>CM072923.1:129086053-129471053 GCA_036971965.1 Nyctalus aviator | reverse complement strand
TTTTTCCATTGAGGTTTAAATGAACTTACTGAGTGTTTTCCCCCCCTGTAACAAAGAGGCTTATGTTACCTATTAAATTCTCATCACTATGAATAAACATTATTGTACAAATAATTAAAGATCGGATGAGAAACATGCTTTTCCATTAATGTCTGAAATATATTTATCATTATAGAATAGTAAGAGGACAACAAAATTGATCTAGAGCCACAGTAACAAAAAGCATTTCTCTATCAAAATACATTTGTTTAAGTAATTTAAATTACTTAATATAGTACACTAGGCAAAACTATCTGAATTTCATGAGTTAAATCTCACAGATTCAAGATAGTGCCAGTTTAAAAGTATTCAGATACTAAGAAATCTGTTAACTGAAATTAGGCAAGTATCCTTTTTTGCAATCTCAGTAATACCACCATGCAGGAAAAAAGAAGAGAAGAGTAAAATGACTTCCCTCTATCCACAACGGTAAATATCACAAATCTATTGGTATATATAAAAAATTTTAGTTTAATTGCAGTCACTTTGACACTTGAGACAAACTACCAAGGGTTTTTAGATCACAATAAAAAATAAAATATTTTAATGCAAATATTGACTATTTTAGATCATGATTAAACAGGCTTAAGAAAAATAAATCTTCAATATTCGAACAGAAAGAAAAAATCTTGTTAAAAGAAGACAATCTTCTAAAACAGAATTATAATCAAGAATTTACAGAAAACACTTATCATGAAAGAGTGTGACATAACCAGTAATAAAGTGTTGTTTCAATACAGAGGAAGAAAGAAATATGTGAAGACCAAAATTTATCACTTACCTCATGATTCAGCTCTGCTATCTGATCTTTCAGTTCCCTAATATACTGGTTAGAATCAGACTTGTTAAGCTGTCCTTGAAGCTTTCCTTCTTCTTTCTGTTTTGAGAAAACATCAAAGGAAAAACAAAGTAATTTTCACAGCATGTACTCAGATACTTGAAATTATAGGACAGCATAATAACATATTCTTTAATTGGCTAAATTCTGAACAAATTTGTTCTCAAACTATCTTTGAAAAACAACTCATAGTATTCTATACTAAGTATTTCTAAATAATGCTTAATGGAACTGTTTACAATAAATACAATTTACAAAATATACCTTTGAGAGACTCTTACAAATCAATAGTTAATTGGGTCTAGTAATATTAAAAATTATCCTAGAATTTCAAAGCCATTTATCTAGTTATTTTGAGTGCTAATGATTTTCCCTCCATGAGATTCAGTGCTTAGCTGAGAAGGGAGTAAGCCTCCTATAGCTACACTGGGAATTTGCTTTTACTGAGGCAACAGAGAAGGGGAGGAAAAAAGGTTCTTCAAGCCACTCTTAAAAGGGAAGACAGCTCTCTCTTCTGTTCAGTTAGCTCAGGAATGTGTGCTGGGAGTCCTAGAAATTGTTGCTATAGCCCACCCCCTTATTGCTCTTTGGCAACCCGTATTAAAAACCTTTTATTGGATACTAGTGGCTCGGTGCATGAAATTTGTGCACATTAAAAGGGAATTGATTAGAGGAAATAATTTAATATTGCTATTTGCCCTTTCTCTATAATAGAAGTGTCCGAGTTGCCCTTTCTCTATAATAGAAGTGTCGGAGATCAAAGAAAATTAGTAAAATGTATATGAAAATCTCGCTCCCGTCAGAGTCTGAGGCACACTGTGGGACCTAGAGTCAAGTCCCCGCCCACCACCTGTACATGCTTGGAGGACCCACCCCCATCAAACCCCTCTGGGCAGGGGGCAAAGCCTCAGGTCCCCCAGCCAGCACTGGGCGGGTGTTGTGGCCTGAGGTTCCTGGCCTGGCACCAGGTGGGGGTGCAGCCTGAGGTCCCTCGCCCAGCCAGCACCATGTAGCCTCAGGTCCCTGCTCTTTGGTTACGATGTTACGGCATCCTGGCTAATTTGCATACTCCTCTATTATATAGATAGATGGCCTGCTGAAGCAGTTTGATTTAACTAATATGTGTATAGCTGTAAAACACAACTATAATTTCTACAGGCTCTAAAACTTTTCTTATATATTTAAACACAGGAATATCACATATAAATAACCTAAGCACAGATCTAATTTAACAATACTATATCCCAAATACATATGCTAGGCTTTTTAAATATGCCTATGAATTTTAGCCATAAGCCTTAAGGAAAAAACACACATATTTTGAAACTTTAGTTCAAGTATTAGTTTGTCGGCCAGAGAAGGGTAGAAACAACCGAAGAGCTGAGAAACCAAGCAGAGTCTATTTAAATTATCTCGGAAGCCTTTCCAACCTGTTTTTTCTTTTCTTTTTAAAAGATTTTTATTGATTCTCAGAAAGAGAAGGGGAGAGAGGAAGAGAGAAAACATGGAGCAGCACAAGTCCTCCCAGGGATCCAGCATGCTACCCAGGCATACGCCCCGACCAGGAACTGAACCGGCAGCCTTCCGGGGCATGGGAGGATGGCCATCCAAATGAGCCACAATAGCTTGGGCAACCTGTTTTTTCATTTAATGAACCAATAAAGTCCCTTTATTATTTGAACCAGTATGTGTATGGGTTCCTACCACTTGCAATCATTATAACTAAAATATCTTGAGGATTTATCATGCTTTCTCCATTGAGGTTCCCCAAAGGAATTTAGCCCTAACTCCTAAAAGCATCCTTGTATGTAGTGATTTAACTCCCCTCCCAAATCCAATCTGATTCATGACTATCTTATCCTAACATTTTCCTTGGCTATAGACTTACTCCACCTTAGTCCTGTGAACCCCAAAGTGGGAAAGGATGATGTCAAGTAGAAGGGAATACATAGTGAGTGAAGTGAGAAGAAAGAATGTAGAAAATAGAGAAAAATAACATATGGAGGGAAACTATTCATTGATGTAAAATAAAAAATAAACATAACATTATTTTTATAAAATGTATTTTCCAAGTATTATATGTAGCATGAGAAATGGCGGCAGCAACTGAGTAAGGAGATACACTTCCAAAGGTGACTAAGTTGGTGAGAATTACCCACTTGGATATATGTGTTCAGCTATTCTTCTTGATGATTTTTAACTTTAGTATCACATATTAATTCCCTTGAAATGTTAGATTAAATAGAAAATGTAACCCACTTCTAGAAAGAAATCCTTCGGTACGAAATGGAAAGGATAGATATTTGTGGTTTGAGGTCAGACTTGGAGAAAGGTACTTTTCTTTTCTTTTCTTTTTTTTTTTTTTTTTACAGAGACGAAGAGAGAGGGATAGAGAGTTAGAAACATCATGAGAGAGAATCATTAATCAGCTGCCTCTTGCACACCCCCCACTGGAGATGTGCCCACAACCAAGGTACATGACCGGAATTGAACCTGGGACCTTTCAGTCCGCAGGCTAATGCTCTATCCACTGAGCCAAACCAGTTTCGGCTGAGAAAGGTACCTTTAAATTTGGTCCTCAATGAAGGCAAAGTTCTTGAGGACTTTGGACATCCCTTAGCAGTAATATCATGTGGGATACAATAAAAATTTCAGGGCAAATAAAATGACAAAGCCCAAGGTAAGCTCTAATGTTGTAAGAAAGAAGTTCAAGACTGCAGAAATACTTATCAAGTTTAAAGAATGGAAAATGACCAGTAACAATTAATATCAATTCTTTCCTGGAAAAAAAAAGTTTGTTAAGATAGAAACCATTAAATTTGTTTTTACAGAAAGTGATCAAGTGATGCCAAAGAGCTATTTCCTCCAAAGGTAGTCTTAGTAGGATTTAGCTAAACTTTTTTATATAGCACCTTGATTTCTTTGGAGGAAAGGTAGTATTTAATAAAAAATGAGGCAATTTAAGAAATTTTACAATAAAAATGGGAGTGTTTTTAACTTAAAAAAGACTCCTGAAAGGTACTTGTGGAAATCAAATGAAGCTCTCTTAGATTTAATAACTAAAAAAACCCAGATGGTCCTTGAATTTTCATTAATTGTAGGAAAAAGGAAGAGTTTCAAAGAGAAAAACTATATGTTTGATTAATTCATATTGTATATAATTGTTCTTTTTAGATTTAAATGTAACTTTATAAAGCTTAATATTGGGTTTCTTCTGCAAAACTTTTACATACAACACGTCAGACTATGACGTCCCTTAAAACCAGTTTCTCTGGATACACACACACACACACACACACACACACACACACACCATAAACAACAATTTGTAAGGCACACTGACTAAACAGGAAAGAGGGAGGGTGACCCGAGGACAAGCACACTTGTCACACATCAGTTTGACAGACACACCAGTTGGAAAGCTCTGCCTGGGATATTCTGATTCAACAGTCTGCTTAAAGGGAATATAGCTGCTACTTCAAAAACAGAAGTAAAAGTGAGAGATATTCTAAATGCTATTCAATAAATTAAAATGTATAAATAACCTTTTATCTAAAAGCCTGGGGGTTTTGTGTTCTACAAATGGGCTCTCATTTAAATACATTAATTCTAAGTCATTTAAGAATCCTCTTTAAATGTAAAAACTGAAAAACTATACATTTACAATACCCCCCCAAAAATCTAAGTAAATATTATATTTTAAGAAGTAGGTATCAATTTAATTTCACTTGTGAGACAGTTCATTCAATAACCTAATATTTAAGCTTTTTTGCAAGTATTTTTAAGCTTTCTATTTTCAAACAATGTCCGCATGGTTCTTTCTGATAAGCAGGTGGGAAAATGTCAACTACACTAATAAATTTACCAGGAACCTACATTTTCTTGAGGTTTTTTTTTTTTCTTTTTCTTTTTTTTTCTAGCTTGTAACAACACAGATTGCCAGTTAACCAGTTTCCTAAGCAAAACTAATAAACTTAAAGAGCTCAAATACATCAACAATTTTTGGTATTCTTTAATTTCAATAAACAGACTTTAAATATATAACCTTTTGGCACACAGTAAATGAAACTTTGTATTAAGAGGGCATAAAGTAACATTTGAAAAAGGTTTAAATGTACATTTCATTCTTGGATCTATCTTTGAATATTTTAGCAATTACCAGTATCTATGAGAATCTAATTTATATCGAGTCCTTAAACCACAGAACTTTGCACATATGCTTCTTATTAATCAGAAGGTCATCCATAACTCTAGTTAATAATATGCATATTTAAGTGACTAGGGGTAAAGTATAACAAGTTTACTCTGAAATGCATCCAAAAATAAGGTAGCTAAGGTGAGTTTCTGATAAAGAATAAATAAAATATATCAAAATATTAATTTTAGAATGAAGGCAGGTAAGTTTATGGTGTTCATAGTCCAATTCTTTCAACTTCTGTACATTTGAAAAATTTTCATGTAAAATAGCGGAAGAAGCCATCAATAAAAATAATTAATTGTCTGCTAAAGAGAGCCCTTGGTCCACACTGTACCTCATTAATATATGTAAAGAGATAGTTATCTCCCAAAGGTTAGTGACTCTTCATTTAAAATTTACCTTTTGCTCTAGGAATAGATACTACTTTCTTCACATTTACTGGAAATTTAAGAAACTAAAAAGCAACATGATTAAATCATATAAATTAGAATCTTATTAAAATAGAACATAATTTTAGAGAGAGCTGAGTTATAATTTTATCTCCAGAATATTTTGTAATAGATTTTGTGGTTGTTACCTCAAGATCCCTTCTCTCTCCCTCATTATGTAATGGTATTAAGATTAGAATTATCCCCAGCCTTAACCCCATCTGTAAGCCCTCATTAGTAGGGTTTAAACCAAGCAGGGTAATATTGATTCATGGGTTGCACAAATAGTTTGGTTTTCAAAATCTTTTGCTGGAAACTATAGGACACAGGTTCTTATTCTGGACATTATGATATGTGGGTATAAAGCTCACTTGTTAGCCATTTTATGCGTATCTTGGTTCAATGCAACAAGTTGGAGCCCACATCAAACTTCCTGAAGCACATCCAACTTTTGAACTTTTCAGGTACATGAGCCGATAAATCCCTTTTATTATTAATAGTCACAATAAATTCAGAATTGGGTTTTCTGCTAACTGCAAAAGATAGTATTTTAAAATAATACCGTGTTTCCCCGAAAATAAGACATCCTCCGAAAATAAGACCTAGTGCCTGGAAAGATAAGACATCCCCTGAAAATAAGACCTAGCGCAACTTGGGAGAAAAAACTAATATAAGACACTGTCTTATTTTCGGGGAAACAGGGTATATGGCTAAGTAAATGAATACAAAAATACAAGTAACATAATCTAAAATGCCTAAAGCAGTAGTTCCCACGGTTGACTATGGAGAAAAATCACTTGGGGAGTCTTGTAAACGTACAGATTAAAAGAACCCAATCTGACCTGAATTCTAAATATCTGGGATTAGGGCTTGAAATCAGTACACTTCGAAAGCCACACTATAGTGATTATGATGTAGCCAGTGTGTAGACCTAAACTTGAAATGCCCTCGTTTGAAGCACATTTGAAAATTAACTATCAAGTATGTTTTTTAACACAAACTAAAAATTCTACTTATGTGCCAATTATAAATTACTTTTAATCTTATTTCCTAAGGATCTCAAACATTTATGACTTTACACTCATTATAAAAATTACTTAGTATAACTTTACATATAAAAAAGAGAAATATTTCTTTTAACTACCACCACAATGGTAAATGTGGTAAATGACCAAGACTCATACCTTATTTACAAATAGTCTCTACATTTCCAGAAAGAATATATTTTTTTAAAAAATAGAGGAAAACTGTCAAGGGTTCTTAAATTAATTTCTTTTCAATTCTGCTATCAGTTTCACTTCACATTATATTTTTGCTACTTTCAGATGGTCAGTTCCCTGTCTACAGAGGTTGGTTCAATTTTGAACTCAAATCCCTCTCTTGGTTAACCTACCCCTCAAACAGAAATATTATTTTAAAATCTAGTAATATATGATGAGGAACTAAATAAAATGGTTAGGATCTGAGAAAATTCCACACATATGACCCTTTTTGTTGAAAACAAAAATAACATTTCTAAAGAATGAAGAGAAACCAAATATTTGGAGACCAGCAAAATGATTCTATAAAAACTTAAGAATATTAATTTCTATGAGGAGCTATGGTAATAAATAAGGGAAATATGAAGCCCAATTCTCTAAACTTTGTATTATGTAACAGGGGGAATAATAATAATTTAAAAAAAGCAATGTTCTTTAATATAACACATAAACGTGTGAAGAGGAATATTTTACTCGAGTAGTGGTTCCATATGCCACTACCTCCCCTGTGAGGCAATGACTTTAGGCACATGCACACATCTGCTTTTCCCCTGCAACCATGCGAGTGGTAATCAGAAAAAGGATGAGGCAGAAATGGAATGAGCCCAGGATGTGCCACATATTCTGTTACAGTTGTTTAAAAAAAAATCAAAAAATACTATAGTCAATTGGGGGGGGGGGGAGGGGAGTGACTATGTATTTGTGCAGTGTGCAAAAATGGTCATAGTAGAAAGTGGACATTTTATTCAGAGATCTCTTCAACTACATCTCCTATACTCCAACACTTACTTAGAAAGTTGAAACATGTGGTGGTTTCTCAAGCTAGCTAGAAGATTGAAGAAAAAGTGTGTAATGCTTTTTTGATAGCTCTAAGCAACATGTTTTTACATGATATATTGCACCAAAACTGAAATGAATACGTTGGTAAGTTGCTTTAAACAACTGTTTGGGAGGGAAGTGGGGTTTAGTAGTGTATGTTCTTAAAAAAATATCGTAGAGTGGAGAGAAGAAGAGACAGGGGCCAGGTTTGTTTAAACACAAATTTAGTCAGCTCATTTTAAAAGAGATTGTAATAGGAATGCCTAGAAATCCATTCTTGTTTATTTGTTTCTTTATCTGTGTTTCTAATGCTGGCAATAACTTATCCTATCTTGCCACAGGAAGGACACTTCCTTAGACAGGAAGATAGCAGATTTTACAAACCATTGGTTTTTTAATACTCTCTACTAACAGATAATTTGCTTAGAAGTTTTTGGATTTTTAAGATAATTTAAAGTTGATAACTGTATAAGGTAACTTAAACAGTTAATATTATATATTATTTACATCTTATACATTTTTTTCTCTAGTCTTTCAGTTTTCAAATTTTCAGAAGATCTAAAATAATAGTATAATACCTATATGCCCTCCAATTATATTCACCAATTACTATTTTGCCACATGTCTTCATTTTGTCCATTTGTGTATATCTTCTGAACCATTTGACTGTAAATTGCAGATAAGACATTTCACTACTATGTTTCAGTATGCATCTCCTAAGATGAGGAAATGTCTTCCATAACCAAATGCCATTATAAGACCTAAATTAATACCAATTCCATAGTATATTCATTGAACATGTAGTTTCTATTCAGATTTCCCTAAAATTTCCCAAAATGTTTATTACTGTCCAGAATAGAACCAAGGTTCATAGTTATATTTGGTTATTATATCTTTGGCCTCTTTTAACCTACAATAGTCCCTCTGTCTTTTTTTATGACATTGTTAATATTTTTTAAGAATCCAAGTCTAAGAACTGTATTATAAACGTTAAAAAGAAAAATATACCATTCCAACAAAACTCCAAGTAAAACATTACTTTTATTCCCTTTTTCAAATCAAGTAGGCAGTGAGGTAAAACTAATATATATTTAATGGGTGGTTGGATCAAGGGAATAAGTGTAGACCAAGACATCTTTGCCTCTTATTAAGAGAGTAACCCATAGGTTTAACTATGAAGTCCAAAGAACTCTCTTCATGTTCGACATCAGTTTAAAAACCTGTCATTTGTCTCTTCACAAAATTATTCTAAAAAGTAGGCAGATGACTTTAAGTTCCAGGAAAAGTGTAAAGTTAGTCACAAAAAAATCACTAAAAGAGGATTTTAAAAAGAAAGCATCAACTCTGGCCATTTTTTCCCCAGTGGTGAGAGCCTGTGAACTGAAGGGTCTCGGGTTCAATTCCCAATCAAGACTCATACTTGGCACTAACTGGTTTGGCTCAGTGGATAGAGTGTCGGCCTCCTGTGAAGGGCATGTACCTTGGTTGCTGGCACATCCCCAGTGGGGGTGTGCAGGAGGCAGCTGGTCAATGTTTCTCTCTCATCGATGTGTCTAACTCTCTATCTCTCTCCCTTCCTCTCTGTAAAAAAAATCAATAAAATATAAAAAAAAAAAAAAAAAAAAAAAGACACATACCTGCATTGCAAGTTCAATCCCCGGGCCCAGGCTCGCCCCCGGTCCAGGTGCATACAGGAGGCAACCACTTGATGTGTCTCTCTCTCTTACCCCCTCCCTCCCTTCCACTCTCTAAAAATCAATGTAAAAAAGTGTCCTCAGGTGAGGATTAAAAAAAAAAATAAAGAAACCATCAATTAGCCACTCATTAAGCTTCATCGTGTTCACTGACAATGCTCACAGCAAGAAAACTCTATAGCTAAAGAAAACGTGATTCATCTTTTGGATAGTGTAAATGTCATATTTTATTTTCTTCATATTCCATGTCACGAGGGTTATCATCTCAGTGAAAGACTCATCTCCATTCCTGTCTCTTGGCTGTTTTTAATACTACCAGCTAAGCTATCAAAGGGTGAACTGTTTGTTTTTTGTTGTATGCGTGTATGTGTTTTTGAGGCCACAAAGTTAAAATCCAAATACATGCTCTTGTGTCGTGTAAAGCAGCTTTTACCTCACTTTTCCCCGGTGAGGAAAGGATAGGGGTTGATATATCCCATTTACTAATGATAAACACTGTCACGCTATGGTGAGTTAAGACCTGACAAGACCTCTGGGGAGTGCTGCCTTGGGATACCAAGACTTTTGAAGAATTAGTTCCAAATTAGTTCCAAAAAGCCTTTCTAGATAAACATCATTTCATCTTTTTGTTATTTCATTACCCATTGCTGTTATTTCCCGAGATCCTCTTCTCCCAGCTTGATGGTTATTACGGTCTAGAGACCTACTGTTCCCAAACTGTGGATTCTTATTACCACTTGTTTTCCTCTTAGCAAGGTTTTCTCTCGATTGATAAATAATAATCCTCTTTTTGGATTCATCTGTGCACTGTCCTCAGAGCTGGCTTGACCTAAGCTTCAATAGACTAGAGCAGTGGTCAGCAAACCGCAGCTGTGAGCCACATGCGGCTTTTCGGCCCCTCGAGTTTGGCTTTTCCACAAAATACCACGTGCCCTAATTAAGTTAATAACAATGTACCTATCTATATAGTTTAAGTTTAAAAGCTTTGGCTCTCAAATTTCAACTGCTGTACTGTTGATATTTGGCTCTGTTGATTAATGGACTAGAGGATTTAGCAGCTTCAGGGGATGGCTAACTTACCAAGGACCACATGGCCAGCTAGAAAAAAGCCAGGCGCAGAAGTCAGCTTTCACTCCTAGTCCCACATTTGTGAGACAAATCATAGTAGAGGATGTGCTGGAATTGTTTTTTTAAAAATGGTGTTGCTTATTTTATGCTCTTTGTGTATCTTTTTCTATTTAAATTAATTAATATTCACTATCCATCGTTTCAAATAGCATACACAGTTTTTTAAAGAAAGGATCATGAGCCCTGGCTGGTTTGGCTCAAAGACTGCAACATTAGCCTGCACACCTAAGGGTCACAGGTTCGATTCCCCATCAAGGGAAGGTACCTGGGTTGTAGGTCTGACTTCTGATCCTGGTTGGGGCATGGACGGAAGGCAACCGTCCCATGTGTCTCTCTCGAATGGATGTTTCTCCCTCTCCCCACTCCCTCCTATTCTCTCTAAAAAAGCAATGGAAAAAAATATATATACTTGGGTGAGGACTAACAACAACAATAACAAAAGATCATGCCCAGCTGGTGTTGCTCAGTGGTTGAGCACAGAGCTATGAACCAGGTCGCGGTTTGATTCCCAGTCAGGGTACATGTCCTGGGTGCAGGCTTGATCCCTGGTGCAGGAGGCAGCTGATCAATGATTCTCTCTCATCATTGATGTTTCTATCTCTCCCTCTCCCTTCCTCTCTGAAATAAAAATATATATATATTTTAAAAATCATAAGAACAGTACCCCAGCAGTCTTTTCAATGCCAACCTATTTATTTATTTATTTATTATTTTTAATCCTCACTTGAGGATATTTTCCATTGACTTTTTTAGCGAGAGCAAGAGGAGGGAGAGGAGAGAGCAGGGTGAGAGAATGAGAGAGGGGTGGGGTGGGGACACTGATGTGAGACCCATCATCCGGTTGCCTCCTGCAAATGCTCAACTGGGGCCAGGGATTGAGCACACAACCGAGGTATGTGCCCTTGGCTGGCGCTCTAACCACTGAGTCAAACCGGCCAGGGAGCCAACTTGTTCCTTCAACTTATTTGACTAACTTCTTGTTTGACTATAATATGTGTGGTTCACCCAAAGTCAGATTTATGTAGACCAGCACTAAGAGAACTTTCTGTGATGATGGAAATGTTCTCCATCTGCATTGTCTCATGGGGTAGTTAGAAGCTGTGGCTACCATATATCATGAGTTCACTGAGCTACTGTAACTGAGGAACTGATTTAAGTTTTGTTTAATTTAAATCAGCTAGTGGCTACTGTATTGCAGAGTGCAGCATAGCCACTGTTTCATTGGTCTCAGGCCCTGAATATGCTATGAGAAATCTGGAGGACAGGTCTTTATCTTGCCATAAAAACTGGGTAGGTAATTTGCTCTGAGAGTTTATGGAGCATTCTGTGTCAAATTCCTAGATCACAGGGTGGATGTTCTTTTAACTTAATATTTGAATTTTCCTTAATTGCAGGTACCTTCCTTTTGTTGACTTAAAGAATTTATTTTTAGGGAAAGGGAGAGAAAAACATCAATCAGTTGCCTCCTGCATGCATCCACAACCTGGGCATGTTCCCTGAGCAGAAATGGGACCAGCACTCTTTCAGTGCACAGGATGGCGCTCAACCAACCAGCCAGGGCTCCTTTTGCTTATATTTTTGAATACTTTCTTTCCATTTGTTGTGGGATACCAATTTTCCTTAGTGTAAAATAATCTGTCATCTGTACCTATTAGCTAATACTTGTTTTACATTTTTTTAAAAAATATATATTTTATTGATTTTTTACAGAGAGGAAGGGAGAGAGATAGAGAGCTAGAAACGTCAATGAGAGAGAAACATCGACCAGCTGTCTCTTGCACACCTCCCACCCGGGATGTGCCCGCAACCAATGTACATGCCCTTGACCGGAATCGAACCTGGGACCTTTCAGTCCGCAGACCAACGCTCTACCACTGAGCCAAACCGGTTTCGGCATTGTTTAACATTCTTAATCTCTGCAGTCAGTTATCCCAAGTTTTCCTTCCATGCCTTTAATACACTTTTTAGCATTTCCTATTGAATAGACTAGTCTTTTGTGGTTTCAGCAATAATGCACTAAACTTCAATTTGTTTCCTTAATAGTATAATCTTCTCTTACCTCATTACATTTTTTATCATCTTATCTCTTAATATCTTAATTTTAATGAATTCATGTTTAGTTGTTTAATAGCATGAAGCAATTAATTCCTCTCATCCTTGAATTACCTTTCTTTGTGTTTGGGATCTCTTTAAGTGGTATTTCTTTCTCTTTCTCTGTTTTCATACTATAAGCCTAGTTATTACACTATTTCTTCTTATCATGCTCATGGCTAGGTGATTGTCCAGGTATTCCAAGTGCTTTAACAAATGGGTTATTCATTAACGCTATTTCCACCATATTTTAAATCTATTTTCTTTGCCTTCCAAGCTCAAGTTTGTTCTTACTTTTCTATAACCCGAGGGACAGCACATCGAAAGGAAGAACCTGACTGAACAAGGACTCCACATGTTCTTCTGCGATTCTGTTAAATATCTTGTATAACCTAATTGGAGGGAAACATGTCAAAACCTTGATTTTAGAATTCAGATCATTTCCCAAATTCACTGTGCTGTGCCAGGGACTTCACTTTAGTTAAAATTTCTAATCTCTTTCACTGGGTTGTTCCTTCCAGAAGTTTTTACAACTCTCAGTCAGGAAATTACATTCTCGTTTTCCTTCTTTACACATTTGGGATATACATAAATCCTTGAGAGATTGTGCTGACTCCACTATACCATTTGATGAGTGGGGGAGGTGAGGAGAGGAGAGGAGAGGAGAGGAGAGGAGAGGAGAGGAGAGGAGAGGAGAGGAGAGGAGAGACCAGTTGAAGTTAGAAGCCAAGCCCTGGTAGGTCTCCCTGCTGTAGAATGGTCTATTTCTTTCCTTAACTGTTACTGTAAAAGTTTATTGCATTAGGTTATGTGTTTTTCCCCTCTCAGGCCGCTTTTAGTGGGAAAGTATTTGCCTTAAGCAAAAAACTACAACTATTTTTAACTATTTTGATAGATGGCTGGGATAGAAAATCCTGGGATCAGTTTCAATCTATCTCTGGAGCGGCATTTGTTTAAATACATGAATCTTTACATATAAAGTACTTAGAATCTGCTGCTCTATGACACAGAACATCAGACTCTCTTATACATGACTGTTGTCTGCCCCCTAAATTTCATTAAGCAATTATTTTTCTTGAGCCCCTATTGTATGCCATGGCACAAGGTATCATATAGCAGTAAATAAGAAAAACAAGGTTCTCATGTATTATATATGTGGGTATGAGTTAATTTTTTAAGAGAACATAATTTCAGGCACTGGTAAGAGATATATTAGCATAAAAAAAATGATGAAATAGAGTAACAGTGTGAGGGGACTGCTTTACAAAGGTGGTCAAAAAATATCTCTATGTTGGTAACTTTTAAGTTGAGATATAAATGATGAGAAAGAACTAGTACTGGGAAGATCAGCAAGAATAGTATTCCAAATGTAAGAAAAAGCAAGAACAAAAGCCTCAATGTAGGAACGAATGATATTCGTTCAAGAAACAAAAAGACAGTTGGTGTTGCTAAAGCATAGCTTAAAGGGGTGTGTTTTATGATGCAGTCAGAGAAGTAGGCAGGAGCCAGACAGCTCAGGGCCTCTAGGGGCAGAGGAGTGTGGCACTTTTGCTAGGTTGACCAAGTTTTCTTTGTTGCTATTTCCTCTAATTATCTGAAACTCCTAATTCTTATTTCCATTTTAGCAATATTTACTTTAATAATTACTCAAATGTATGTACACTTAAAAATATTAAATGGTAATCATGTAAATTCATAAAGTATAGAAAATAAATTCCTGCCCTGGCTGGGAAGCTAAGTTGGTTGGAGCATCATCCCCCACACAAAAAGGTTGTGGGTTCGATCCCCGGTCGGGGCAGGGGGCAAGTATGGGAGGCAAGCGATCACTTTCTCTCTCACATCATGTTTCTCTCTTGTTTTATTAAACAAACAAACCACAAAAAATCATAAACTTTGGACGGAGACTTAAAAAAAAGTAAACTCCTGATCCTTTTGCACCAAACCCTTTCCCACTAAACACTCTCGCCAAAGAGAATACTGTAAACAGTTTGATAGGTACCATAGCTCACATTCCAATGTATGCTAATACATATATGCATACATGTATGCCACATATGTGTCTATACACATAATATATACCAACACTTTTTAAACAGACACAAAGGGAATTATGACATATATCCTGTTTATCATTTGTTTTTCTTACTTAATATGTGTTACAGATCTTTCTTCATTTTTTCTTAAAGATACAGACTATTCCAAGTATGGATTAACTATAGTTTAAGCATACTCCTATTGATGAGTAATTGCCAATATTTTTAAATAATAAAAACAGTATAGGATGTATGATTTATCTTAAGAATACATATAAAATACCAAAATAAATCTAAAATAGAATGGAGAAAATAATAAAAACAAAAACAGGAATTGAACAGAAAAAATTTTGGCTTGTTGTTTAAATTTGCAATTGTTAAAAAGTATTGTACTGCCCAGTAGTATTAGAAGTATTGGCTACAGGAAGTACCATTGCTTTCTTTTTTGAATGCTCTATAGATGTCTAACATATCACTCAATTCTCAACAGAAACTTTTAACTAGTTAATAAACTTTTAAGTAAGTTTAGAATAGGAAATTAGTACTTAATATATCTTGATATTTTAAGCCTGACAACTTAAAACTTAAACACAGTTTACAAATAGACATCATACCCTAAAAGGAAATAACAGAAACAATTAGTAATCTCTCTATGCTCTCTTCATAGAGATTTCAAAATAAATCTAAGGTTATACATAGGATGTGGGTTTTTCACTGGGAGTAGTATTACAGAAGGTTTGTGGTATTAGAAGGGTCATGACACAATGCAGATTGCTTAGTCTCAAATGCAAGCATAAAACTTACATTTAAAAAATATTTTAAATTATACTCAGATATGAAAAAAATGTAACAAAGAGATTATGCTACATAAAGATATAACCAACCACTCTCTCTATAAAAGTTAAATTATTTTAAAGACCATTAACAGGCCGTATCTTGACTGTTTTAAAGGTTAAATAATACTTGTTTTCAAGGCTACATTATGAAACTGTGTTCAACGGTCATAGAAGCAACCATATTAACTTGCAGCAGGGGCCCAATTTCTAAATCCCAATTTGATATTTTCAATTAACTTATCAAAGCAAATGTATTAAGAAAATTAAAACTGCATATGAAACTATTATAGTAGAAGAAAATCCAATGATTTGAGTAAATTTGTGACAGGTGATAAGTAATCACTGTGATTAATCAACATAACCTCACTGAAACATCAATAGCAACCTCTAAGCTTTTAAGTTATTACTGATTTGTACTTTGCCCTAAGACAAATTAATCAGAATAGTAAATGTGGTAAATGGTAGCCTCTCTGTGACTTCAAGGTGACTCATTTGAAACATCTAAAAACAAATCACACTCATATCATGTACTATCGGTAAGTTTCTAAAACAGTTTCCTGTAATTTTAAAGTCATGGCCAACATATATATGAAAAGATGCTCAACTTCACTAGTTATCAAGGAAATGCAAATAAAAACTACAATGAGATACCACCTCCCACCTGTTAGAATGGCTATTATCAACAGGACAAATACATATATAAATAAAACAAGTGTTGGAGAGTTTGTGGATAAAAAGGAACCCTCATTCATATGGAAAGCAGTATGGAGGTATCTAAAAAAATTAAGAATAGAGAGCTACCATATGACCCAGCAATTCCTCTTCTATCTACTGAAAATTTTGAAAACATTTATTCACAAAGACCTATGCACTTCTATGCAGTATTATTCACAGGTGGCCAAGACAGAAACAACCAAGTTGTCCTTTGATAGATGACTGGATACAAAGATGTGGTACATATATACAACTAGAGGCCCTGTGTACGAAATTGATGCATAAGTAGAGTCTCTAGCTTGGCTGGCCATTGGGGCTGATTGGGGCCTTTCGGCTGCCAGCAGTGGCCTTCCTTCATTCCACGCTGCCCCCTGGTGGTCATCAAACGTCATAGCAAGCAATCAAACTCCTGGTCTCCTGGTCGAGCACCGAAGAGGACAATTTGCATATTAGGGCTATATATATATATATATATATATATATATATATTACTCAGTCAAAAGAAAAGATAAAATACTACCATTTATGACAACATAGATGGACCTTGAGAATATCATGCTAAGCAAAATAAGTCAGTTGGAAAAAGCTAAGAACTATATGATTTCACTCATATGTAGGATATAAAACTGAAATTCATAGACACAGACAATAGTATGGTAGTACTAGAAGGAAGAAGAGTAGAAAGTAGTAAAAGGTAAAGGGGACCAAATATATGGGTGGTGGGCACACAATCTAATATACAGATGACATATCATAGAAATGCACCCTTGAAGCCTATATAATCTTATCAATCAATGTCATCCCAATAAATTTAATAAAAAATTAAATCAGTTGATTAATCTAAATATTCATGTAGCCCTAATAAAAATCTTAACAAGCAAGCAAAAAAAATATTTCATGGACAAAAGGTTTGAATATTCTTTGTTTTAGTAACTAGAAAAAAAAATAAAAGCATATACTATGTATAAATATTTTTAAGAAAATGATAAGGTAAGTTAAAAAAAAGAACATAAATCAAAATTTTTCATCAGTGCTGTCTGATTTAATTTCTCTCCAAAAGACAGACAGACAGACACACACACACACACACACACACACACACACACAGAGTTTTAAAGTGATGTTTCTTAAAAGACCAGCTAAATCCATACATGAAAGATCAGCATTTGAACAAGGTCCAAAAAGCTAGAAAATATTTCTCATAAATTATAGTTTAATTAGAAATGAATCACTTTGGTGACTAAAACTTAAAATTCTATGTAATTCTAAGGATTCCCCAAAACCATGGAATTACATAAACTACTTTAATAGTACTTTAAAAAAAAAAAAAGTTTTAGATTTATAGACAAACTGAGAAGAGTTCCTATTCACCACTGCACTATTTCCCCTATTATTAACATCTTCCATTAACAAAGTATGGTCCATGTGCTACAATTAAGGAATCAATATTGATAGTTTTACTAACTGTAGCTCACACTTTACTTAGCTTTCCTTATTGTGTGTGTGTTTTAAATTTAATGTCCTTCTGTTCTAAGATTCTATGCAGGCCTCCACGCTGCATCTACTTGTCATACCTCTTAGGTTGCTCTTGGCTGTGACAGTTTCTCAGAGTGCCTGTTTTTGACCACCTGGAGAGTTTTGAGGAGTACAGGTGAGGCTTTCTCTAGGATGCCCCACTATCAAAATGTGTCTGATATTTTCCTCATGGTAAGACTGGGGTTTGGGGTTATTGGAAGACCAGAGAGGCAAAGTGGCGTTTTTATCACATTGAATCACAGATACATACTTACAATGTGATTCATAACTGTTAATGTTGACCATAATCGTCTAAGTAAAGGAGTGTTTGTTAGGTTTTTCCACTGTACAGTTATATATTACTAGAGGCCCAGTGCACGGATTCATGCAACAGTGGGGTCTCCTGGCCTACCCTGCACCCTCTTGTAATCCAGGACCCCTCAGGGTATGTCGGACTGCTGGTTTTGGCCCAATTCCCACAGGCCAGACCAATGGACCCCACCGGGGCATGAATCCATGCACCGGGCCTCTGGTACGCATATAAGATCTTTGGTTAATCTCTTCCCATCCTCCCTCCCCCCCAATCCCTCTGAGATTCATCAGTCTGTTCTACATTTCTATGCCTGTGCATTGAGTTTCTGCCCCCTGGTGGTCAGTGCGCATCATAGCTACCGGATGAACGGTCACTTAGGTTACGTTAGATTCGACATATGTCGTTTCGTGGTTATATCGCCATCTCCCATTTATTTATTAAAAAGAAAAGTTCCATCATTTCGATGTATGTACATATGTACTTGGTGTTTTTTATTTATTTATTTACCACAGGGTCAGGAATTATCTTTCTTTTACATTTTTTTTGTACTGTTTCACTTCATTACTGATGTGTATGTGCTCCATGTGAATGACATAGGTGCTTATGTAGGTTGGTTCCGACTTACAACAAAAATTGAGTTATGTCATGCCATAGGAACGGATCTCTGACGTACACGGAGGACCTACTGTAGATTTTTTTCCTTGCCCTTTCCATACCATAGCTTTTGTAAGAAAGTCATTGTGCACAACCCACACTTAAGGAGTAGGGATTTATGACTCCTCTCCTTGAGAGAAGAACATTTGGAATTACTCTGCACAGATTTATCTCTTCTCCCCATTTATTATGTTAGTCAATCATTATTTATAACAGCATGGACTCATATTTATTATTTTATACTTTGAGTTGCAATCCACTACTATTTTATATATTTTTTAAAATATGCTTTTATTGATTTTTTTAGAGAGAGGAACAGAGTAGGGAAATAGAAACACTGAAAGAGAAACATCCATCAGCTATCTTCTACACACTGTTACTAGGGACCAAACCAAAATCCAAGCATGTGTCCTGACCAGGAATTGAACCAGCTACCTCTTGGTGCATGGGTCGATGCTCAACCAGTGCATTATTATTTTAAATATTCTTCTACCTTTGACAACCTGGAGCTCTTGCAGTTGGCTCCTCTTTGTCCCTTTAACATACATCTATTAATGTAGAGTTTTGTTATGTTTTTGAGCACTCCTTTACTTTCTGGCATGATGAAATGATCCAGGCTCATCATGTATATTTCCTATCTCAGTCTTGGAATCAGCTATTTCTCTGAGAAACCTTGATTTATTTTATTGGAAATGGTATAGAAAACAAGATCTGTGTGCTAGGTGTACATAAACTAACTTTTAATAAGACCTAGACAATCACTGATATTATGATACTTAAGAGTCTAACCTACCTTTACTAATTCTTCAGATGCTACTATGAGTTGGTTTTGGATATCTGAATAATAGCCTTCATTTACAGATAAAGCAATACCTTAAAAACCTCTAGATACTAATCCCTTTATATTTAACTGCATACTAGAGTTGGATATCAAAAATCATCTCTGAGCACTTTAGTTAAAAATATTTTAACTGAATTTTATAATACCTAATGACTAGATAACAAGCTAAATAAAATATTCTATATACCTTACTTTCTTTGTTGAGAATTCATGTTAAGACTAGATAAGGTTACAGAATAGATATTTTCCTAATTTAAAAATGCTTAAAATTTTGAGAAAACTATTAAAAGAAAAAGAAACCAAGATGGTGGCATAAAGACCTAAACTTGCTGCCGTGCACAACCACCTCATAATTACAACTAAAAGACAGAACGAACATCACCCAGAACCACAGGATACTGAAGGGTATTCTTTAAGACGAGGAGGAAAAAGAAAAGATAAAGATAAAAATTATGAACATCAAATACATATCTATCAACAAGTGAACCTAAAAATCAAGTGAACAAAAAATCTGATGGACAGAATAACCTGGTAAATATAATAGAATCAGGGCATAGAAAGAGAGCAGACTGATAATTCTCAGGGGCAAAGTGGTGTTGGAAAAAGACTGGACAAAAATTGTACATCTGTGGATGGAAGGATAGGGGAACGGCAGGGGGTGTGGTGGGAACTGGGTGGAAGGGAGCTATGGAGGGAAAAAAGAGGAACAACTGTAATAATCTGAACATTAAAGATTTAATTTTTAAAAAAGAAAAATAAAGAAAAATGAAAAGTATTTTAATAATCAAGTAAATTGCTCAAAACAGAAAACACTGTGCTTCAAGGGGAAAAAAAATTTTCCCCAAGAAAGTTTGTTAGCCAAATTGGCATATAAACTACCACCTGAAACTAAGAAATAGCTCAGGAAGTTGGAAAGCATGAATTGATCACAAAGTTTTCTGATAAACTCCATCACTTAGTAATGTTATGGTAATGTAATGTTATTAAAATATATACTGTTTTAAAGTTCAATAGTGAAGATTTTATCATTTCCTCTCCAGTTCTGTCAAAACTGCGTACTGATCTGGGCACACTGATTTAAACCTAACCCCCTCACTTTGTGTCAGAACAGAATTTTGAGTGGGTGTTTTTAAGCCAAGAGTGGTTGGGGTATTGCCCATCTGAGGCATCCTAAGAGGTTATCTGCTGGGCAAACTAACCAAAGTGGGTAAATGTGACTGGGTACCAGGAAAAGAACAAAAAGTTGAATTTGGGTAGAACTAAACTGTTTTAAACAAAAACCTTTCCATTACTTAAAACAAAGCAGAATTAATTTCACAGATGTGCTTAACCCACAGAAGCTTTTAATAATGACAAATTATTATATTTATCTTTATAATAACCAAAACATAAACTCAATTACAGGTTAAATATCAGAAGGCTTGGGTTCGATTCCCATCTATTTTCTTCAATTAACTGAGCAAAACTAATTTTTCTGTATTTTGTTCCACCATCTGGAAAGTGGAGAGTTCTACTGAATGTTCTTTTCTGAATCAATTCAATCTTTTTAGTAAGTTAAATGCCATCTGACCGATCATTCATAGCTTAAAACCCTCCAATGACCTTTCATCTTAGTCAGAAAAAGGCCTAAATTCTTGGGCCCTACATAATCTGCCCTATTTACCTCTCAGACTTTCTCTATTACCCCTCTAACTCCACCCAGGGACTCTACTCAGACAAACTCTTTGGCTGTAAGCCATTTGCCTTAACTATTCCCTCCCTTATCAGGGATTTCTTCTCCCAACTCTGAGTGTCTTATCCGCTTCAAACCTTTGTCTACATCAGGTTCTAAGGAACCCTTTCTGACATTTAAAATAGCACCAACA
This sequence comes from Nyctalus aviator, assembly GCA_036971965.1. Classification (NCBI taxonomy): domain Eukaryota; kingdom Metazoa; phylum Chordata; class Mammalia; order Chiroptera; family Vespertilionidae; genus Nyctalus; species Nyctalus aviator. The sequence goes on along the minus strand of CM072923.1, from coordinate 129,449,788 downwards.
CCTCAATCCTCTCCCGTTCCTACATTTTCCCCCCTCTATTGCATTCATCATCTTCTAAATTACAGAGTACATATGGTTCATTTATCTTGTTCATCTGACTTTTCCCTCTACCATAAGCTTGATGAGGATAGGGATTTTTGTTTTGTTCACTAGTTCCTCTAAAGTATTTAGAATAGGGACAGGCACATAGTAGATACTCCACAAATATTTGTTGATTTGAAACCAATACTTCATTTAAATTCCTAATTTAATCTTCTTCACATGTGGGTTTTAAATGAGAATGATTAAAAAAGTATGAGATGGCCTGGCTGCTGTGACTCAGTGGTTGAGCATTGGCCCTTGCGATCAGGGCACATGCCAAGGTTGCAGGCTAGATCCCCGGATGATGATTCTCTCTCAGCAATGTTTTTGTCTTTCTCTCCCTCTTCCTTCTCTCCCTCAAATCAATAAAAATATATTTTAAAAAATAGTATGAGATGGTATAAGAAAGGTCTATAGCAGTGTTAGAGGAGCAGAGACAACAAAATTGGCTGAGTTGGCATCATCAGGGAAGTCACCTTTCTGAAATAAGTTCAAAGGAGAAGAGAAGAAAAAGAAAAACAAAAGAGTGAATCAGATGGCAGACTGGAAGGATCCTTAACTAATTCATTGTGACTCAAGTACAGGCATATGCTGAGAAAAGTACAAAATGAGGCAAGAATCAGCAAAAAGGGTCTTATAAGGAGAGCCAGAATTTGGACTTTGTTGTGAAAGCCATGGGAAGCTACTAAAAGATTTTAAATGATGCATAGTGAACTGGTAGTTATTATTTATAAGCAGAGTTATAAGAGGCACTTGATCTGCTATTAAGAAAATTCATAAAACTACCATGACAGTAATTTTAGTATTAAAGAAAAACATTTCATTTTAATCCCAGAATAAAATTTAAGTTACAGAGTAGGTTTCTCATAAAAAAACCAAAATCTCATTTTAAAATAGTCTCTATGTCGCAGTTTCCTCAACTATAAAATGGAGACATTAACAATACCTATTTTGTAATATGGTTGTTTTTTGTTAGTTTTTTTTTTTTTTTTTTTTTTTTTTTACTCCTGACCCAAGGATATTTTCCCCATTGATTTTGAGAGAGAGTGGAAGGGAGGGAGAAGGGGAGACAGAGAGAAAACCATCTACATGAGAGAGACACATTGACTGATTGCCTGCTGCATGTGCCCATACGAGGGCCAGGGAACCTGCAACCACGGTAAATGCCCTTGGCCAGGAATCAAATCTGTGACCCTTTGGGGTGGTGCTCTAACCACTGAACAACTAGCCAGGGCCATGTGGTTGTTGTGAAGACGAAATAAGACAATATATACTTAAGTGACTAATAGTGCCAGGGGTGGGGTATTTTTTGTCTGCCAAGAGCCATTTGGAGATATATATATATATATATATATATATATATATATATACATATAACATTATTGCAGGCCACACTAAATTATCAACTTAAAAATTAGCCCATTTTATTTGGTCAAACGTTTAATTAACTCACCCCTAATGCTTTGGCAGGGACAGACCAGATGAATTCCAGGGCCATACAACCTGTGGGCTGGACGTTCCCCCAAAAGCAATCAATGGTACTATTACTACTTTTATTATTAGTCTCCTGGAAGAATTAAAGTTACAAGTAATAAAGTCTATGTTCCCCAAAATAGAAGATACATAATAAAGGGTAAGTTAAATAATAGGGCTTACAGTGGACAGAAATAAGCTCACTTAAGTATACATTTTAGGAAAAACCAAAAAATCAAAGCAATTCTTAATTTGAAGCCATACACAATTCTTACAAAGGAATAAATTCATTATCTGCGGTGGATAAAGACTATCTTAAGGAAAACTCAAATACTTTTTGTACTTTCCAGTTTGATTATAACTTTTGGAATCCCCTACAAAGCTGAATGTGCTTTTTTAAATATTGGGTACTCTCTGAGCTGTTTTTCTGGAGACTAATTAGGGAAGAAAGGATACTTTACACATGCTTTCTCATTTAATCCCAACAACTCTAAGGCAGGTAACTTTAGGATCCTCAGTTTTGAATGAATAAATAAAAAATAAGTTAACTTGTGAAAGAGATAGTTAATAAGAGGACTGACTTCAAAATCTCTAGGAATTTTAAGAAGACAAAAAGTTGTGACTACAGTGTCATTTAGAATTCTAAAAGCCTCTAGTTCCTAATGATAATGAAGTTTTTTATTCCAATCAGGGTATATTATATTTATCTCTGCAGGCTACTTAAAGGAATTCCATTAGCCTGAGGCATTCAGCCAGCAAATTATCTGGTAAAGTACATGTGCAGAGAGCAAGAAAAAAAAATAAATGTCTCCTTTAAAAGATAATTGCCATTATCTACATGTAATTAAAGCCATTAACACCAACAATAAATATACCTGAATTTTCAGAGATTTTAATTCTCTCCGATGACATTTCAAAGAAGGTCCTAGGCTCAGTAATTTCTTCGGTATAATAATAAATGCATTTAGGCTGAGTCTGAAATCACTTAATCCTTCCTAACAAGTAGTGACCTACTGATAAAAGGATGTATATAAATTGATGTGTGTGTGAATATAGGATAATCTCTGAATTTTAAACATTTGATATTCAAATTACATACATTAAAAATCACTTATTGTAGAAACAGCAGGTGAGTGAATTATTGTATTTATTTAATTTCTTCAAATACAAACATCTGAGTGATGGCTATGTAACAGGCATTATAAACTAAGCACAGAAAAACACATAAATTGAATAAGGTAGGTAAAAATTCCTTGCTCATGGAGTTCCATACTGGTGGAGAATGTGCATAAAAACAAACATGTATCATTACAGCAAAAAAAATTGTTCTGAAGAAATATATAGCAGCATAAGAATATATGCTCTTAGGAAAAGGAATATTATTTTAGGATAGAAATATTATTTTACATAGAAATTTGGCCAAAAGAGCTTTATTTAAGAAAATAATGGGAGACCTGAATAAAGTGAGAGGATTATACAGTATTTAAAATTCAGAATTGTAACTCTGAATTGTCACAAAGTATTGAAATGATACACAGTGGAACCTTACAGTTTAACCCAAATAACTACTATAGAATGGTGACTAAAATCCATCGATAAGTGCCATTCATGCTGAGAAGGAAGAAACGTAGGTGATAACTTTTACAAACAGTTCTATGGAAATGCCAAAATTTTAAAGCCGCTACACTTAGAAAAGGTCAAATTCATTGTGAAATCCTAATATAAAATTGCTCCTCAAAAGAGGAGGGAGAGAATTATGGTAGAGGATATTAACTACAGATGTAGTTATCTCAGAACAATTACATGTGGGAGATTATGAACTTTAAATAATAAAAGTGTCAAGTTGACTAAAGAATCTTTTAAAATAAATTTAATAAACTTCAGCCTCATAAGTATATCTACTATATAATGCTAGTATTTATAAAAATAAGTATTTCTTTATCAAATGTATTTTCTCACCTAAATATGACATTTACAAAAGTATAATTTTCATAACTACATTAAAAAGCAGTCTTTGATTATACTAAATAACAGTTTCTATAATAATGTAGTTTATTAAGTGAAGAGTTTGAAACATTTTATTCATAAGAGAGTAACAGTAATTGAATGAGTTGGTCTGAAGAAATTTGAAGTATAAAAATGTTTGACTAAGTGAAGTTCTCCCCCTAGTGGAACTTGAAAGTGTTATTCCCTTGACTAAGAATAACCAAGAATGTATTATTATTCTTGGAATTGAAAAAGGAGTTTCAGGTTTTAACAAAAGCTCTATCTATAGGTCTAATCTGCATGCAGTAAGTAAATAAATGAGTAAAGGCTGAATCATTAAGATGTTTACTAAAAACACATTTACTAAGTGTGTTAATAGCAACCTAACCAAGGAAAATTCAGTAAGCAAAAGTACCTCAAAAGCAGAAGACTAGGAGGCACAGAAAAATACAGCAATTTACAAAGAGATACCAATGTGTAGAATGGTACAGAATTCTGAAGGGATGTGAAATTGTGAAAAGAGTGTATGTGTATAGGGAGTGGGGAGGAAGGACGGAGAGGTAATGGTGAGAGATGAAGCTAGAAATGCAGGTTGGCTAATAATGAAAAGGTAAGCTTTTTATGCTGAGGAGCTTTGATATATTTTGGTAGGTAAAAGGCAGTCAATAAAAGTTTTATGTTTTAGAAAGATAAATGGTAGTTTTATGGAAGAGCTGAAGGTGGAGAAAAGGAAACTGGACAGGAAGTTACTAGTCAGTTGTGAAGGGCAGATGAATTAAGGGAATGGCAGAGGATATAGAAAGGCTAAGAAAGATTTTTATAAATGTTTCTAAAATCATTAAAATCACCTTTGATTTAGTTTTACATTTACTCAGGTCTTTTCTCTTTTGAAGAGTTGGGCAAGATACTTTAATCTGTATGAATTAAGATTTTTTGAAGCTTTGGCTGGGTGGCTCAGATGGTTGGAACATCATCCTGTACACCAAAAGGTTGTGGGTTCTATTTCTGGTCAGGGCACATACCTAGGTTTCGGGTTCGATCCCCAGTTGGTGTGCATATGAGAAGCAACTAATCAATGTTTTTCTCACACTGATGCTTTTCTCTCTCTCTCTCTCTCTCTCTCTCTCTCTCTCTCTCTCTCTCTCTCTCTCTCTCTTTCTCTCTCATCAATAAACATATCCTAGAGTAAGATTTTTTTTAAGTGGTGTGTCCTTCCCTATGCACAACAGGAGGGCTCTGATTCTTTTTAAATTTTGATTTGAAGGCAAATCTACTAGAGTAGGAGAGGGGTTAAAGTGTTGATAAAAATGTTAACTACCATGCACTTGGTAAAATAACTGGCTATTATCAGGTAAAGTTGGAAATTTGCACATACTATAACAGCCCTGGTATATATTGTAGAGGAAAAGAAAAGCATAAGTGGAATTCCTATTAAGTTGAATATTTCAGTAATACATGATCCCACTGATCAAGCCTTGAGAAACAAAAGAAGAAAACAATTTTAGTTGGAATAGGAACACATTTGATTTCAAACATGGTGAATTTGAAGTGTCTACAATTTCCAGAGGGAGCTGTCCATTATCCACTTAAACTATTGGTCTGTGGCCTGGCCGGTGTGGCTCAGTGGTTGAGCATCTACCCATTAACCAGGAGGTCACAGTTCGATTCCTGGTCAGGGCAGCCATCAATGATTCTCTCTCATCATTGATGCTTCTCTTTTCCTTCCCCTCCCCTTTCTTCCCTATTCTCCCCCCCCCCCGCCCCCCCCCTGCCTTCCCTTCTCTTTTCTCCTCTCCCCACCTCTCCCTAAAAATATATTAAAAAACAATAACAGTAACAATGACTACTGGTCTATTCATTAAAAGACACAATAAATTTTAAAATCACAACAAAAGATAAGTCATAGAGTAAGAGTACAGATTTGCAAATTATAACCTCAATAAAGAACTAGAAACCCATGAGAAAAAGACAACCCAATAGAAAAATATACACAAAAGACTAACAGGTACTTGACAAAAACAGAATCTCAAGTGGCCAAAACTGTTTGTACCAGGTCAATGGAAATTAAAACCATGATGAAATATCACTGCATACCCCACCAAACTGGCAGAAATCGAAACATTTGACACTACCAAGTATTGGGGGGAGGACGTGGAACAACAAGAACTTTCATATGATTCTGTTGGGAGTCTAATCTGGTGCATTTTAGAAAACAAAGTTGAATATTCGCATGCCCTCTGACTCAGTCATTCCGCACCTTAGTGTACATGCTGGAGGAACTCGCGTACAGGTGCGCAAGATTGCTCATAACCACAGCATTGTTCAGAATTGTGCCAATCTGGGAAGTCCTAAATGACCACTAATATTAGAATGGACAAATACACTGTGATATATTCATAAAATAGAATATGTATGACAATAAAAATGACTCATAATGTTGAACAAAGAAAGAAGAGACAAAGATGAAAATATTTAATGACTATATAAAATCCAGAAACAGGGAAAACTAAACTGGATCAGAGATGCATACAAAGATGACACAACTATAAGGAGTTCTATAGTAATCTCCATAAATTTTAGGATTACCATAAAATTCATAATAAGGGAACAGGTTATGATTGGGTAGACTATGGGGTAAAGGCAATATTTTCTATAGTCATATGGATAAAGTTTTTATATACATATTAGAGGCCCGGTGCACAAATTCATGTACCGGTGTAGTCCCTTGGCCTGGCCTGCAGGATCAGGCCAAAACCGGCTCTCTGACATCCCACAAGGAGTCCTGGATTGTGAGAGGGTGCAGGTGAGGCCCAAGGACAACCCCCCACCCCCACCAGTGCATGATTGGGGCAAGAGAGGGAAATGGGAGGTTAGCCAGCTGGGGAGGGAGAGCAGGAGGGCTCCAGGGTGTGTCTAGCCTGTCTCACTCAGTCCTGACCGGACAGACTCCAGGAGCAAGTTAACCTACTGGTCAGAGCGTCTGCCCCCTGGTGATCATAGCGAGCAGCTGAGCAGCCTTAGCATATCATTGGCATATTACAGTAAGATTGGTTGAACAGCCAACTGGACACTATTTTATTATATCTACACTAATAAAAGAAAAAATGCTAATTGACCATACCTTCGCTAAGCCAATCAGAGGGTATATGCAAATTAGCCAAATAAATATGGCAGTTAATTTGTATATGCTGAGGGAGGGAGGAGTGAAGACTGAAGACAGCATAGAAGAAAGAGGGAGAGAAAGCAGAAAGCAAGATGGCTGCTGGAGGGTGGAGCAGCGGCAGTGGCGGGAGGAAAAGTATAGGGTTGGGACGAGGGGGTAGAGGCAGCAGGGAATAATTAAAATGTCAAGAGCAAAAGACAAAGAGAGAATATTAAAAGCAGCAAGAGAAAAACAGTTAATTGCCTACAAGGGAGCACCCATACGACTGTCAGCTTATTTCTGAACAGAAACTATGCAGGCCAGATGGGAATTGCAAGAAATATTCAAAGTGATGAATAGCAAGAACCTTCAACAAAGATTACCCATCAAAGCTATCATTCAGAATTGAAGGTCAGATAAAGAGCTTCACAGATAAGAAAAAGCTAAAGGAGTTCACCATCGCCAAACCAGAATTATATGAAATGCTGAAAGTTATTCTTTAAGAAGAGGAAAAAGAAGAAAAATATAAAAATTATGAATGACAAATATTTATCTATCAACAAGTGAATCTAAAAACCAAGGGAATAAAAAATCTGATGAACAGTATTAATTGGTGAATATAATAGAATCAGGGGCATAGAAAGGGAGTGGACTGACAAATCTCAGGGGAAAAGGGGGGTGGGGAATGTGGGAAGGGACTGAAAAATGTACACCTATGGGTGAGGATAGTGGGGGGGTAAGGACAGAGGGTGTAGTAGGAACCTGGTGGAGGGGAGCTATAAGGGAAAAAAAGAGGAACAATTGTAATAATCTGAACAATAAACATTAAATTTTTAAAAAATATCAATGAATTTGGCGATCAGAATTCCAATCAAGTGCCATTTGATGCTTACATGCTGCTATTAATAGTAAATATTTTGTGCATTTTTATTTATATTTTTCAAAAATGAAATGTTATATTTCACATTTTAAATAAAACATGCATTATACCAAGTTCTTCATTTTAATAAGTACTTTAGAATCAATAAAGAGTGATTTAAATCTTGCTATTTTGTGACTAATGTATAACATTTTTTATAATTTTCTTGATGTTAGAAAAGTACATATTAAACTAGAATTGCATATGATAGCAATGTAAATAGCTGAATGTAAATATATTATGCATGCCTTAAGTTTTTCTGAATATGTACTACTTTATGGGTAATATTATCAACAGGACATAAAAAATACCTTTTAATAAATTTATACAAATCATAATGTGTTGTGACTACTTTTGACACAGATCAAAAGATGAGGTTATAATATGTAAGTCTTAGAATACATCAATTGATTGCATCTTACATGTCCCAATCAGGGCATGGGCCAGGGAGGACCCTGCAACTAAGATACATGCCCTTGACCGGAATTGAACTTGGGACCCTTTGGTCTACAGACTAATGGTCTATCCACTTGGCTAGGGCAGAAATTAACTGAATTTTAAGTGAAATTTAAGGACAAAATTATTTTTCAGGTGGGAAGAAAATTCTAGATTTGCAGAGAAACTGTATTTATAGCCTGGAACAGATCAAAATAAAAAACTGTGAGAGAAATAAGATTTTAAACATTATACTTTGCCTATATTGGATATATACATATTACCTTATCCTATATAATAAAAGCATAATATGCAAATAGACTGAATGGTTAGAAATACTGGTCGCTATGATACGCACTGACCACCAAGGGGCAGACACTCAACACAGGAGCTGTCTCCTGGTGGTAAGGGCACTTGCACAGGAGGAGCACCGCTCAGGTAGAAGCCAGGCTCATGGCTGGCAAGTGCAGCAGCAGTGGCTGGAGCCTCTCCTGTCTCCGCTACAGGCAGGTGGTAAGGAGCAAGGGGTCCCGGACTGCAAGAGTCCCGGACTACAGAGGGATGTCAGACATTCCCCAAGGATTCCCGGACTGCAAGAAGATTCAGGCCGGCCTGAGGGATCTCCCCCTTCTCCAGTGCACGAATCTCATACACTGGGCCTCTAGTCCTATGTAATGAAAGACTAATATGCAAATTGTCCCCTCCACTGGGAGTTCGACCAAGGGGTGGGGCTGGCCCACCAACCACCAGTGGCCCTTCCCCCATGGATGATCCCATCTGTGGCCCCTCCCTCCAGTTGGCCCGACCTGATCAGCCCCAATCAGGGTGGTCCGGCCAGACCCCACCTGTGCACAAATTCATGCACCAGGCCTCTGATATTGTATAAGAAGAAATAACAAAACAGTTATTTTTAAAGCTTTGAATTTTCTTTTAAAAACAGCTTTGACAATATAGAAATGTGATCATTATCATTCAAAAATGGACTTGGAGCACAGGCAACAAAAGAAAACCCCGTAAGCTGGACTTCAAAAAAAAAAAAAAAAACCACAAAAAACTTTTGTACATCAAAGGAAAATAAGTGTGAAAAGGCAACCCATGAAATGGGAGAAAATGTTTGTAAACCACATATCTGATAAGGGATTGACACTATAAAAAACTTCTAAAACACAAGAACAACCTCATTAAAAGATGGGCAAAGACATGAATAGACATTTCTCTAAAAAAGATACACAAAAGACACATAAGCACATGAAAGATGCTTAATATTAATAATCATTAAGGAAATGCGAATTAAAACCACAGTGAGATACCAGACACAACTCATTATGATGGCTGGTTTTGAAAAAAGAATACAAAATTAATACATGTTGGTGAGGATGTGAGGAAATTGATGCCCTTGTGCATTGCTGGTGGGAATAAAATGCTGCAGCTGCTGTGAAAAATAGTGTAACAACTTCTCAAAAATTAAACACAGAATTGCCACAGGATCCAGCAATTCCACTCACAGGTGGAATGGAAAGCAAGGACTCTAACAGATATTTGTACACCAGGTTCATAGCAACATTAGTCACAATAGCCAAAACCTGAAGCAACTCAAGTATTCATCAATGGATAAACAAAATGTGGCGCGCGCACACACACACACACACAATGGAATATTATTAAAAATGAAATTCTGACACTTGCCACAACATGGATGAACCTTAATGACATTATGCTAAGTGCAATAAGCCAGTCACAAAAAGGAACACTGCATGACTGTATTTATATGAAGTACCTACAATTGTCAAATTCGGAGATAGAAAGTAGAATGTGTAGTTCCCAAGGGTTGGGAGAGAGGAGAATGGGGAGTTGTTTAATTGGTATAAAGTTTCAGGTTTGCAAGATGAAGAGTTCTGGAGATTAGATGCACAATAACGTGAATGTACCTAATGTCACAGAACTATACACATACAACAATAAAAACAGACTTAGAAATGAGTAAGTGTTGAAAACAGAATCACAGTCATTTTCAGATGAAGATATAATTGCTTAGGCACAGAGGGAGAGGAAATGACTGCATTATTTGTATGTGTATCTTATTATGTCCATATGGTACCTGGATTTCAAGCTCAGCGATGTGCTGCTGCAGTTCAGCCACAGCAGCTATGCTGTCTGCTTCCCGCAGTCTTACGGCCATCACTTCTTCCTTGTTCTAGGGTGACAAATACAACAAGCCAATAATTAACCATATAATTAAACTAAAGATAAATTAATACGGAAACAGAAACACTGCAACCTATCTTAAAATTTAGAAAATAACAAATAAGCCCATCAAATGAGAAAAAGCCATTATCTCCTAAACCTGATATGAAATAAATATATAGGATAGCATCCCATCTTTATATATTAAGAAATATCATTCATATAAATTAATATTGCTCAAAATATTTAAATTAAAATTCCACATAATTAAATTTATTAAAATTATTGGTGACTGAAAGTTTTTTATAGAAGAACAATTATTAAGAACTTTCAAAATCCTTAACCAGGACAACAGAATAACAAAGATATGAATACTAACAATGTTAGTAGATAAAGTTTTAAAAATTATATTCTTTCTGAAGAATAAATGCTAATAAATATTTACATTGTACTACAAATAATAATAAAAATTAGAGTTTATCACAATTCTGCAATATTTACCCCACCACTTCAAAATGTCACAAAGAAAAAACTCTAAAACCGTATTCTACAATATCCGTGCTGTTACAGATTAGAGGAAATGATGGGATATGATGAGAAAATCTAATAAAATCTGTAATTTAGTACTAACATTGTATCAACTTTCATTTCTTAGTATCAATAAATGTACCATGGTTATGTAAGATGTTAACATCAGGATGAACTGATTAAAGGGTCTATGGAAATTCTCCGCACTATCTTTGCCACGTTTAGACATAAAATTATTTTAAACATAAAATTATTTTAAAATCAAGAGTAAAAATATCTCAGCTGGAGTGGCTCAGTGGTTGAGCACTGACCCATGAACTAGAAAGTCACAGTTTAATTCCAGGTCAGGGCACAAGCCCGGATTTTGAACGTGATCCTCAGCATGGGGTGTACAGGAGACAGCCAATCAATGATTCTCTCATGTTATTTCTATCTCTTCTTAAGTCAATAAACACTTTTTTAAAAGACTTTTTTTAAAAAGTAAAAAAATCTGAAGCAAATACAGTAAAACAGAAAACATATCATATATTGCTTTCCTACTTAAAATGTTTCAATAGCCTCCCACAGAGCAAAACCCAAACTCGTTGCCATGAGAATAAAAATGTATAAGAAGTAGAGTCACAGCCTATCTCCCTGGCTTCATCTCATTAAGCTTTTCATTATGTACAAGACTCAGCAACCAAGTTCTTTCCTGCTTTTGAATTCTGTGACCCTATTCACGCAGGGATCTTGTGCCGGCTCTTCACAAGACTGATTCTTTCCTCCTCTTTTGGTCCCACTTCTCATACCACCTTCTAGCACTGCATCTTAATTACCACATTCTCTTAACTCCCAGTCCAGTGTATATCATTAGTAATGATCTTATCAATATTACTTATTATCTCACTAAACATTATGTCCACCTTCTTCACTGTATCCTCAGTGCTTATAAGAGTAACTGACAGAAGACAGCCAAATATTTGACTTAATTCTCAAATATATAAGTAGATGCCATCATTCTTTGAAGCCTCATAATCTCACCTCCTCCCAAACCAATATGAGAATCACTGTCCTAGAAAATGTAAATTACATCTATTTAAAACAAAAATATTTGCCTAGACTAGTGGTTGGCAAATTCATTAGTCAACAGAGCCAAATATCAATAGTACAACGACTGAAATTTCTTTTTGAGAGCGAATTTTTTAAACTTAAACTTCTTCTAACGCCACTTCTTCAAAATAGACTTGCCCAGGCCGTAGTATTTTGTGGAAGAGCCACACTCAAGGGGCCAAAAAGCCACATGAGGCTTGCAAGCCACAGTTTGTCAACCACGGCCCTAGACACTTTGCAAGTAACATAACGAAGAAATAGGTACCATAATGCCCTACTGGTCAAAGTATAAAATGGTATAACTTTAAGGAGGGTAATTGGTCAAAATCTATGAAAAGAACAAATGCATTTACCTATTCACCAAACAATAACATTTACAGGAATTTATCCTATATGAATGTGAAGATACATTTCTATATATCTGAAATTGTGTATGTTACAAGGTTATTCACTATACCAGGTGTACTGGTTAATAATGCGAATTTTGTAATCAGAGAAAACATGATAATTTCAAGAGAAACATAAAAAGTGCTTTATTCAAAGTAATGTCCATCGCTAGCTACACATTTCCCCATATTTAGGTACTTCGTGGATACTGTCTCAATAGAATTTTTCTTGTTTTGAGGCAAACCATTCAAAGACCCAATTTTACATTTTGAAGTGCTGCTCAGAAAGTGCTTGTGCCATCGATCGGAACAAGTGGTATTCTATAGGAGCAAGGTCTGGTGAATACAGCAGGTGGGTTAATACTTCCCAGGCAAGATCCTTTAACGTGTCTTTAACTGATTTTGAAATGTATGATGGTGCATCATCATGAAGCAAAATTACTTTGCCATGTCTTCTGGCATATTCTGGTCGTTTCATGATCAAAGTGTGGTTCAAATTGATTATTTGTTGTCAGCAGCAATCAGTAGTAATGGTTTCACCTGGTTTTAGAAGCTCATAATACACCACACCTTCCTGATCCCACCAAATGCAGAGCACTGTCATCTTTCCGAAGTGATTTGGCCTTGCAATCAATGTTGATGGTTGACTTGGATCAACCCATGATTTTGTGCATTTGGGATTCTCAAAATCCACTTTTCATCACCAGTCACAATTCAATGCAAAAGATTTCTTTTGTGTTGCTGAAGCAACATTTTAAAAAAATATATTTTATTGATTTTTTACAGATAGGAAGAGAGAGGGATAGAGAGTTAGAAACATCGATGAGAGAGAATCATCGATCAGCTGCCTCTTGCACACCCCCTACCGGGGATGTGCCTGCAACCAACCTACATGCCCTTGACCGGAATCAAACCTGGGACCTTTCAGTCCGCAGGCAGACGCTGAGCCAAACCGGTTTCGGCTGAAGCAACATTTTACTGATGACTTTTCGGTTCTCCATTTGTCTTTCGTTCAGTGGGTGTGGCACCCATTTTCCTTATTTAAAATCTTTCCCATTGCTTGTAAATGATTGGAAATTGTTTGCTGAGCAATGTTTAATCTTTCTGCAAGTTGTTTTTGAGTTTGACATGCATCTTCATCCAATAATGCTTATAATTGTTGGTCTTCAAACTTTTTCAAGTGACTGGGATGTTATTTGTCTTTCACATAGAAACAATCACTTTTAAAGCATTTAAACCAGCGTTCACAAGTATCTTGAGATGGAGTATGTTCACTTTCAGCAGCACTTGTCTTCAAAATAAAGTAATGAATTAAAACTTCCCGCAAATGCTCTTATTTTTGGCACAAAATTCGACATTTTTAAGTGTAAAAATACCTATGATGTTAACACCTTCAGAAAATTTGACATATGAAGTTTTGAAACTTGCTGTCAATACAACAAAATAGCATACATATCAAATTGCATACATATCAACACATGTGTAACTCCATCTATTGAAAAAAATCCACATGATTAACTGGTACACCTGGTACTCTGTTTATAGTAGTAAAACACTGGGAACAACCCATGTGCCCATCAATAACGAGAATACTCTTTAAGAACTGATATTTAAAACTCTAGAAAACGCAGGACCAGAAAGAAAAAAAGAAAAGAAAAAGCAGAATATAATATACAGTATGCTAATTTTCATGTAAAAGAATGAGGACAAAAAAAAGTATGAACATTTATTTCACAGTATTTGCCTAAAAGAAACTGTAAAAGAACTTATAATAATAAACCTGGGGGGAGGCGGGGGAATGAAAGAAGAGGTATGTGGTAGGGTCAGGAGGAGAATGAGGTACAAGGAGTGTTATAATATTAGTAGTATAAACATAGTAAAATACTTTGACTGACTTTCCTTACTTAACATTATTTATTACACAATTTTATAAGTTGTGTAATGTATATAAATTTATTTAGTATTATAAACATAGCAAAATACCTTGACTGACTTTCCTTCGTTAACATTATTTATTACACAATTTTATAAGTTTTCTCAATATATGTAGAACTAGAGAACTTAAAATCTCCCTATAATCTTCAAATTCTTATTTATGTAGAAAATCCTTCAATCCAATTACTGAAATCTTAGGGACCATTGTGCTATGAAATTTCAGATTTTTTTAGATTTTACAAAATATGGTGTATAAACCATATGTTTGTCTTATCCAGTAGGAGCTGAGGCGGTATCCATATGAAATAGTATACTCAATGATCAACACAATGAGGCAGTGAAGTACAAATACCCATACCAACTGGGATAAACAAAAATGATAAATGACCATATTTCAATTCAAATCAGGTTTTGCTTACAAATGAATGTGTGTAAAATTTATGAAAAAAAAACACCTTTGGGTTTTATAGTGATTGGAATTTTCATATTGGGGATCACAAACTTGAACTATCTCATCTTAAATTGGGAACATTCAAATTCAGTTACAAAGGGAAAATAACATTAATATTAATATTAAAATAGCATCCTGACATTTTAAATAAATAAAAAATTAAATTTACTATTGTTTATCAACAAATAATAAGTCTAATTATATAAAACTAAATGAAAATGAATCAGATTTATATAATTGAAGGACAGGCTTCCTTGAAAGATAGTTTGTTCCTGAATTGTTCCAACATAACAAGGTAAAATACACTTAATCAGAATGTACTAGGTGCTAGAGAGACAAATAACACACTAGTCATTCTTGAATAGGCAAAGGCATTATAAAAGATTAAATAAATCAACAAACAGCTTAAACGCAGAGGAAATATCAGAGTCAGCATCTGTAACATACATACTTCACAGAGGTATTAAAGAACAATTAAAAAAATTTTAAATCTCAAAAGAGTTCTTAAATTCTCTAAAATTCCAAATCTGAACCTATTGCTTAGACAAATTCAAAGAAAATTATATTCATCAGCAAACTCCCCAAATATCTATTTCCAAAGAACACTTTACTTTGATTAAAAGGTGGTAAGGCATTTGAGGAGCAATATTAAATCCAATAACAGTGTTATCAACAAGCTTTAACAAAAACTTACAGCAATAATGAAAAACATTACATTTAGTTCTTTAATAAAAATGAGTCAGCACAGACAATATAGCATAATAAACACTCAATAAAATATTAGTATAGCAAATCAAGTTGATATAAACTCATGCCACATCATTTTATTTCTAAATTAGTCTAGTCATATCCTTCAAGAGGGACTCCTCTGAAATTAGTACAAATTTCAGTACTGCCTACAGATTTCTGTCAGGGTAAATTGTAACAGCCATGAATATTAATTAGGATGTAATTTCATCTCTGGATTTCAGTGACACTGATAAACCACTCAAGCTTCACTCTTGGTTTTTAATGACACCAGAACAAGTTGATGGAATTACAGCTTTATATGTGCCATTGAAAGTCTTATTTCTTATCATAGATTAATAGGACTGGAATCTTTAAAGGGCATCATTCCTACTATCTCACCATGGAAAGATGGATATCTAGTTTGTTTTTTAAATCCCATAACTTGTCCTCAGCAATCCATTCTAATGCTCAGACCACAGTCATCTCTTTATTTCACACACACACACACACACACACACACACCCTCTCCTCCCACCCCACTTTCCACCCATCTCCTCTCTTTCACCACTGCTATACTATAAACTTATTTCAGAAAAAAAAAACAAAAAACGTACCTGCATTCTAATCCTTTTACATGCTTTATGAATTCAAACACTTCACACAAAAATAGAAAAATGTATTAAAGGAATAATGAGAAATGGACACAGTTTTCCCAATCCACTGGCACACACCCATTTCTTTTGCTCTCTATCCAGAAAACATGTGAATACATTCACTGCCCACTAATAAAGCACCTATCAAGGCAGAGCAGCCCTAACCTCTATAAATTACCTATCTTCTTGGTTGAGACCTTAAAAGCTTTAGTTTTAAAGGGCTACAGGTCAAAAGAAATGTTGCAGACAGATACCAATTTTAACCCCTTAGTAAACTTAATTTCATTCACTGGCACTTAACCAAGTGGTTGAAAACAAAGTTTCCTGCCTGAAGTCCACCTCAGAGCAAGATGCCCTGTCCTGGTCTGAAAGCAACCACCAAACCAAGTTCAGAAAAACTGGAAAATTAAACTAGTTTCTTATGGCTTTATTTGGTTTAAAGATGATGTAATCAATAATGAGATAAAGCAAAAAAGGAATTTTTATATTGACAAAAACAACCAGATACTTAATATGTTTACCTTGCATTCAATCTCTGCTTGTTTGCGTTTTGCTTCACTTAACTGAGTAAGCAGTCCTTTGTTCTGCGCAGAAAGATACTGCACCTTCTCCTGAAGACTGGTCACCTCTTGTTCTGCTCTTCGAAGATGGTTACTATTGATCTGGTTCTAATAATAAAAAAATACAAATACTCAGATTATACAGACAAAAGGCCTGAAAAAACTCACAAATTTCTACCTACCCATTTCATACTTATACAACATTATAAAAAATGTTGGTATATTACTTATAGGTTGATTTTATTCAACAAATACTTAAAAACTAAAAAAAAGTTAAAAAAATTTATAAAACTGCTTTAAAATCAAATTATCTAAATGAATACATAAGGTCCATAATTAGAAACTCCCATTATAGCTCAATTTACCATTATATAATAAATGCCTATAAATTATAAAGATGGTCACACAAAACTTGAAGGTATTAATTTCTGAAATAGGCAATGTAGTACAAAGTGGGAAGATACAGGATGAGGATGAATTTAGCTCCTTTCCAAGTCTCAAAATAAAGCACAGACCAATTGAAGGTGCCAACACCATTTACTGGACATAAACCTGACGTCACAAAATGTTCCATGTGCATGCCTACATTCCTCCAATGCACAGAACAGTCTACTTTCACGGAGCAAGGACTGATTTTGAATTCTGGCTTAGTATTTGGTGATTAAGCTAACTAGTTAATATTTTTGAGTCTCAGTTTCCTCACTTGAAAGTGTGTATAAAAATACTACTATCCTGGCCTCTGTGGCTTAGTTGGCTGGAGCATCATCCCATACTCCGAGAGGTCGCAGGTTAGATTCCCAGTCAGGGCAGATACCTAGGTTGTGGGTTCAATTCCTCGTTGGAGCACACTGAGGAGGCAATGGGTTGATGTTTCTCTCTCACATCAATATTTTCCTGTCTCTCTTTTTCTCTCTTTCTATCCCTTCCTCTCTCTAAAATAAATTTTTTAAAATTTTTAAATACTACCTATTTCTCATTTGGTTTTCTTCAGAATTAATTGAGATAATACATGTAACTAGCTTAATTTATAGTAAGAACTCAACAAACACTAGCTGCTTCTTGTATTATAATTATAGGACATGCCAAAAAAAAAAAAAAAAAAAAAACCTCACAGAACTTGAATCAACTGACTGGAGATAGCACAGAACTAAAATCAGCCTCAATTTTCTCAACCTCAAATTATTCTATTCAACCTCAAAATATTCTAATATTTCAGGGGCCTGAAAGCAACAACAGGAATTTTCATAACCAAATACAAGTAAAATCTGGCTTCTCATTTAACAGTTCTTCAGCCATGGTCAAGTTATTTAATCCCATCAAATTTCAATACACTGGCATAAGCAGAGATATTACTACTTGCCTTTCAAGGCTGTGAGAATTATATGAGAAAAGTTTATGAAAGGAATTTCACACAATGCCTGAAATTATTCTATTTTTAATAAATGCTCAATTGTTTCTATCATTATATCTATTCTGAAATCGACCCTGCCTCTAGTTTTAACAAAAAAATCTAGATTATCTAATCAATTTAAACTCCAACATTTTTTTACCACTTCCAGGTTTCTTCACCTTCATTTTTACTTATCCTTCTGTCTCACAGAAGAAATGCTACCTTTCTAAGGAATGCCTCTATATTACTCTCTTCCTTTTCATTTTCAACAAATACTGTCTGTGTACAAAATTGTAGTAAACTCTCAGTATTATATTTAAAATGTTCCACCACCTCTTTCTACTGCCTTGCCTTCTCCCATTAAAACAAACAACTATATTTCAGAGGAACATACCTTCAAGATAAGCTGCAAAGAATTCCCACAGATAAAACTCCTCCTGCACCCTGATTACAATTCCATTACCCAGAATGACAAAACACACATAAAACCCAAAAACTGCCTATGAATGAGAAACAGTAGATAAAAAAATAGCAAGATTACTGAGAACTCTCTATCATAAAATCACAGGGACTTTATATAAAATAATTTATGTTCAAAATTATTGGACATAAATAGGAAGCAAAATCAAAACCAAAAAAATAACCAAGTATAATTTCTAAAATTAATATAGCCACTGATATTAAAAATCCAATTAAAGGTTAGGTTAAATATATTGAAGAAACAACTAGTGCCTCAGAAATAAGACATAGAAAAGAGAATAAGAAAGTACAAAACAAACAAACAAACAAAAAACTGCCTAGTATGGATTGCAGGATAAAATAGAAGGAAATAAAGGAAGTGAGAGATGATGGCCTAAGACAGCAACTTTCACCCTTTTTTGTCTCCTGGCAGGCACACTAAAAAGATATATTTTTGCTACTCTGACAAAAAAAAAAAATAGATATAATTTCAATTTATTCATTTAGGATGGCTATTGTTGTGTTGGCTGTTGTCATTTTTTATTTGACACCTAAGGCAGGGTTGGGGAACGTCCGGCCTGCGGAACATATAAAGAAGGCCAGCAAAATCCTTTGCTCTGGCCCTGCTAAGTCATTGGGGGTGAGTTAATTATATGGCCAAAAGCAGGCTTTTTAAAAATGTATGTTTTATTGTTAATAGTATTACAGATATTTCCCATTTAGCAGGCTAATTTTCAAGTTGATAATTTTGTATGGCCTGCAAATGATATTACAAATATTCAAATGGCTGCTGTCAGAAAAAAAGGTTTCTCACCCCTGATCGAAGGGAAAAGAGGTCAGTGCCCACTGACTAAATAGTCAGATAGTGCATGTTTTAAAAATTCTTGCAGCACACCAGCTGCAAATTGCTGCTCTAAGAGATGATAATAGTTGAGAATTTTTTACAATTGAAAAAAAAGAAACTACATATAAATCCAAATGAAGTTTAGGAAACACAACTAGTTCCAAATAGGATAAATAAAATCCTCACCAAAAGAGTATGTAACAAAACTTAGAATGCTAAAGAAAAAAAGAGGCAAATCAAGGTAAAATCTGAGTCTGTGAAGAGGAAAAATGAAATATCTGGCAGACATATCAAAAGAAAAAATACATTGTGCTTAAAAAAATAAATTTCATCCTCCAATAGTATACTCAGCTAAACTTTTACACAAGAGTGAGAGAAAGCATATTTATTTTCAGAAAGTGAAAATATAATTACGTGATTGAAACTGGAAAGAAACGTAAAAGAACAAAGAGCAAAAAATTGGTAAAATAGGTAGTCAAATCCAAATAAGCATAGATCCCATAAAACAACAATAGCGTCTAGTAATTTGGATGTATAAAAAAAGATATACAATAACAGTAAAATGTATAATCTGAAGATGGAAGAGCATATGAAATTCGTCTAAGGCCCTTACTACAGTTTAGAAGGAAGACAGAGATAATTGCTAACTTTAGTCTTTGTTTACTCAAGCATTTTCAATATTTTTCAAGTAATATACACTAATATAAATGAATTATGAAAGTCACACTAGAGGAGAGAAAAACAAAAGTAAGCCAATAAAAAGCAATAAATGAGGAAAAAGCAGAGAAAAGGAAGACAAAAAAATTACAAAATAATTTTAAATGTATCATAATAAAGACTTTTGAATTCCTGTCAGGAATCTAGAGTCAGAAAGAGCATTGTGTCCACCCTTTCAATTAAAAAAAGGAAAAAATGCCAGTCAAACTCTACGTTTATGGCTTTTATTGAACACATAGAAGTGAGGTCAGAGGGCAACCAACTAGCCCCAAATCTAAGGAGAGACAAGGCAGAAGCAGTCAAAAGCTATTAATCATATTTCAACTAGAATAAGCATCAGATTGATGGAGGCCAAGCATGGAGCCCAAGTGGGGCAGCGAAGTTCACAAACCTCTTCATGGGCCACAACAGGTATATGCAAAAAGACTGATGAGAATCTGAGAAAGAGAGGTCAAAGGCACAGGTCTGAGGAGGGGTAATAGCAGCCAATATGGGAGGGGCACTAACTCTTGCTTGCCTCCTCTAGGGAGTAAAAGGTTTAATTTGCTTGGAATACTAATTTCCTTTGGCACTAGGGAAATTTTTATATCTGAGGAAGGGGCAGGACTATGTTTGAGCCTAGGACTATAGCTGGAGGTCCGGCAGGAGTACTTACGAAGGCCAAATACCCCAGGTTCAGGGACAGCAGCAGAAGGCTGAGACTTGGTCAGAGCAATAGGACGGAGGTGTTTTCTGCCCAGCCAACTTCCTGTACAGGTAACTGGATTACTGCAGCAGATTGACACTCTCTGAGGTGCTATGTATAGGGAAGACCTAGAGACACTGAGAGAATGCTTTGGCAAAGCAGCCCCCAATCTAAAAATAAGATATTGTTAGAGGAATGTGAAGTCTGTGGTGTAATGAGGGTTAACCACAGAAACAACAAACCTCAAACCCAGCCCAACACCTAACTATATTAACTCAAATCCCCTACATTAAAGTCCCAGCAGAAGGAAAGGTGTGTGCATAACCAGGCATAAAAATTATTTACCTCAGTCTACTGTCCTACACAAGGTATCCAATTTTCAACAGAAAATTTTACAAAGCTTAGGAAAAGGTAAGAAAAACAAAACATTACCAAGAGGCAAAGTAATCAAGAGAACCAGCTTCTTATATGACACAGGTTTTTAAATTATCTGACGGGATTTAAAATAACTGTGATGAATGTGCTAAGTGCTCTAAGGAAAAGGTGAAAAACATGCAAGATCAGATAGGTGATATCAAAATAATGGAGAGAAAAAGAAGAGAGCATCCAAGAGTTGCTGGTCTTTAAACAATCTAACACATGTGAAACGGGAATCCCAAAAGAAGACAGTATGAAACAGAAGAATATTTAGAGAAATAATGATCCAGAATTTTCCAAATTTTATGGTAGACATAGTGCCACAGGTCCAAGAAACTCAGAGAAAAATAAAAACCACTTCAACTCATATTTCCCAAAAGAGATGTCTAATTTCATCAAAACTTGAAAATTTCAAGTTTATCACTTAAAGTTGTTCAGAGAATCTTTTTAAAAAGTATTTTCACTGAATCTATACCAGGTAGGGCAAAGGGAGGTTTACAGTGTGAGTATGCAACACAAAAGTTTCTTCTTCTTCTTTTTTTATATTTTATTGATTTTTTGCAGAGAGGAAGAAACATCGATGAGAGAGAATCATCTATCAACTGCCTCTTGCACACCCCCTACTGGGGATGTGCCTGCAACCAAGGTACATGCCCTTGACCAGAATAGAACCTGGGACCTTTCATTCCACAGGCCAACGCTCTATCCACTGAGCCAAACTGGTTTTGGCAAGAGTTTATCCTTATTATTTACAAATTACTGTATTATTTTCCATACAAATTTGTAAACCTGCTTATGCCCCACCCTGTATTTATGTCCCTTTTTTATTCTTAATAGTGTTTGAGTCTTCTTCATTTTCTGTAAGTCTTACAGAATTTTGCTTTATGTTACCAAACCAGACTCAAGAAGACATAGAAAGCATGAGCTCTGTAACCCTTCAACAACTAGGATCAATAGCTTCTATACTCACAAAGTAAGACTGTTTAAAGATAGAAATTCCAGCAAATATTAAAATAATGAGTAACCAATCTTATGTAAAATTTCTGAGGACAGAAAAAGACAAAATACAACCCAACTCATTCACCTTGGAACAAAAATCAGGAAAGAGTCTCTCCAAAAAAGGAAAATCTAATTTAGGTACAACAAAACCTACGTATGAAAATCCTGAATCCAGCAATGGTCATGTGTTGTATATGTTTCTATGTAAATGTTCTTGTCACAACCTTCTTTGCCTTTTAGCACTTTAATAACTATCTCAATGTAACTGGTTTGCTTTACAATCCTATATATTTTATTTTATGCATTAAAAAACATTATTTTGAGAGAGTCATGGGTTTCAGACTGAAAGGGGGGTTCATGGCACAGAAAAATAATAAAACCCCCTTATAAAAGAAACTCTCAGAGATATACACAAGGAAACATGTGCAGGAATGTTCAGAGCAGCACTCTTCGTAATAGCAAAATTGGTACAAAGAGGTGTGTGGTTCAATAACTAAGATATGCACAGTAGGTGGATACTGGAACTGGAACTATATGTATCAACAAGGACACATGTCTTAACCTGGATGCTGGTTCCACAGGTGTTTGATGTAAAACTCTTTGAATGGTTAATATAACATTACTATTAAACCACTGTCTTTATTTTTCTCATTTTGCAATGGGAAAACTTCATGGATAATCTCCAGTTCAAGCACTAGCACTTAGAAACCATTTCTCTTCTACCAAAATTTATCCAAAATCACACTCATTAGTCAGGCACAATTCAAAATACAAAATCCTTAGGGAACCTTCCACCAAACCACCTAGTTGGAACTAATTTTTCCCTCCATTCTCCATAGCAATTTCTTTTATTTTTTTAAATCAATCTTTATTGTTCATAATATTACAAAGGTTCCTCATTTCTTTCCCCCTCCACCAGGTTCCCACCCCACCATCCGCCCCCTCCCCATCCCCCATTGTCCTCATCCATAGGTGCACAGTTTATGCTCAGTCTCTTCCTCCCTCCCTTTCCTCGATAGTAAATCCCTTTTCAGATAGTAAATCAGTTACTTAGCATTTTCTCATATCAATAATACCTCCACATGCCCAATGATACACTTCACACAAAAGACATCTCCAAATAGGTCAACCAACCTCATCCAGGCCCCACCCAAGGCGCTTACAGATCAACACCCCAGCGCTATACTAACTCAACACATCCAGATCTAAGCCTTCATCACTTGATTCAGCAGACCCTCAAGTTCCCGCAAAAGTTTCCAGCCATGTCTGAGAGGCAGCCTTGGGGCGGGGGCAGGCGAGGAGCGAGCTGTTTTGGGCCTGGATGCACCGGGCCTGGCCTCTGTTGCTCTCGTTCGTACCACAACCAGCTGCTCCGGGTCTGGCCACTGCCACTCTCGACCTATTTTCTCTGGACTTGGCTGCTGCTGCTCCGGGCCTGGCCACACCCGACCCGGCTGCTCTGGGCCGGGATGCTCCAGGCCCGGCCACTCCGGGCCTGGCCGCTCCCAGCCTGGTAGCTGCTGCTCCAGGCCTGGCCGCTCCCAGCCTGGCAGCCGCTGCTCCAGGCCTGGCCGCACCCGACCCGGCTGCTCCGGGCCTGGCCGCTCCCAGCCTGGCAGCTGCTGCTCCGGGCCTGGCCGCACCAGACCCGGCTGCTCTGGGCCCGGCTGCTCCAGACCCAGCCGCTCCGGGCCTGGCCGCTCCCAGCCTGGCAGCTGCTGCTCCAGGCCTGGCAGCACCCAACCCGGCTGCTCTGGGCCCGGTTGCTCCGGGCCCGGCCGCTCCGAGCCTGGACGCTCCCGGCCTGGAGCTCCAGGCTTGGCTACTGCTGTTTTGGGCCTGGCTGCACCCGACCCGGCTGCTCTGGGCCCGGCTTCTCCGGGCCCGGCCACTCCGGGTCTGGGTGTTCCTGGACTGGCCACCCTGAGCTTGGCCGCCTCCACCTCAGGCCTGGCTGCCACTGCCCCAGGTCTGGTTGCTCCAGTGCTGGCTGTTGCTGCTCTGGTTCTGGCTGCTGCTGCTCTAGGGCCTGGCTGTTGCTGCTCCAGGCCTGGCTGCCACTGCCTTGTGCCTGGCCACTCTATGCCTGGCCGCCGCTGTTCCAAGATTATGTCCTTTTTTTTTTTTTTTTTTTTTAAACGCATTTATGTTGCAATGTTGGCTGGTGAGTTGAGTTCTGACTTAGTCTTTGATTTCTCAAGATCTTCTTTGTATTCTTTCTCTAAGTAATTTTACTATCTTTTGCTCTCCCTTGATTTCTTCACAATGAGAACTTCTTTGGTTTCTTCTTCCTTGTCCTGGAAGCTCAGCAGGTTGGCCTGTGGCACCCCTTTGTTCTCCGCAGGCTCCTGCGCTGCTTCAGCCTGTTGCCGGGGTCAGCGCCGCCCAGGAAGCAGCCCCTGGCCTCGGCTCCACTGCCTGTGCTCAGCGGTCGAAGGCTCAGGGGCACCCCCCTCCCCCGCCCCGGGGGCCCCGTCGCCCGGCTCCTTGCTGGTGCCCGGCTGGCTGGTGACCGGCAGGGGCTCCTGCTCCTCGTCGCATTCCTCCAATCTGGAGCTTTTTTTCTCCTTCCTGCTAGGGGAGTCTAGCATCAGAGTCAACAGACTGTCCTCTGCGTGCAATGTGTGCGACTCTGGGGGCTCTGCTTTTCGCTGCTCCCCCAGGACTCCACCTCACAGCCCCGTCTCCCTCTGCTTGAGCCTGGGTCCCCAGGGATTGGCCTAGAACTGGAGTTCAGGGCAGTTGGGAGTGGGGCTCAGCACTGCCGTAGGTTTTGTTTCTTCCCGCCAGGGCAATACGGCATCAGAGTCAACATTCTGTCCTCTGCGCGCAGTGTGCGCGTCTGTGCATAGTGTGCGCGTCTGTGCACAGTGTGCGCGACTCTGGGGGATCCGTTTTTCACCGCTCCCCTGGGATTCCGCCTCACAGCCCGTCTCCCCCTGCCTGAGCCTGGGTCCCCAGGGTCTGGCCTCGGACTGGGGTTCACAGCAGTCGAAACTGGGGCCCAACACGGCCGGGGCTCCTGTTTCCTTCCCTCCAGGGCAATCCCGCATCAGAATCAACATTTCTTCCCTTGCAAGCAATGTGCGCGACTCTGGGGGCTGGGCCTTTCGCTGCTCCCCCAGGACTCCACCTCACAGCCCCGTCTCCCTCTGCTTAAACCTGGGTCCCCAGGGATTTGCCTAGAATGGCGAAAGTCCGGACTGGGGCTCAGCGCCGCCGCAGGCTTTGTTTCTTCCCACTAGAGCAATCCAGCATCAGAGTCAACATTCAGTCCTCTGCGCGCAGTGTGCACGCGACTCCGGGGTCCTTGCTTTTTGCCGCTCCCCTGGGATTCCCCCTCACAGCCCCGTTTCCCCCTGCCCGAGCCTGGGTCCCCAGGGTCTGGCCCATAACTGGGGCTCAGCACTGCTGGTTTGAGTGTTCATCCCAGGCCGGGGGTTTTATTTCCTTTCTGCTAGGGAACGCCAGGTAGGCCCCCAGCCTTCTCCTCCTCTCCGGCTGCGACCTCTCCGCGCGCGTGCATGCGGGCGTGCAGCATGTCTCCGTACCTTAGGCTTTTTTTCAGATCCTCTGATTTTCCTTCTGGTTTTCTCTTTCTTTCTTGTTGTAGAATTTTCAGTCAGTCGACTACCTGTAGCTCTGGGCAATGTCCACTCTACATTTTAGTTGTATTCCATTGAAATTGTTGTGTGCTGCTGCGGTTAGGTGTCTACCCGAGCAGCCATCTTGGATCCCACTATCTCCATAGCAATTTCTATCTAACTCTCTAATTACCATATTTCTGATTATATATTTTTATAGTTATATTAAGATATAACTGACATATAACACTGTATAAATCTAAAGTGTACAGCATAATGACCTGACTTAATTATGAAGTGATTACCATAATACTTAATATCCATCATCTCAGAAAATAAATTATATTAAATATAGTTTTTGAATGCCTAATTCCCCAAGTATACGTTCTTGGAAGGTTGGACAGTACTTTATTATCACAAGTTTTTGAAACCACGTTTGTTGAATTTGACTCATTCACTTATACACACTCTGAAATAAATCCTGAACATGGCTTAAAAACTGTGTTTGCCGACAAGTGTTGGCGAGGTTGTGGAGAAAAAGGAACACTCGTGCACTGCTGGTGGGAATGCAGACTGGTGCAACCACTGTGGAGAACAGTGTGTAGTTTCCTCAAAAAACTGAAAATGGAACTCCCATTTGACCCAGCAATCCCACTCCTAGGAATATATCCGAAGAAGCTAGAAACATCAGTCAGAAAGGATATATTCACCCCTATGTTCATAGCAGCACAATTTACAATAGCTAGGATTTGGAAACAGCCTAGGTGCCCATTAGCAGATGATTGGATCAAAAAAACTATGGTACATCTACACAATGGAATACTATGCTGCCATAAAAAAGAAGGAATTCTCATCATTTGCAGCAACCTGGATGGAACTGGAGAACATCATGCTGAGTGAAATAAGCCAATCAATGAAAGAGAAACACCACATGACCTCACTCATTTGTGGATAATAAAGAACATTATAAACTGATGAACCAAAAGGTAGATATAGAGACAGTAAAGCAACAAGCAGACTGTCAAATTACAGCGGGGAGGGGAGGAGGATCTGGGGGAGATAATAGATCAACCGAAGGACTTGTGTACATGCATATAAGTACAACCAATGGACATAAAACTCTGGGGAGGGAGGAGATGTGTGGGAGGGAGGAGAGGGGGCAAAAAAAAAAATTAATAAAATATATTTTAAAATAAGTTAAAAAATAAATAAATAAAAGGCATATGTTTAAAAAAAAGCTGTGTTTGCATCTTTAATATCTATACTGAGATAACATTTGATTATAAAAACTAGATTTCTACTTTTCATCTTACAGTTATTTTTAACTACAACAATGAAAAATATAAGAAAATAACTTTGAACAATGTAAAATAAAATATATTTATTATTTTAAAAGATTTACATGTTCATGTTATGTTTAAGTTGGAATGACTGTTTTTTTGCACATAAGTTTACAGACTGATACCTGAGTTAGCTATGCCCCCTACTGACTGAATAAGTATTTTAAAAACCAAATAACATTATAGAGAACAGAGAATATGGCCCACACAAATGCATCACATAAAAACTACATGTACCTTTATAATACAAATGGATATCATAAAAAGCACCTTTCATATCTTAAATATATTTAAAATAGAGTTTATTAGAGAAAGGGGGATTTGAAAAGAAAGAAGTATAATTTTGAACTGACTCATTCAGAATCACATTACACAACTTTAGAAATCATTTTTCACATTATATTCTATACCAGTGGTTCTCAACCAGGGAATTTTGCCAAGGACATTTGGCAATGTGTGGAGATATTTTTATCATTACTATGTGGGGGCTGGGGAGGTGCTACTGACATCTAGTGGGTAGAGGCCAGGGATGCTACTAAATATCCTAAAATACACAGGCCAGTCCCCACAATAAAGACTTCATCTGGTCCAAAAATGTGAATAGTGTTGAAATTGAGAAATTTTGCTCTATATAAATATTCCCTCTCAAGTTATGTAACAAGCTAACAAAGTCAAATGGAGTATTACAACTTGCTTAAGTTTGGTTGAATGGGTCAAAGACATTAAGTCTCTGATAGCAAAGACCATAATTTTAGCCCTTTTTATTTGGGCTATAAATTATAGTCCAAATAGTTTCACATGTCCACCTTTTAGCTCTGTTCTAGGCATAAATCTGTGCATAACTTTTTGATCTGCTAATTATATTTTTTTAAATATATTTTATTCATTTTTTTTTTTAGAGAGGAAGGGAAAGGGAGAGTTAGAAACATCGATGAGACAGAAAGATCCATCAGCTGCCTCCTGCACACTTCCTACTGGGGATATGCCCGCAACCAAGGTACATGCCCTTGACCGGAATCGAACCCGGGACCTTTCAGTCCGCAGGCTGATGCTCTATCGACTGAGTCAAACCAGTTAGGGCTGCTAATATTTTTTAAAGATATTGGGCTTTTCATCTTACCTGTGTTTCCATTTCCATCATCCTTTGTTTTATTTCTCTTATTTCTGCCTGTGTTTCTGCTTCTCTAAGTCGAATGGTCATCAATTCATCTTGTAATTCATTCACAGCATTTTTCTTAGGTGGGTCTTTCCATCTCCCAGAAGTACGAGCTAAGTGGCGCTAAAACCCAAAAAAATTATATTGCAACAAATATTCCCAGTATCAAAATAAGAGCTAACTTTACTGAGCAATTATTTTAGATCCAGTAGTATGTTAAGCACTTTATACACATTATTTTGTTTAATCCCCAAAACATCTAAAAAGTTAGGCACTATTATCTCTATTATACAGGTATGGAAAAAATGGAATTTGTGATTAAATAATTTCAGAAAGGTCACAATGTAGATCTCACTGCGAATAAGTAGAAGATTTGGGATAACTCGGATATAGTTCAATTTTTAATATTGTGAATTATTATAAACAATACAATTTTTACCCTAATTTTTAATGAGATTGTCACATTATTTTAATGAAATCCCAAGAAAAGGAAAAGGTGGGGCTATTCATGAATTAAGGAAGCAATATTAGCAAGAAGTGTCCTAAAATACCTATGGCAAAGGTACAGGTTGTTTATTTTTAATTTCCAGTTTATTGCTGTTTGATATTTTGGGGGGAACCCCCCCCCAAAAAAAAAATATCAAACAGCAATGTCAAGGATTAATTTCAGTCTTTGCTAGATGCATCACTTACCCCAAATTCAAACCAAGAT
Organism: Nyctalus aviator; assembly: GCA_036971965.1. NCBI lineage: Eukaryota > Metazoa > Chordata > Mammalia > Chiroptera > Vespertilionidae > Nyctalus > Nyctalus aviator. The sequence goes on along the minus strand of CM072923.1, from coordinate 129,420,934 downwards.
CACTAATCTGAAATGCTGTGTAATTTTTGTTTTCTTCCTGCTCTCCCTTTCTTATAGCATCTGTATTTTTGTTCGTTGTCAACCGTTTCCCTCATATGTGAATACATTTGTTGGCATGTAACTAGCTAAATGTCTGATCCATTTTGTGAGATATCAATTTTCAAATTACAGCCCTGACTGCCATTGCTCCGTAGTTAAAGTGTTGGCCTGTGCATCGAAGGGTTGCACATTCAATTCCTGGTCAAGGGCACGTACCTGGGTTGCAGGTTTAATCCCAGGCCCCTGTTGGAGTGCATGCAAGAAGCAACCAAGCAGCCAATTGATATGTCTTTCTCACATTGATTTTTCTCTCTCTGTGTGTCCCCCAGATACTTATACTTTGTCTAAATATCAATCGAAAAAATGTGCTCATGTGAGGATTAAAAAAAGAAAAAGTTACAAATTTATATTGGTGTCAGCCTTATATAATCTCATACTGAAAAATGGATTTAATATCAACAGAAGAAATATGTACTATATAAAGGATTATTTCTTTATAGGTTTTTAGAAAAAAATACATAAATTACAACAATATAACAGCAAAAATAAGATGATCTCTATTTTATCTTCTTTAATTATAAGAGTTCAAAAGGAAGAAACAGTTAAAGGTACTTGCAATTTATAAATTCTCTCAATTGTGTACATTATACAGGGTCTTTCATACTTTAAAGTCATATCCCAGTCGTTGGTCATCAACTATTTCAAATTCATACAAATTGTATACTCAGGTTTTTCCCTCTTTTTAGAAAGCACACAAAACATACTGATATACCTGCCAGTGCTCCTCTAAATCTCTGACTTGTTGTCTAAGTTCTTTCAAACCCATAATAGCTTCTGCTTCTCTCAGTTTCACAGCAATGAGTTCTTCCTGAAGCCTTGCAATGTTATTCTCATCAGGAAAGGAGTTGTTTCTCTAAAGCAAGAAAAAAATTAACTTGATATTTTTAAATGTAAAGAATAAAGTAAAATAAATCATATAAGAGCTAATTTGTCCCATATATAATTATACTTAATTTTATTGATATACTAGAGGCCCGGTGCCCGAGCACTCGGGGAAAAGTGGGGGGGGGGGTCCCCTCAGCCCAGCCTATGGCCTCTCACATTCCAGGAGCTCTCAGGGGATGTCTGACTGCCGTGGAGGTGGGAGAGGCCCCTGCCACTGCACCTGCACTCACCAGCTGTGAGCAGGGCTCAGGGATTCTAGCTAAGTGGCGCTCCCCTTGTGGGAGTGCACTGACCACCAGGGAGCAGCTCCTGCATTGAGCATCTACCCCTGGTGGTCAGTGTGTGTCACAGCAACTGGTCGTTCAGTCAACTTGCATATTAGCCTTTTGTTATATTGTATAATTCACAAACCATAAAACTTACTCTTACTATACACTAGTCAGTGGTTTTTAAGATATTCACAGGGCTGTATAACCAGCATCTTGACCTAATTTCAAACATTTTAATTACCCCCAAAAGAAACCCTATAACCATTACCAATCACTCCATACCCCCCCCAACCCTACCCCCAGGGCACCCCTTACTCCTTCAGTCTCTATGGATTAGCTTTTCAGGACATTTTCATATAAATGGAATCATACAATAGGTGGCTTTTATAATTAGCTTCCTTCACTTGTCATGTTTTTAAGATTCATTCTTTTTTTTTTTCTTTTTTTCTTTTTTGCCAAATAACATCTGTTATATAGATATACCATGTTTTATTTATACATTTATCAGTTGACAGACTCTGTGTTGCTACCACTTCTGGCCATTATGTACAAGGCTGCTGTAACTGTGTAAAAGTTTTTGTGTGGACCTATAATTTTAAGTCTCTTGAGTATATATCAAAGAGCAGAACTGACGAATCAAATGACAATTCCACATTTAATTTTTTTAAAAATGTCAATCTTTTACAAAGCAGCTGCACTATTTTACATCCCACAGGAATTGCGTAAGGCTAACTATTAATTTTGAGAACACAAAGTCTAACTCTACTTTGTTTAACTCTACTAATCAGTGTTACAAACCAATAGAATTAAAAAGGTTGTTCAACATGGCAATAAATTTACTCACCTGTGATTAGAACTCCAAATGAAGCATAACATCATTTACATTTTAAAGATTCATGGAAAAACATCATTTACATTTTAAAGATTCATGGAAAAGAATAGCCTACCATCTGTTTTGTTGTATTTTCTCAGCATGTCACTTTGGAAAGGAGTATAAAATCTCTGTGGTTAGTCACTATGTTAATAGTTACAAATTCAATACTACTATTAGATTAGGTGACTATTAGATTACTCTCCTACCATACTGAAAGACCCACCTTATGATATAGGGTAGCCCTGAATTAAACTGCTCTGGGAAGTGACCAAGAGATCCTAAATGATGCCCAGTAAAAGCTCTTTAGGTAAACTGAGGTACTAATGAGATTAACTTGAATCTATGAAATTTTCTATCTCTGATTAAATAAAGTGGTTCTTGCCAACTACACATTTTTATGATGAACTTTAAATATTTTCTCTATGGAAAACCAAAAATTTACTGCATATACATAAAAAGAGAGCCCTGCATGAAATTAATCAAGGAAGCACAAAACCTTCCAATTTCCTTTCTACCCTATGCCATGAATACCAACAAAGCTCCTTAAGAAATCCATTTTTAAAATGGACTCAAGGACATTTCTTACTATCAAAAATTCAAAACAGAGAGGCCCAGTTTCTTATCTAAATCATGGAGCCCAGAAAACTCCCATGTTAGAGACCTAATATTCTGTTAGGCATTTTCACAAAGGCCTTGTTGGCCTTTTCCTCAGTAAATAGAATAAATTTTCCAAAATAAAATAGCAAGCAGTTTTCTAGCAAAAATTATTCCACTTCAGACTACAGTTATTTCCTGTTCTATTTTATTAAATTACTTCCTGCCCTATTTCCACTATTTGCATAACCCTTCAACTTTTTTAATGACTTTGAAAAGAGATAAGTTAGCTTCCATAGCATACCTCAGGCAAAGATCTTCCTGAGGTGGCTTAGTATAGCTTGGCAAACTATAACAGTTATACTCAGATGAAATTCTCCCTGAAATGTTTATGTATTAGTCATATCCAATCTCTTGCAGAAGAAGATATTACAATATTTGAGAACAGTTCATTTTTACCCCCTAAGTTTCTCTTCTCCAAATTTAAATATTATTCATATCAAAATTATCCTGTTTTCCTGTAAAAGAAGTCTAATCTCTACTATTACCCTTAAATATGGGCTTTGAGTAGTATGGCAACAACAAAGAATAATTGGGAATCTTACATTTTTTTCCTTTCATCTCTCAGTATCCAATATGTAAGTTTTCTAATGTGTAAAATCACCAAATCCAACTGAACTGCTCAATAAGTACTTAAATATCTATCACATATCCTTTATTTTGGGAGTAACAGCAATTATGTTGGTCTCACCTTCTCCATATCCAGGACTTTATCCTGCATCTCCTTTAGTGCACACTGAGCCTCAGCTTCCCTCAGACGGGCCTGAACCAATTCCTTCTCTAGCTGTAGCACAAAGTCTTCATTGTAGCTGGAACTGCATTTATGCTACAAATTACAGACATAATGAAATTTCATGAAGCATAAACATGTATGTGTAATAGAAATAAATGCAATGGCACAGAACAGTTATTAAGGGCAATCAAACATAAAAGTTCCATCTACTCAATATTTTTAGCATATCTCCTCCAAATAACTTTTCAATGAATAAAAAACTTTGACATCCATAAAGATGATCACATTATTGAGTGTTGGTAACCAGTTAACACACTAATCAAATCCAATTTATAGAAAATATCTTTTTATTTTTCTATCCATCCAGATGCTATGAATGTGTCCTGATTCCATAGAACTGCACTGTACAATAGTGTAACCATCTGCACCTGTGGCTACTGAGCATTGCATGTGGCTCGGTCAAGTTGAGAAAAGTTGTAAGTGGAAAATACAAATTGGATTTTGAAAATGTGAAATAAAAAGGGTAAAATATCTCATTAATAACTTCTATATTGATTACCTGTTCAAATAATATTTTTAATATACTGTTAAACAAAAATATTCATTTATTTGTAATTATTAATTACTACTTCTAATGTGGCATTTTAAATGCCATGTGGCTCATTATATTTTTATTGGACAGTACCATTATGAACTACAGAAAATAAGTACAAATTTACTGAAAATTCTATTTTAATCGAATAGAAATAAAAGCAAGGGGTCCACAATAATGTGAACCATCCTAAATACCAGCAAAACAAAAATGTATTTTCTTTTAGAAATATAGATCTCTTTAAAAATATGCATAAAAGTTAGTGCTGGAAGCAGAGAAAAATGCAGATGCTGCATGAACAAATTAACCATACAAGCATGAAACGTTTCCATTTCCTCTCCTATGCTATAAGGTGAATAGCAATGCAGCCACTTAAAAAAAATCCCTTTAAACCAGTTTCTACACAAAAGTTGTTCTGAAAAAGCAAAAATATGTCTAATTGTCCACTTTGAAACTTACTAAAATAAAGTATCATTTTACATTTAACTAATGTAGTAAAGAAAAAGTGACAACTGAAATTTCCAAATAGAATCATAGAGAACAATCTCCTATTGAACTAGCATGAGAATGGCTCCTTTTATTCTTCAGAATATTAGGAACAAAACAGATGTCAGACTAAAACTCTATTTAAAAAGACTGTTAGGTACCTAATTAAAACATATGGTACTCCCTTACCCTAGTTACCCAAACAGATGACACAATTTTTAAAAAATGAACAGTTCACTTATTAAGCAAATATGACTTTTTAATTCAATACATTACACATTTTTTCACCTAGTAATTTTCTATATAATTAAAACATTTCATTACAAGAAATACATCTGAAACAAGTATATCACTTTAGCAAATACTTACCTTACCAAATAGGGGAAAGGCACTCTTTTGGAATGACCAAATAACAGGTGTCATCATTTTTGTTTAATGAGATCATAGTTATTTTATGAACACTATCAGGATTTTTTGCCCTTAATCTAAAGCCCTAGAAACTGCAGTTCAGGTTTGCCAAGACTCTATTTTAGGAAATCCCCAGGAATACATCGAATCCAAGTGGCCCATATGAGAATGGACTCATTGACCTGGCATAAACCAAATGATCCAACTAAGCCCAAGAAACAGTGTTCCTAAGATTGGGAGAAATCTTTTCAATAAAATTTACAAAACTTCTAATTGTTCTCTTGTTCAAGTGGTAAACTCTAAATTCCACACTTTATCTGTTACTTCTCCTTCCATACTTCCCATCTGTTCCTCAATCCACTGCAAACTAGCCTTAGTTCTTAGTTCTTAGTTCTTGAACTGCTCTAATTGTAAACAGCTCTTATCTTCACCAGTCAACTGATTAAATAAAACTTTCTCCTGCCTTAGATTTTGAGATTCTCCTGCCTATCTTCTCTATCTCCTCTACCAATTCTACTTCAGATAATTATCCATGAGTTTCAATATTGTGTTTTCTCTCAAATTTTCCTTTAATTTTCTTATTTTGTAAACCCATCCTATGTGATTTCTTCTATTGTCTATACAGTAGTCTGCATGTATAGGTATAATCAGATATTGTCTTTATATAGTCTATTTAGAAGATGTATGATATCACTAAGGAAGCATCTATTAAAATAGCAAAATGGAGAAGGGAGAGGGAAAGAAGGACAAGAAGAGAAAGAGGGGACAAACAATGTTCGAATGGAATGGAATGAAATGGAATGGAATGGAATGGGACTCTCAAGTCCATATTTCCAGCCCATATCTTTTTATTAAGCTAGATCCATAATCACAATGTCCTACTGGTCTTTTGAATCTGGCTGATCTCATATTCACCTCACATTCAACATGTCAAAACTCAACTCCCTATCTTTCCTTCCTAATGTATTACTATTTTGCTAAAAATCCCACCGTCTAACATATGACCAAGTCAAAACTTCCTCTTATAATTCCCCTTATAATCATAGAATGTGAATAATTTTTATTCTAGATATCTCGAATTTGTCTGTTCCTATCCATCTTTGTCTTTGTTTTTATTCATGCCTTCAACTCTTTCTTTGAACTATTGCAGTAGTCCTACATATATCCCTTCCTGTTTAGAGGGTATCAATATTTTATGTTACATTTCACACTAAATTGAAATGAATAGAAAGCATTTTATAGTTCTTCCACCTGGACCCTACTGTTTTGAGCCAGAGGAAATTTTTTGATACAAACGTGTTACTGAAAATTAAACAAACATTGAAATACCTTTAAAAAGTATTCAGGATGAATCTAACTCCGCTTAAGCACTTTCACTCTGGACAATTATATTTACACTTTTGTTGGACAAAAAATATTTTTGTTTTAAAATCAATTGGATAGGATAATCCATTCTGTGGATAGCAGTCAGCCTCCCTCCTAGCCACTGCCATCACTGTCCCCAAACAGGCTTATGAACAAAGTGGTCATGGTGACAGGGAGGAAGGTTATGTATGGGCTCAACAACATGGATTTCCATTCACTGAGGCTATGGCCACTGTTGACTGTCCAATCTGCCAGGAGCAGAGACCAACACCAAATCCCTGATGTGGCACCAATCAGTCAGCTACCTGGTGGCAGGTTGATTACACTAGACTGTGGTCAGCAAATTGCGGCTCTTTGGCCCCTTGAGTGTGGCTCTTCCACAAAATACCACGGCCTGGGCGAGTCTATTTTGAAGAAGTGGCATTAGAAGAAGTTTTAAAAATCTGGCTCTCAAAAGAAATTTCAATCGTTGTACTGTTGATATTTGGCTCTGCTGACTAATGAGTTTGTCGACCACTGTTCTAGACCATTTCCAACATGGAAGAGGCAACATTTTGTTCTTACTAGACTAGACACCCACTCAGGATATGGCTGTGCATTCCCTGCATGCAACGTGTTTGTCAAATTAACATCAATGGACTTAAAGAATGCCTTATCCACCAGGCTTCTGAACACAGAACTCACTTCACAGCAAAAGAAGTGCAATGATGGGCTCAAGTTCACAGAATTTGTTAGTCTTACCATGTTCCTTAATATCTTGAAGAAAATGGCTAGACAGAACAGTGGAATGGCTTTTCTGAAGACTTGGTTACGGTGACAGCTAAACGGCAATACCGTGAAGGACTGGAGCAAGGTTCTCCAGAAGTATGAATATGTTTTGAATCAGTGTCCAATATATGGGTGCTTTTTTTTCCTCTCCATAATAAGGATTCACAGATACAGGAATCAAGAGGTAGAAATAGGAATGATACCACTCACTGTTACCCCTAGTGTACTCACCAGCAAAATATCTGCTTTGAGACTCTACACTCTGCTGATCTTCAAGTCTTAGTTCCAGAGGGAGGAATGCTTCCACCAAGAGTCACAAGAATAATTTCACTAAACTGGAAGAAGACTCACCTGGCCACTTTGAGATCCTTATACCTCTGAATCAATAGGCAAAGAAGGGAATTAGGTGCTGGCTGGGTGACTGATACAGACTACCAAGGAGAAACTGGACTACTAGTCCACAACAGAGATTAGGAAGAGTATGCCTGGAATACAGGAAATCCTTTAGGGTATCTCTTAGTATTATCATACCCCATGATTATGGTCAATGAAAAATGACAACAAACCAATCTAGAACCTTCAGAAATGAAGGTTTGGGTCACCCCACCAGGTAAAGAACCAAGACCAGCAAAGGAAATAGAGTGGGTAGTGGAAGAAGGTAGTTAATCATAAATACTAACTACCACCACATGACCTGTTACAGAAATGATGGTAATTATCATAAGTACTTCTGTTTTTTAAATTTTATTGTTGAGAATATTACAAACACACACACACACACACACACACCTCAGGCCCCTGCACACAGTACCAACCCTGGCCTAGGCCTTTGACACCCTATTATCTATGTCCATGCATATATGTATGAGTAGTTCCTTTTAATTTTGCTATGAATATGTTTGTGTGTGCATCTATCCACTTATCTACCTACCTATCTTTTCTTTTATTCCCTTATCTATATATATAAAAAGCCAGCGACTCTAACAGTCTTAATAACTATAATGACCAGTCGCTATGATGCCCACTGTGACCAGCAAACCTGCCAATCAGGGGGTGGGGCTGGCCGACTAACCTCTTGACTCCTCCCCCTGCCAGCCTGCCCCTGATCAGGCTCTCTCCAAACTTATCAAGAGCTAGCCACAGGCCAAACGCCAGCCCCCACCTTCCCTGTGCCCCACTATAAGAGGCCCAAAGTCCCTACCCCTGGTTGGCCTGCCCCAGATTGGCCTCCCCACCCCATCAGAGGCAGGGCCAGTTGGTCAACTACCCATGGCCCCTCCCCCAGGCCACTGGCCCCCAATCAGCACCCCCTACCCCATTTAGGGGTGGGGCTAGCCAGCCCACTGCCCACAGCCCCTCCCCATCGTCAGCCTTGCCCCCAATTGGCCCCACAACCCCAATCAGGGGCAGGGCCCACTGGCCAATTGCCCACGGCCCCTTCCCCTAGCAGGCCCTGATTGTGGTGGGCTAGCAGGCCAACCTCCCGCATCTCCTCCTCCCAACAGGCCCAGCCCTGATCCGCCCCCATTGGGGCCAGGCCGGACAGACCCCACCCATGCAGGAATTCGTGCACTGAGCCTCTAGTTTAATATAAGATGCATTAACTTTATATTATAGTACTAGATAAGTACTGTTAATTTAACATCCTAATATTTAAGTTACAGGATATCAAGAAAACATCACTCAAGGACTTTACCTCCTCTCTGGGGAAGGCTTTAGTGCATTTTTTATTGTGTGTAAGATAACTGCATCATGTTAGGCAGAATTATGACCTTTTATTATGACCTTATGTGGAGATTAAGTATGGTTTATGGAGATGCACCTGGGTGCCAAGTTGATAAGGGGTGGACTTGTGATGGTTTATTTTATGTGAAATTGGCTAGGCCATGGGATCCCCAGATTAAACATTACTTCTGGGTGTGTCTATGAGGGTGTTTCCAGATGACTTAATAGACTGCCCTCCTCAGTGTGAATGAGCATCATCCAATCTGTTGATGGCTAAATAGAACAAAAAAGGAGAAAGGTAAAATTCATTTCCTGACCTAACCAATTTTGCTCAGTGGGTAGAGCATTGGCCCATGAACTGAAAGGTTCCAGTTTCGATTCTGTTCAAGGTCACATAACTCATTTGCAGGCTCGATTCCTGACCCCAGTCAGGGGGCAGGTGGGAGACAACCAATCAATGTACCTCTCTCACATTAATGTTTCTCTCTATCTCTCCCCCTCCCTTCCACTCTCTCTCTGAAAAATTGATGGGAAAATGTCCTTGAGTAAAGATTGACTAAATAAAATAAAATAAAAATAGCATTCTTTTTTAAAACTTTCATTTCCTTTCTGCCTGCTGCTTGTGCTCTGACAGTTGGACTGGAATTCTGGGATTTATACCACTGGCTTCCCAGGCTCTCAGACCTCTGGTCTTATACAGGAACTATACCATTGGCTTTTTCTTAAGTCTCAGATAGCAGATTGTGCGACTTCTCATCCTTCATAATGGTGTGAGCCAATTTCTCACAATAAATCTGTGGGGGGGGATGGGGGAGGAGAAAGATAGATATTAGTCTGTTTACCAGACTAATACAAGGTAAATTTTATAAATAAGATTAAATTTGTTGATTAGGGGTTTTATTGTTGTTTGTTTTTGGTCCATTTAAAATTTGACCCATTGGAGCTTCTGCAATTGAGTTCTCTCTTTTGGTCATTATTTTCTACTATTTTGAATTTTCCCTGTTGAAACTTTTGCAGATCTAAGTTTTGTCAGGAAAGTGATACTTCTATCAATGTTTAGTCTATTAAAAATTTTACCTTGTCAGTTTTAAGTCTTTGCAAGTTTTGTTTTTGTTCTCTCTGTGTGTGTGTGTGTGTTTTGTTACTAACAATCTATGCCACTGGCCAATCTGATAGAATCATAATAACTGAATAATGTTAACACTAATTCTAATAACAGCTACCATTGATTGAGCATTCACTACGTACAAGGCATTATTTTAAAGTACAGCACACTTAAGTCTCAACAACCCTCTCTTATACACAGGACAAACTGTAGCACAGAGAATTAAGTAATTTGTCTAGGGACACACAACCAGTGAGTGCCAGGATTGGCATCGAAGTCGCCATGTTAAAATACGCTGCTGTTGACTGTAAAATACCTGTTTTGTTTTTTCCATAAGAGAAAAAAAGTACTATTTATAAAACAGGGTTTAAAGTTTATAATGATGATGATGATAGGAGCTAATACCTAGTGAGTACTTATAACTGTACACAAACGCTAAGTGCTTTATATTCTCATTTAACCCTCACCTCTTTTTAAAAAATTTATTATTTATTAAAGTATAGTTGACAGATAATACTGTATTAGTTTCAGGTATACAACATAGTGATATGACATTCATTAATCTTACAATGTGATCATCACATTAAGGCCAGTAACCATACAAAATTACCACAATGCTGAAGAAAATGTTAAAACAATTATTACCATTATAGAGGACTCTCATTCACTATTTAAGCTGAAAAGAAAAGGTGATTACAAATGGATGTAAAACATTTAATCTTAGACTAAGGTCAAAATTAATTTGGGGATAAACCTCTGTCCAGATTTATAGGCATATTAATCAATAACGTAAGAGTTTATCAAACTCTTAGATTGTAGTCTAGCTGGTGTGGCTCAGTGGTTGAGTGTCAACCCATGAACCATGACCATTCAGGGCACATGCCCGGATTGTGGGTTTAATCCTCAATAGGGGCCATGCAGGAGGTCCCTGATCAATAATTTTCTCTCACCATTAATGTTTCTATCTATCTCTCCTTCTACCTTCCTCTTTGAGATCAATTTTTAAAAATTTAAATAAATAAAAATGAAAAAAAAAACACTCTTAGACTATAAACTCATCACTCTAGAAAGACATCAACTGACCATTATTATAAATTAAATGCCTTTTTCTTAAAATGTCACTCAAATAAAGCTAAGCACTATTATAACATAGGAAGAGATATTGAGGGGGTAGAAGGGGAGAAAAGTCTCTTTATAGAGGAGCATTAGCTAGTTAAGTGTAGAAAAAAATGAAATATGAAAATCATCATTTTGGAAACCCAATTAGTGGATGCTAAAACCAGTAAGTAAAAGGTCAGTGAATAGAACACAAGATATTTACTTGGTACAAAAATATTTCCCAACAGATTATTTAATACTAGTTGCAAAGAAGAAACCAAACGTTTACAAGGGCAAGAGTCAACGGAACCAAACTTAGGATGGTAATCAAACTCAGCATCACTAAATGGTAAGAACAACTTATATTATGTGCTTTCTGATTTAAATCAAAATAAAGTTCACATCATTATCTATCATCCAAATGTTAAAAATGTTTAACTGAATCTAGTTTATAGGAAATATGATACCACAAGGAAGGAATCAGACACATGCAGAATATCAGACAACAAAACTTGGCTACATTTGTAAAAAGTCAATGTCATACATGATACTGGTTATTTTTCCTTTTAATCAGTCTAGACAGAGGTTTATCAACTTTATTAATCATTTCAAAGAACCAGTTTTTTAGGTATTTCTCCATTTTTGTTTTGTGCTATTTTAATTTCATTGATTTCTATTTCTACTTGCTTTATGTTGAATTTATTCTTATATGTCTAGATTTTTAAGATAGAAGGAAACTTATTTCCTTTCCTAATATAAGCATTCAATACTATTAATTTTCTACTAAGTACTGCTTTAGATGGATCCCATACATTTTAATGTTTTTTATTGATTGATTTCAGAGAAGAAGGGAAAGGGAGAGGAAAAGACAGGAACATCAATGATGAGAGAGAATTCCTCAATCGGCTGCCTCCTGTGCACTCCCTACTGGGGATCAAGGCTGAAACCCAAGCAGGAGTCCTGACCGGGAATAGAACCGTGACTTCCTGGCTCATGAGTTGATGCTCAACCACAAAACCATACGGATAAAGTTATGTCTTCATTTTCACTTAATTCAAAATATATATTTAATCTTCTTTGAAATTTTCTCTTTAACAATAGGTAAAAACATGTAGTTTAATTTCCAGATATATGGGTATTTTCCAGATATATATTATTAGTTTCTAACTGAATGCTGTTAGAGTCAAAGAAGATACTCTGTATCTCCTTCAATTACTTTAAAAAATTTTAATTTTATTTTATGGCCCAGAATATCTTCTAGCTTTGTATATGTTCCATGTGTGCTTAAAAGGAATACGTATTGTGCTAAACATGTATTCTGATAAAAGTGTTCCATAAATATCAATCAGCTCAAGTTGGTTGACAATGCTGTCTAGGTCTTCTTTAACCCATACTGATTTTCTACCTAGTTGTTTCATTGATTACTGAGAAAGGGGTATTGAAGACTCCAACTGTAACTGTGGATTTGTCCATTTCACCTTTCAGTTATATCAGTTCAGCTTCATGCTCTCTATTAGGAGCAGACATATGTTTGGAAACATATTCCTAAACACATACAATTATATATAGATTGTTATGCCTTCTTGGTGAACTGGCCCTATTACTATCACAAAATGTCCCTCTTTATTCCTGGAACTATCCTTTGTTTTGAAGTCTACTTTGTCTGACATTAATACAGACATTCCAGCTCTCTTTAGTTTAGTGTTTCCACAGTATATCTTTTTCATCTTTTTACAATTTCCCTCCCAGTACAATTAATACCCTGTGTCCAACAGTTACAGGCAGATTACCTTGATCCTTCACTCCTGGAAATATTTGGGGATTTTCCAGATATATATTATTAATTTCTAACTGAATGCCCTTAAGAGTCAAAAAGATATTCTGTGTCTCCTCCAATTACTAGGGGGTGGAGAACCACCCTCATTAGTTGTTATGCTATTTACATTTCTTTTTTTAAATATGTTTTAATTAATTATTATTATTATTTTAGAAAGAGAGGAAGGGAGAGGGATAGAGATAGAAACATCAATCTGCTGCTTTCTGCACACACCACACTGAGGGATTAAGCCTGCAACCTGGGAATCGAACCTTGACCTCCTGGTTCATGGATCGACATTCAACCACTGAGCCATGCAGGCTGAGATCTTACATTGACAGAAGTTCATCCATATTATAGCAGTACTTATTCCTTTTTATGGCTGAATGATATTTCATCATATGTATATATTACAATTTTTTAATCCATTCTTCTATTAATAGTCTTTTGGTCTGTGACCATTCTTTTGTGAATAATGTCTCCACAAATGTGTGGATACCAATTTTCTATTCTTTGAGGTATATATCTAGTAGATGAATTAATGGTAATTCTATAAGATAACTCTATTTTATATGGTAGCTCTATGCTTTTTGAGGGACCACAAAAGGGTTATTCACAGTAGCTGACCTTTTTATATTTCCACTAACTTTGTACAAGGGTTCCAATTACTCCATCAATTTGCCAACACTTTTCTGTTTAGCTTTTTTTATTAGAGCCATCTTAGTGAATGTGAATGGGCACCTCATGTGGTTTTATATGCATTTCCCTAAAGACTAAACATGTTGAATGTCTTTATATGTTCTTGTCCACTTGTAAATCTTCTTTGAGAATAGGTATATTCAAGTCCTTTGCTCATTTTAAAATTGGGTTGTTTGTCTTTTTGTTGAGTTTTAAGTTCTTTATATATTCTGCATGTAAATCCGCATCAAATACATGTTTTGCAAATATTTTCTACCATTCTGTAGCCTGCCTTTTTATTTTCTGGATAATGTCCTTAGCATCACCTAAAATTTTATTTATTTATTTCTCCTCAACTAAAACATACACTTCATATAATACTAGACCTTCTTTTTCTTGTTTACTATTACACTATCAGGAAGTAGGACAATACTTTGTACATTATTTTTCCAGTGAGTAACTGAATACATGGCTCTATTATCAAATTATCACATCAGAGTCATATAGAATTGAGCAAAATACAAAGTGTTTACACAAACTAAACCTGATATCTTGACAATAAATACAGAATAGTCAGATTGTTTTCTTTCTCACGACTATGTATTTTGGCTGCTACTTATATTTGTAGAAAAGGGGAAAGAGAAGTGTTATATAAAGATCTGGGTCCAAAAAGTAACACTTCAGTGTCCATTTACTATGGTCTTGTCATGGAAAGAATTTTAACTAAAAAAAAATAAAAAAAAAGATTTGGGAAACAGCTTCCAGTCAGGCACGTGATCATGACAGTAAACAACCAACTTAGATATTGTGTTCTGAGCACATTTAAGATAGGCTAGGCTATGATGTTCATTAGGTTAGATGTATTAAATGCATTTTTAACTTAACAATATTTTCAACTTATGGCTTTATGGGACATAATTACATTATGTAGAAGAGCATCTATATTGCCAGTAGAAGGTGGTGGTGGTGATTATATTGGTAATTCAATACTTACTGCTGGAATACAGATTTAAATCCTTATTCTGAGTTCTGAAGAATTCATAAAGTTATACTGAAGGTCAAAAACCTTTAGCAATAGATGTTCACTTTATATTAGTATTATGCTCACTATCTGTTAAGCAACTACTCTATTTGTCAAAATTCAAATGAATAAGATTTTGTGTTCTTGCATCTTAAGTACATTCTGCTTCCTGGAGCAATATCAAACAAAGGCTAAATAATCCTATATAAGAAAGAGCTAATATGCTAATTAGACCGAACAGTCAAACGATCGTTGGATGACCTTTGGATGAAGCCGAGGCTGCCAGGGGCTCCAAGGGGCCGTGAGAGCTGGCTGAGATAGCCAGGCTGCGAGGGCCAAGCCACATGCACAAATTTCATGCATCGAGCCTCTAGTTCTATATAATAAAACCCTAATATGCTAAGTGTATGATTGTCCAGTTGGCCATTCAACCAATCAAAGTGTAATATGCTGCCGAAACCGGTTTGGCTCAATAGATAGAGTGTCGGCTTGGGGACTGAAGGGTCCCGGGTTCGATTCCGGTCAAGGGCATGTACCTTGGTTGCAGGCATATCCCCAGTAGGGGGTGTGCAAGAGGCAGCTGATCGATGACTCTCTCTCATCGATGTTTCTAACTCTCTATCTCTCTCCCTTCCTATCTGTACAAGATCAATAAAATATATTTAAAAACAAACAAACAAACAAAAAACAACAAAGTGTAATATGCTAATGATATGCTAAGGCTGCTCCATGACTTGCAATGACATGCACTGACCACCTAGGGGCAGAAATTCTGACCCGTAGGTTAGCTTGCTGCTGGGGTCTGGCCAATCTGGACTGAATGAGATAAACCAAACACACCCTAGGTTCCCCGGCTGGCCAACCTCCCACGTCTCTCTCTGGCTCCAATCGTGCACCAGTGGGGTCCCTTAGCCAGGCCTGGGTGCTCTCGCCATCTGGGACCCCTTATGGGTTGTCAGAGAGCTGGTTTCAGCTCGATAGCAGAACGACCAATCACTATGACACACACTGGCCACCATGGGGCAGATGTTCCCTGCAGGAGCTGACCCCTGGAGGTCAGGGCACTCCCACAGGGGAAGCACCGCTTAGCCAGAAGTCGGGCTCACAACTGGCGAGGGCAGCGGTAGTGGCAGGAGTCTCTCCTGCCTCCGTGGCAGTGCTAAGGATGTCTGACTATTGGATGTCCCCCGAGGGCTCCTGGACAAGGGACACCCTCCACCCCTGAGTGCACAAATTCCACGCACTGGGCTTCCAGCTTTACATAAGATCACCTCTCAATGCTTGAAAATGACTATACCTATGGTGTTCTTATAAAATCTTCTTTAGTATAATCTAGCTCTATCCTGGGCTTCCACAGTCTTTCCTATACTTCCAGAATATAATCTGCAAACATTTCACATGAGTTCTGGTATTCAAACTAAATACAACACTACAAATGTTCTACTACTTAGAACTGAACTGGATCATTACTCTTCTAGGAAGACCCTACTTGCAATTTAGGAGGTGGGGTTGGGGAAGGAAGGGCAGCCATATTACATTATTGGCTAAGTACTGATTCTGGTCAAAATTTCTAGGTATATGATATAGCTTTGAATTTTAAACTTAAAGGCAAAGTTACAGATTGATTTCTATGAAATAATCTTTTATTTCAGTTTCTTATTCTGAATAGTTTAAATATGTTGGAATCCTGATTCACTATCAACATATTAGCGGCATTTCTGAAATATTCCATCCTTTACAATTCCGAAACATACTTTACATTATTGTAAATAAAATAAAATCAGAAATTTAACCAAAGCTCTGTAACTTTCACATATTTTGTGCATCTCTGCTTTATTTTATCTGTTTTAAAATTTATTCCAAAGAAGAATATCTGCTTAGTGAGCAAACAAATGGAAATAAAATTGAAGTGGGGATCTGCTTTCTCCTGGTTATATCTTAGGCCTATATTTTGTGTCTATCTTGTCCTTGAAAAAAAGCACAAATATTAATTTTGTTACACGTAATTTTCAAAAGCTTCAGTTTATTCTGGCCAGTTTTATTTACCCACTTAACTTTTTCATTATGAACCAGCATTCTATATTTTTATATATATATCTACCCAGAGGTTTCAGTATTTGAAAAACAATGCAAAAAAGCTAGTAATTCATAATTCTAATGTACATGACTATAACTTATGTTAAATGTAAATATATACTCATCTATCCTTATAACAAAATCACATTGTACTGATAACTCAGTTCAGCTTAACTCCTAAAATTACTCTCAATTCTGCTTTTTCTACTTTTATGCTTTTATATTATTGACATTTCATACAAAGACAGATGAAAATATTTTAGTTCTATCTTTTGAGTATTCTTTACCACTTCCTTATTCATTTTTTAACCATCTTCAGTAATATTAATAGACGATAATTAATTGATGTTGGTTTTTTCAATTGTCAATTTTTTTAGTTTTCTGATTTTTATACCCATATGTTTCTTAATTTTACTGAATAAAAGTAATGTCCACTTTGAAGTAATTATGTTTTTTGCTTCCCAATCTGTAAAGAATTTCAGGTTTAATAAAAACCTTTCTCTGCCTACTCTGTCACTATCTAACTCCTACTTGAAAATAGAAAAGTGAAACAAGAAATATCTTTTTCTAAGGTTAACAGCTGACTTTTCTTTTAAACTCTTGTATTCCTGATTAAGATCACTCTAGTCTAAATGTGCCAATGGAAAATTATGTCTAAGTGTCAAAAGACATGATAGTTGTACAATGGGTGGGCTGTTCAGTACTCTAAGTTAGTTAACATTATTTTTGTAAGTTGGTTCTTTTTCATTTTAACAACTTCTCAACTTTGGAAAAAATGTAAGCATGTACCTTAACCTATAACTTACTGTCTTAGTATAAGAAGGTAAGACTATAGTATTTCATAAGACATTATGATCACCACATTATCAAAGCTTTAAATGAGATAATTACATGTACTCTACATTGGATAGTATTTCATCCGCACTTTTAACAAAAACTAGCTGAAGTTATGATTTTAAAATTACCCATGGCAAAATACCTATTATGAAACAGATTTATAAAACTTGAAAAAAGGTCTGACATACATCACTTATTTTCTATGACTGAAAACATAAAGGAAATAGTACCTATTACTAACAAAACTGTAGACAGAAAAAAAAATGTTAGAACGAGGAAACTAGGCCACAATAAGACACTATAACAGACATAAAACTGACTCAAAATTTAATTGAAATAGAAAATTATTATATCAAAAACACATAAGCTGTGCTTTTAAAAAGAATTTAAAGGAAAGGAAATGACAAAGGTGAGAAAAAGTACCACTGGGCTCCTTACCCATTGCGGCTGGTGCTGGAGCTTCCTGATGGTATTTTCAGCCTGCTCCAGCTTAGCACTGGCCTCATCACTCTGCTGTTTGATGGTAGCCAGTTCCCGTTTTATGAGGTAGTTTTCCTCAGCCTCCTGGGCTCTTGTCACTTGTCCCTTAGGACATAATTTTTGTGTGTATAAAGCAATTTAGGATAGAGTCAAGAAAGACTGTCTTCGTGAGGTTTAGTTATTTACTTTGACATATTTTTTTTAAATCACCTCAGAAAACAGAATAGCCTAAGCAATTGTTAGCCAGCAGCTCATTATTGTTCCAGCAAATTTGGGGGAACTAAATGAAAAATTCATCTGACAATCTTAAGAACAATTCTTGTTTCAGTCAATAAAAATTCAATTCATGCAATATTATTGAATTGTACATGCAGGACTAAATGTCAATGAACAAGTAGTTAATTTCACAGAATTCACTGACTGCCATTTTGTAATACTTTAAAATTAGGTTAGCTTTAAAACGTGCAAAAGGTGCTTATTTTAATAAACCAAGGTAACACCCTGTTATCAAGAATAAGATTACACCCATATATACCACCTAAAATATTATTTGGGGGAAGGGGGAATGCATGTAAAAGTGCATGCATTAAAGTACAAATCTCTACATTTAAGACTTTCCTTAGAAGTTAGAGAAAATGCTAAAAAAGACAAAATAAAAAACTATACCTGTATCAATCTATCTGCCAAGGAAGCACTTTCCTACAAAAGGAAAAATTCAGATAGAAATGTAAGAGAAAGAAATAAAATAAAGGTGATAAAATTAGGAATAAGAAGAAACAAAGCATACCCAAATTCCACCTACTTTTCATGTAATTAAAATAAACATGAAGATTTTAAAGCTATTTTTACTGAATGTGCTTTTATTCTTAAATTTTAAAAAATATATTAAAGAATAGGCTGCAGAAACTCATGTACTAGAAGAGACTAAACACAAATTCGAAGAAGTTTTTCATTATTTGAAACAAGTAAATATCTTCCCTTTAAAGCATACTTTTAAATCTTTATTTTTTGAGTCAGTCACATTGTCAAACCACTTATATGAAAGGGAGAAGGAATTTGAGTAAGTAATTCCACTTACAAAGTGTGACAGCAGTTTGTGCAACCCAACTTCCAAAGATGCAAAGCAAGAAAAATATCACAAATGAAATAAATGAGCTCAAGGTAATACACCCTAGCAATAACTGATTAAACTTTTTGGTTGCAGAGTTTGATACATATGTATTTATAGAATTCTAAGTGGACACACATAGGCCATCTAAGTCAATAAAAAAGGTAGGTACTTAGTTTTTAGAATCAAAATCCAAGCTTAACTCTTTCTAACAGCACCTTTATCATTGTGAAAGTTCAATAAAATAGAAATGCTTTCTGTGTGAAAATATCTCACTCCAAAGATAAAAGACCACTAGATGATATATATTTTACTATAAGCTGAGTATTTATTGAAAAACGTATATAATTATTAAAAACAAAAACAAAAACTAAGCTCAATCTTTTTACAGAATAACCAAAAAAGTAGAATTGTCATCAAAGCAACTCTAATAAGATGAAGAAAAAATAGGAAACCTACTTTTGACTTAATATAGTGAACCTGCAATTATCATACATCAAAAATAGGCATGTAATTAGCATCCTGGTCCTTGTGCAGCACTATTTAATATAACACCATTAATACTTTCAAACAAAAGACACTTTTTTATTTATTGCTTTTTGAACATTGATCCATAGATTATCAAGGAAGATTTAAAGATAATTGGCAATATCATAAAGAGTACTTTTAAGTTTACTTTCTCTCTCCTTTAATCGAACACAAAACCCCCAAAATACCAAAGACTTTATAAATTCAGATGGTTTTCTTAAAAACCCAAACTCTTATGCTATAGTTTTATTATTTAATACATTCTTATAGCAGCAGAAGCAAGACTACAAAAGACATTATATAAAAAGCATAATATAAGAAAGAATGCAATATGTCCACATTTGCCCAGTTATTTTACATGAAACAAAGAGGAATAGGTAACAAGTAGTATCAAAATAATTTTAAAAACCGAAAGTTTAAGCACAATTCCCCAATGTTAAAAATCATGGTGAATTTTTAAATAAGAAATCAGTCAGTCATTTTGACTAAACTTAGAGCAATCCTAGGTAGGCCTTCCATGAGTCATCACCACGTTTAATATGTGGCTAGAAAGTCAGGGTAATATTTGAAAATATTATAAATAACAGATTTTAAATTAAGTTACCTCAAAATAACATACATTTTAGAGATTATATGTAAAGAAAACAAATGTTACTTAAAACTTTAAATTTTAAGAGCTAGTAGTGATCAATTTTTACTAATGACAAGTTAGTTAATTAAGTAGTAAGCTAAGCAAGCTAAGCAGTTAATAACACAACTTGGGAGACATATAAGCTAGATTTCTTTATATAAAATAGAGGAGAAAACTGTATATTTAACAGAAGCTTACATAAGTGTCATTTACTTACTTTTTCTAATGTTTCAATGCGTTGTTTTAAAAGCCTATTTTCTGTACGTAACCTCTGGAAAAAAAGAAAGAAAAATACAAACAAACAAACAAAAAATTGGTTGCAAGCATTCCTGAGAGGGGAAAACGTATCTAAATCATAGTCCTTTAAAATAAATCACATTTTACAAATAAGAAAAGAATCTAAGGAATGATTACATTATCATCTGTCAAATTCTTAAAGACTCAAAGTAAGAAATAGATGGCAAATGACCACCTTTATCATTTCAAATGTGGTTAAATTTTAAATATATTCTACAGTACATACAGAAATAAGCCATTTCTTTTCTGTACCTGTCATAATGACTCTTAACCAATACTGTATTTTCTTATGTCTTAACATATGCATTAGATACAAATGATTCTAACTCATTTATCTCCTACAATGACTATCTACTTGAACAATATTCAAATGTCTATCAAACTTTTAAAAAATAAGAAATATGCAAAATGCATGCTCATAGAATAAGTATTAAACTGTTTGTTTTTAACTAGACCAGTTTCAATTTATAATGCATATATAAGCCAAGTTGTAGAATTTCTTACATTCTGAAAAGATAAGATGTTTTCCATCATGAGGTGTTTTAAATGTAAGAACATTAAAAGCTTGAATTATTAGCACCTTTCTCATAGTTCAAAAAGTAAAACCAGATTTTTAAAATTTTCACCTAATTGTTCAATGCCTGACTCCCCACCCTGTCAAGTTACTGCCATAAAGTATTAAATCTAAAACACTCTGTTTTAAAAAAAAAAAATCTTTTTGCACATATCAACCAATATAATTTCATACTAATCCCTTCATTTTAGAATCCACTGTTGTCTCTCCATTTTGTCATCACTCTAATCTCAAAACTCCTCTTACCTTTTTGTATCAATTTACTCCACAACTCAATCCAGCCATCTTCCAACCCTGCTCTTCCTCTAAATTCCTGCTAAAAAATGTCTTCCTCAGAAATTTCTTCTGTCAATTCAATCTAATATTTTGTCAGTAAATACAAAAATTTAATATAAAGTCTCAGATCAAGAAAAAATATTTTCTATGAATTATTGTATCTTATAGACTACAAATTAGAACAAATAAATCTTAACCTAAAAATATAACCTTCTAAAATGGAATAAGAATAATCAGAAAACTTGAATAGGCCAATAACAATTGATTAAATTGAAACAGTAATAAAATAAATAAATAAATAAATAAAAACTCAGAGCAAACAAAAGCCCTGGTCCAGAGGGCTTCACAGGGGAGTTTTACCAAACATTCAACGAAGAACTAACACCTATCCTCTTCAAACTATTCTAAAAAATCCAAGAGGAAGGAACATTTCCAAGCTCTTTTTATGAGGCCAAAAATATCCTAATTCCAAAACCAGATAAAGATACTAAGAAGAAAGAGAATTACAGGACAATATCCCTGATGAACATAGATGCTAAAATACTCAACAAAATATTAGCAAACCAGATCCTACAATATACTGAAAAGATCATACACCATAAGACCAACTGGGATTTATTCCAGGGATGCAAGTTGGTACAATATTTGCAAATCAAAAAACATTGATACATCAAAAAAACAAATTGAAAGATAAAAATTACATTATCATATCAATTTACATAGAAAAAAGCATTAACAAAATCTAACATCCATTTTTTATAAAAACTCTCAGCAAAGTGGGAATAGAGGGAGCATACCTCAACATAATAAAGGCCATATTTGACAAACCTACAGCCAACATAATATTCAATGGGCAAAAACTAAAACCATTTCTGCTAAAAATAGGAACAAGACAGGGATGTCCATTTTCACAACACTTAATTCAACATAAGTACTGAAAGTCCTAACCATAGCAACCAGACAAGCAGAAATAAAAAGCATACAAATCGGAACGGAGGAAGTAAAACTCATTATTCAGATATGGCATGATATTGTACAAAAAAAATACTAAAGACGTCACCAAAAACTACTAAATTTAATAAAAGAATTTGGCAATGCAGAAGGATACAAAATTAACACCTACAAATCAATGGCATTTTTATATACCAACAATAAATTATCAGAAAGAGAAACTAAACAAACAATCCCATTTAACATAGCAACAGAAAAAATTAAGATACCTAGGAATAATCTTAACCAAGGAGGCAAAACACTTGCACTTGGAAAACTGCATGACATTGAAAAAAGAGACAGAGGAAGATATAAACACGTGGAAGAATATACTCTGTTCATGAATTAGTAGAATTAACACCATTAAAATGTCCATACTACCCAAAGCAATCTATAGATTCAATGCAATCCCTATTAAATTACCAACAACATTTCACAGATCTAGAACACATACTCCAAAAACTTATATGGAACCAAAAAAGACCCCAAATAGCCACAGCAATCTTGAAAAGGAACAAAGTTGGAGAGATCACAATACCAGATATTGAGTTATACTACAACCCCACTGCAATCAAAACAGCCTGGTACCGGCACAAGAACAGCATATAGATCAATGGAACAGAAATACCAGAAACCTATCAAAGCCATTATGCTTAATTAATATTTGACAAAGGAGGTAAGAATATACAATGTAGTAAAGACAGTCTCTTCAATAAACGGTTCAGGGACATGCAAAAAATGAAACTAGGCCACCAACTCACACCATACACAAGAATAAACTCAAAATGGGCAAAGGACTCAAAAGTAAATCATAAAACCATAAAAATTCTAGAAGAAACTACAGGCAACAAAATCTCAAGACATCTCTCATATGGGAGAACATATTTGGCAATGATACATCTGATAAAGGGTTAATATACAAAATATATAAGGAACTCATACAACTTAACAAAGGAAGGCAATCCAATTTAAAAAATGGGCAAAGGACCTATATAGACACTTCACAGAAGAGGACATATATGAAAATATATGAAAAAAGTGCTCAAAGTCACTGATCATCAGAAGGTGTGATTTCAGACTACAAAATAGCATGGCAGGTCTACACAAGTAAGCAATAATTAAATGCTGTTAAAGTCTGGGAAGCCAAAACAACAAATGTGATTCTCAAAATGTTCATCAAGATAAAATTATAACATTTTGTTTATCCTTAAAGGTTTAGAAGTTCAACCAGACAGTTGAGTGAATAAAGTTAATGTTACAATAATGTTAAAATAATAAAAATTTTTAAAAACATTCATCTGGCCGAAACTGGTTTGGGCTCAGTGGATAGAGCGTCGGCCTGCAGACTGAAAGGTCCAGGGTTCGATCCCGGTCAAAGGCATGTACCTGGGTTGCGGGCACATCCCCAATAGGAGGTGTGCAGGAGGCAGCTGATCGGTGATTCTCTCTCATCAATATTTCTAACCCTCTATCTCTCTCCTTTCCTCTCTGTAAAAAATCAATAAAATATATTATTAAAAAAACACACATTCATCTGGATTTCCTTTCCCATCCCCTTTAAATCTTCTGAAATTCTGCTATAAATAAAAATATAATATTTTCCACCAAAGACCTACTGAAATGTCTTAATACAACTTTTTAAGTAAATCACCAATTCCTCATTTGTGTGATATCCACTTCAACATGAACTGATAACTATATAGATTTTATCAATTAGTAAAGACTACTTCAGGATTACCTATTACATTTCGGGAGTTTGTCTTTTTTGGATTAGTTACTACAGTATTTTGGTCCCCCAAACCTCAAGTATTAGTGTACTAAATTAGTAAAGAGACTAGCTTCTAAAGTTAGGCAGAGTTAGATTCAAATTCTTACTCTACAATTAACACCTGTGCATGCCATTTATTGTCTTAGACTCTCCATTTCCTCATGTAGAAATTAAAGAGTAATAACTCCTACAATACTAGAAGAATTAAGTAAGATAGCATAATGCTTAACATATATATCAAACACTTGGTTAGTGCTGAGCATTGCTCATATTTTTTAAGTTAGGCATGAATATTTTTTACTTCATCTTTTACAATTATTCTTTAGATTTTTTACTTCTCTGGAATATTGTAAGGAATTAAATTCGACTGGGTTTGTTAATGTGGGGAAATTAATGTGTTTATACAACTTGTAGTTATTTTTGTCTATCTTTAATTCATCTTTTTAAAAACAACTGTATGCAAAGTTTTTCAGAGTTTATTTCTTAGGTTCTATTCTATTTTTCAGTTAAGTTAGTCCTATATATGCTTTTATTTTTACTTTACATGAAACTGCTTTGAAGATATTTTTGAAATGTTTGTTGCTAATACATAGGAAAGTTAACAACTAAAATGTCTGATTTCTCACAAACCTTTGAGCATCTTTCTTTTTAATCACATTTTCTGAAACTAATTAAGAGTGTTTTTTGGGGGAAGGGGGGCAATGGTAAGATATGTACACATATAACACCTTAATAAAAAAATGAAAAGAAAAAAAGTGTTTTCTAACTTTTAAGAAAAAAAACACAGAGAAATCTCAAAAGAAATGTAGACTTAAAAAAATTTTTTTACAAAAAGGCTTCTGACCTACCAAATTAGAAAAAAAAAAAAAATCAGATTTGAGAGTGAGAGCAAGAATGAAATACCTAATGTTGGCAATGTATTAGTGAAATGGAAAACTCACTGCTAAGAAGGATATATTCTGGAAATACTTTTGAGGAAATTCACGTAGTGCAAATCAAACATCTTAAAAATATTAACATCCTATAATTCTACTATTTACAACTGGCTAGGAAAATTCAAGGTATCAAGAAAACTTTATAGACAAGATTCTAACTATAAGCATACTAGAGGCCTAGTGCATAAAATTTGTGCTGGGGGGCAGGAGGGGGTGTCCCTCAGCCCAGCCTGCACCCTCTCTAATCTGGGACACTTCAAGGGATGTTGACTGCCCATTTAGGGGGCCTGATTCCCACTGGCGGATTGGACATCCCTCTCACAATCCAGGACTGCTGGCTCTCAACTATTCACCTGCCAGCCAGCCTGATCACCCCAACCACTCCCTGCCAGCCTGATCAACACCTAACTGCTCCCCTGCCAGCCTGATTGCCCCTAATTGTCCTCCCCTCAGACCTGGTCGCCCCCAACTGCCCTCCCCTGAAGGCCCAGACATCCCTAATTTCCCTCCCTCACCAGCCTGGAAGCCCCTAACTACTCTCCCCTGTGGGCCATCTTGTGTCCACATGGGAGTGGCCATCTTGTATGTTCCAGTGATGGTCAATTTGCATATTACCTCTTTATTATATAGGATATAAGTAATAAAATAAAAAAAGCAAGAAACATCCCAAAATAGGAAAACCTTGGTTTCAAAGAACTTACTCTTCAATCATCATCTATTCTTTCCAACATACTTATTTCATGACATAACCCAAGTGCAACAATCATCCTTCTCATAAGAATAATCCCGTGATCCCATCAACTTTGCATCGTTTCTCACACACAGATGTCCTCTCTTCCCTCTTTCCAAAGTTTAATTTCCAATCATTGTAGACTTTCGCTTGCTTTTATCTTCCCTCCCCTATCTCTTTCTCTGTAGTTAGCATACTTGTCTGATGAAACCACTACTCTGGGTCAACATACTGACAACTCTGTGTCTGCATCTATGCTGGGAAATACGACCAAAGAGAACATAAACATGTTGCTTATTTAAAATTACAATCAGCCGGGACCGGTTTGGCTCAATGGATAGAGCGTCGGCTTGGGGACTGAAAGGTCCTGGGTTCGATTCCGGTCAAGGGCATGTACCTTGGTTGGGGGCATATCCCCAGTAGGGGGTGTGCAAGAGGCAGCTGATCGATGACTCTCTCTCATTGATGTTTCTAACTCTCTATCTCTCTCCCTTCCTCTCTGTATAAAATCAATAAAATATATTAAAAAAATAAAATAAAATAAATAAAATTAACAATCACTAAATTCACTTGGACTCTTAATGTATCTCAGCAATAAATATTTACTTAGTCCATGCCTTCTGCCTCTCGCTTACATCACTATTTCATACTTACTCCTCTTTCTTCAAAAACAGCAACCCTCTAACTCACTATCATTTGATAATCTTGCTTAGTATTTCACTGAAAATATTATAGCAGTCAGAAGAGAACTCACAAACTCCTACAACCACATCCTACATTTTACCTGTGTTTTTATGCATACGTTTTGCTTTCTCTCCTGTTATTGTGGAGCCATATTAATAGACAAAGTTAGGTCTCCTACCCACACCCTCCCAACTCCAGCAATTATCTTGTCATTCATGTATCATCAATTTTTCCTACTTATCACCATAATAATGTGCTTAATAAAAAAATGTGTTTATTTCTGCATTAAAAAAATACAAACAAAAAACTCAACATAACTACCTTCTACTCTTTTCTTTTGGCTTCTCGATACTATATCTCCATGGAGTTCTGTTTTGCTGCTTTACCCTCATCTTCCTAATTTTAAATGTTGGCTTACTCTAAGGCTCAATACTTGAAGTCTCTATTTTATCTACTTAAGAATTTCTGGCCTTACCCATGGTATAAATTCAAATTTAATTTTTTTTTTTTTAAATTTCAGAGAATGAGAGAGAGAAAGAGATAGAAACATCAATGATGAGAGAGAACCATTGATTGGCTGCCTCCTGCATGCCCCCTACTGGGGATTGAGTCCACAACCTGGGCATATGCCCTGACTGGGAATTAAACCATGACCCTCCTGGTTCATAGGTAGACACTCATCACTGAGCAACATCAGCTGTGCAAAATACAAATTTTAAGTGTGTGTGTGTGTGTGTATGAATGTATATGCCTTTAAATTGAAAATCTACCTGTTTCTCTAGAAAGTAGTTAAAAAGTATAACTTTTGCGTAGTGATAGGTTCCTCATGTAATCTCATTCACTCTCATGGCATTATCATGTCAATAACTGTCAAATTTATACTTATAGTAGAGGCCTAGTGCACGAAACTCATGCATAGTTGGAGTCCCTCCGCCTGGCCACAGATCGGGGCTGATCAGGGCCATCTTGCCTAGTTCCAATCGGGGCAATTGGGCCTAAAAGGGGCAGGGACCATGAGAGGGTTTGGGGCATGTCTGGCGTAGTCCCAACTGGCCAGACCCCAGCAGCAAGCTAACCTACTACTCGGAGCATCTGTCTTCTGGTGTACAGTGCACATCATAGTGACTAGTCGGTTAACTGCTTAGTCAGACACTTAGCATATTAGGCTTTTATATATATATAGATAGATAGATAGATAGATAGAGCTTGTCCTCTCCATTGTAACTCTGAATATTCAAGGAGCTATTCAAACATCTCCTAGGCATCTCATACTTTTAAAATATGCAAAATTAGGCTCCTGGCATTTCTCCCCAAATCAGATTCTCCTACAGTCTTCACCATCTCAGGTAATAGGAACTCTATTTTTCTAATTGCTCAGGCCAAAATGCTTGATTCCTGTCCCTTTCTTATCTCCACACTCAATCTGTCAGAAATTCTTTAAATTTCTCCCAGTTTTCAATTTAAACACTACTATTTTATTTACCATACCTTAAGGTATTTCGTTCTCCTTCTTAGCACTTATCATCATCTAAAATACTATACATTTTGCTTTTCTGTTTATTGTCTGATTTTTGTACTAAAATGTAAACTCTATAAGGGCAGGAATTGGTTTGATTCATCTCAAGTGTCTAGAATAGAGCTTGGACAATGTAAGATGGCACTATAAATATATGTTGAATGAATGGCATTAAATAAGTTATGCTATTGCACCCCCACTAGATATTACTAATCAGACATTAGTTTTTTAATAAAAAGTTCATAATATGAGCATCCAAATCCTTCTTACATTACCTACACATTAAAATCTTTCTTGGAAAGCATCACAGTGTATATACTGAAGAACCTAAATGAGCCTTAAAAAAAAAAAAAAAATCAGAGTTCAAATTCTTTTTACCATTTTCCAGCACTAGCACATTATGTGAGCTCTCTGTGCTTAGCTTCTTCGTGAAAAGATGGGAATAAAGAAACCATTCAAAATACTATTCTAAGAATGAATGGAGATAATGCATGTAGATGACCTATCATATATTAAATGTTGAATGAATGTGACTGTCAATACTAATACCTCACACTGCTGAAAATAAATTGCTGATTACTTAGATATTTGTCATGACTTCTTTTTTTTTCTGTTAGGCTGTAGATACACAAGTGATTTTATTTTATTCTCTGTTTTTCAACATATATGGGATATTTCTTAATTTTTTTAATTTTAAAAATGTTAATTTCTGACTAAAAATAAGTCAGGATTTCTAATACCTCCCATTTGCAAAGAAGAAATTTAAATATAGATACTAGAGTTCATGTTTATCTTAAGTAAAAGAAAATTTTTTTCTTTTTTTCTTTATTTATTTCAGAGAGAGGAGAGAGGGATAGAAATATCGATGAGAAAATCATTGATGGCTGCCTCCTGCATGCCCCCTATTGGGAATTAAGCGCGCTACCCAGGCATGTGTCCTGACAGAGAATCAAACCATGACCTCCTGGTATATGGGTTGACACTCAACCACTGAGCCACAAGCAGCCAAAAAGGTGCTTCTTTTTTAAAGATTTGTAGGTTACCCTAATATAAGCTAGAATTTTAACATTTTGTACCTCCTTCCTTTCAGGTGGAACATCAATAGATTGGAAAAAGACAACGATAACAATGTTTCCATTAACAAAAGATCTCACACAGTAAAATGTGAGATTCTCCATATGAAAGCATTATTATAAATACTAGAGCCCGGTGCACAAAATTCGTGCATGGGGATGGGAGGTGTCCCTCAGCCCAGCCTGCACCCTCTCCAATATGGGACCCCTCAAGCGATGTCCAACAGTCCATTTAGGCCCGATCCCTCTCACATCCAAGACTGCTGGCTTCCAACTGCTCGCCTGCCTGCCTTCCTAATTGCTCCTAACCTCTTCTGCCTGACAGCCTGATTATCTCCTAACCACTCCCATGCCAGCCTGATTGATGTCTAACTGCTCCCCTGCCAGCCTGTTTGCCCCAAATTTCTCCCTCTGTCGGCCTGGTCACCCCTAACTGCCCTCCCCAGCAGGGGTGATTGCCTCCAACTGCCCTCCCTTGTAGGCCTGGTGCCTCCCACCTGCCCTCCCCTGCTGGCCACCTTGTGGTGGCCATCTTATGTCCACATAGGAGCTGGATCTTTGACCACATGGGGGCAGCAATCTTGTGTGTTGGAGTGATGGTCAATCTACATATTACCCTTTTATTAGATAGGATTTTCATATATATATAAAACACTTTCTCAGAGAATGGATAAAAATACTTAAAAAGTACATCTTGACCGGATAGGTGACCAACAGATATAATCCTTAGAATAAAAGGTCACCAACCCAAAGGTCTTAGAATTTTAATTAAAGTAAAGAGAGTGGAAACCTTAAAAATACTGCATAATATCAAAGGCTGAAGTTTTGTTTCCATATTAAAGCATAAAATAATTTAATGATCATACTATGTGCTTACATAGAGAACAGTCTAAGACTATGTCCCTGAGGCTTTTGAGGAGAACCAAGAAAAGAAAATACCAGTTTAACAGAACTCATTCCTTCATAAAAGGAACCTCAAGAAGAGAAGAGTAAGAAAGTGGCATATCTCATTTTACAGAAAGGCTCATATGATATATGGCTAATCAACTGTAAATAAGTTGATCATCTGATCATGACTGATCTAATAAACAAGGTGGTCATCTGATTATGACTGAGATAAGTTGCCAGGTCCAAGTCAAAATCAGACATACCAAATTTTAAGTGAAAAAAGTTGTCACACAAAAATTGTTTGGCTTTGCCTTTTTGTGGGGGATGGGGAGTAGGAGGACATGAGGAGTGAAAAAGAGATGGATATGGTATAAGAATAAGAAAGAACTCTTGTGTAAACAAGATTTTATAAAAGGAACAGACTACCTTTGAGATCGGCATACTTTATTTACCTGATATGTCCCACTAATATTTTTAACTTTTTTTCCCCCAGATTCTCTTCTAATAAATAACTTTATGCCATCTGTTTTTGCCTAAGACAAATGGAGCTGGCAAGCAAAAGTATTTTGTGAGGTAACTGAACTATAACTTCCCCAAAAAAACAAAATTGGAAAAAAAACTGCAAATATAGGCTAACATCTGCAGTTATCTTTTTGAAAAAGTCTTTTGTTATTCCTACATTCATGGGACTTAACTTTAGGAAAAATTTTCTTCAAGAGCAAGAATTGTTCATAGACCTGAGATTACTGTTTCCCACAATAACAGAGCATGATGAAATGAACTGGATGGCTTCCCCATCCTCAGATTCTTGATTTGCAGTTCCGAATATTCCTGGTATGCGATAACCCATACTCTCTCCCCACTCATCAGGATGACGTACTTTTTACTTTCAGTAGGTTGAAGTAGAGGGTATAATTAATTTTACCCTTACTCATGGTACCTAAAAGAAAAGCAAATGGTAGAGTAGCAGTTGGATGATAGAATTTTAAAAGGGAGGGGGAAAACATCCACAGGGATCTTTTCTGTCTCCCTCTCTGTCTTAAACATGTAGAAGTATCCATTTCCAATTAATAAGAATAGGGGCAAAATGGAAATAAACCATCTAAAGAAGGGAGTCAAAGTTGGTGAGAGCGGTCACATAGGAAAATAGGGAAAATTGTCTCCCAGGGGGCTTTTTGAGGAGGATCACACAAGAAGGAATACTAAAAGAACCCATTCCCTTGTAAAAAGGACATGTAGGGTGTGAGTAATACAGTGGCACTACAGCAAGGCTGATATATGGCTGATTAACTGTGAATAAGATGGTCATCTAATGCCCAGCCAGGTCCAAATAAAAAAATCAGATAGACACATCCACACACAGAGGGGTTTTTTCAAAGTGGAATCACTCAAGAAATACTGTTTTATCTTGTTTTTTTGAGGAGGTGGGGGCGGGTTGCACTAACTCATCCTACTACTAATCATCCCCATCCTAATGTATCAGCATAAAAGCCAATAAAACTTGCCTTAATTCCAGCACAATGACAGATCCTCAACCTAAAAATTTCTGGCCTTATAAGGGGTACAAATAAGAATTTTAAGGTATATATAGAAATTTGTATGTTCTTTAAATTGAAAATCTACTCGTTTCTCTGGAGAGTAGTTAAAAAATATAACATTTGCTTAGTGATGAAAAAACTGAATTAGCCAAAGCTTCCTGCATTTCTAAAGCAGCCATAATTAGTTCTATTGCAATTATTTGCTCTATTTGGTCTACCTTAAGCTACAGTGCTGTTAGTGTCAGCATGCTGTGGATTATCTTCTCTGCAACATTTAAAATATCCTTAAATGGAAGAATCATCTTACCCATAGAAGTATTTTCTCCTGATGACCCACCAACATATCTAGTAAAAGGGAAGAGCTGCTCTCTTTTACACTAGAATGAAAACCACCCTGGTCACATTATTCTGGTTTTTGAAACATCATTGTTAGCTACAATTAGTGGGACAGCAAATAAATTTATCAATAAATAAATACAAAGATCATTGCTAAATGTGCTGCTATAAGTAGGTAATAAATATATTACATAACTTAACATCTACTGCCAAATAACTGACTTCCATCAATGTACATTCTGCATGTTTAGAAGGGCTGATGCTTACTTTAATTTCAACTTGCTCTTCCATTTCTTTAGTTTTTATTGTAGTGTATTCCTTTTCAAGCCTAAGAAGAAAGAAAAAGTGTATTTTGATTCAAAAGTAGTTATTAAATTATAAAATTTAACTCTGTATATTAAGACAAAATATAATTTCAGTAGGTTCCCCCAACTTATATTATATATTGAGATATTTAATGAGAAAAATTATTCAAAGAGTTGCATAAATTCTTACAAAAATTACTTCAAAATAAGAAAAATAAGAACCATACAAAAGTAAATTTTAAAACAGCGATTTTTAACCCTTTTCATCTCATGGTACACATAAACTACTAAAATTCTGAACCAAAATACATGTCTTGCT
Organism: Nyctalus aviator; assembly: GCA_036971965.1. Classification (NCBI taxonomy): domain Eukaryota; kingdom Metazoa; phylum Chordata; class Mammalia; order Chiroptera; family Vespertilionidae; genus Nyctalus; species Nyctalus aviator. The sequence continues at coordinate 129,388,469 of CM072923.1, read as the reverse complement.
GATCATTTTATTTACAAAAAATAATAGTAATAGTAATTATCTACTCTTTTTCCTCCAAAGTAACTTTTTTTTAAAAATCAGGTGCCTACACTTATATATAAGGATTTCTGTTACCAAGAGTTAACCAATCAGACACAACCTTATTATGCAACATGACCAATAAGAAACAACTCTATTATATGACCTATATATTTATAGCTCAAGGTAGAGCATTCATACCAGATAGCTACTATTACGTTGACTATTGATTGCCATTTCTTTTATTCGACAATTTAGAGGAAAAGAGGTCAGTACCCCTAACTAAATAGTCAGGTATTATATGTTTTAAAATTTGTGGCGTGCAAGTGGAAAAATCGCTGCTTTAGAAAGTAAAATATATAAGGCACAAAACAGAGAACTAAGTGTACAGTTTCAATTCAGCACTAAACTTATACAAAAGAACTACCCATTCTCCCCTTTCTCAAATTAAAATTTATCTGTAGAATTCAATCAAAGCGATCTTAACCAAAAAGCTTAATAACAGGTATACTTTCTGAGCAATGAATTGGTAAGCAAATTCATCACTGTGCAAAAAGCACAGGCCCTACCTGATTTGGCTCAGTGACTAGAGCATTGGCCTGAAGGGTCCCAGGTTCAATTCCAGCCAAGGGCACATGCCCGGGATGCGGGATTGATCCCTTGTGTGGGGTGTGCAGGAGGCAGCTGATCAATGATTCTTTCTCATCCTTGATGTTTCTCTCTCTCTCTCTCCCTCTCCCTTCCTCTCTAACATCAATAAAAATATGCATTTTTTTAAAGCTCAGAATGAACAACATAAACTGATTAACAAAAACAGATCCAGAGACAGAGAAGCATCAATCAGACCATCAAACCTCAAAGGGAAGGTAGGGGAAGGTGGGTGAAGGGGGAGAGATCAACCAAAGGACTTTTATGATTTAAAAAATAAGCCATAAAGAACCAAAGAACTCAGGAGCCATAAAGAACCAAAATAGCACAAGATTAAATCAAATAGAAGAAAAAATGATACAATGAAGAGAAGCAATAAACAAAAGGTGTATGAGGCATAAGATGGCATGTTTCTTTTTTGTAAGTAGAAAGCATGCATTCTAAAATAATAGTAAAACAAATTTATAAACCAGTAACATAATTGTTTACTATCAAGAACTATGCAATGTACATGATTGCATGTACTATACTTTTATAAGACCTGCAGTACAGTAGATTTGTTTACATTAGCATCAACACAAACACATGGGTGATGCATTGTACTATGATGTTACCATGACTACATCACTAGTAGAAAAATTTTAGTCCCATTATAATCTTACTAGTGGCCCAGTGCACAAAATTCGTGCACAGGGGAAGGGGTAATCAGCCCAACCTGCCTCTCTCCAATTGGGGCATGTCCAACCCCCAGTTTAGGGAATCAGGACTAAACTGACAGACAAACATCCCTCTCACAATCTGGGACCACTGGCTCCTAACCGCTCACCTGCTTGCCAGCCTGATTGCCCCTAACTGCCCACCCCTGCCAACCTGATCTCGCCCTCCAACTACCCTCCCTGACAGCCTGACCTTGCCCCCAACTGTCCTCCTCTGTCAGCTTAATCTTGTCCCCAATTGCCTTAAAACCCCTCCTCAGACCACCTTAGGTTCTGCCTTCACAGTTAATCAAGATTAGGTTCTGATTGGTCAGTTTCTATGCCAGTCAGCATCAAAAGCTCCACCTCCTAGACACTGGCTCCTTGCAATTCACCCAGATTTGGTTCTGATTGGTTGGTTTCTATACCAGTCAGTATCTCCAGGCCTATTTCCAGGCCTGATCAAAGAGGCAGGGCTGATCAGCAGCCCCTGAGGAAGACCGAAGAGAAAGAGACACACGCTGCTGGCCAGGCCCAAAAAGAGAGAAGCAAGGGCTGATCTACAGCTGGCACAGAGGCTACAGATCAGACCCTGTTTCTCTCTCCAGGTCTCTCTCCAGGACTGATCCACAGCCCCCTCAGCAGTCAGCACTGACTGCAGGACTGATTTCTGGTGTTTGGTCGAACCTTTGGTCATTACGGTCACTGCCTTTTTATATATATAGATGGGATCACCTTCGTTTATTTGGTCCGTTGTTGACCAAAAACATGGTTATCTGGCACATGACTGTATAAAACTGACTAACATATTTATAATGGGGGAAAGGGAACAACTATATCTAACAAAAGAATTCCAATTAATAAGCATAGAAAGAGTGAGGCAAATACAAAAGTCACCATTAGAACTCCACCCTGGTAACTACCACAGGCAAAATAAATAAATAAATAAATAAATAAATAAATAAATAAAATCAATGAATTCTAAAATTAGTGAATAAAAGCTTAAGCATAGTTTCAAAGCAATTCTCCAAAAATATTTAACAATATGGGGGAAATGGTAAGTTTATAGTACAGAATCCCAGCGGACAACATTGGAGCCAACTGATCAAAGTTATCACCAATAATCATTGACATCAAGCACCCTTGTGAGGATATACTGAGAAGGGCATCTTGCTTCTGTAGTATCTTTTCCAGTAATCTAGATAAATCATTAAACAAACCCAAATTGAAGGACATTCTACAAAATAACCAATCAGCTCACTTCAGAAATATCAAGATCATGAAAGACAAGAAAAGACTAAGAAAATAAGAAATGACAAATGAGATATACTTTCTTGCAATTCTACTGTAAGTGTAAAATCATTTTTTAGAAACATATAGAACATAAAAAAGTAGTTCCAACAAATTATTTTTATGTATTTCTCTTGACCAAAAATATTAAGTTTAACAACTCCAAATATTAATAAGGCCAAGCCCCAAATGACCTATAGCTGCTTTTAAAAATTAAATTATCCAGGAATAATGAAATTCTCCCTCAGAAAATAAGAACTTATATACTACACACACACACACACACACACACACACACACACAAAAGAGTAATATGCAAATTGGTCAGGATGCCCACACGCAATAATGGAACAGCAGGCTGTGTGAGGCGACCAGGCTGGTAGAGGGGCAGTGAGGGGCAACCAAACGACCAAACAGCAGATTGTGTGGGGCGACCAGGCCAGCAGGAGGGGCAGTGAGGGGCGCCCAAACAACCCAACAGCAGGCTGCATAGGGTGACCAGGCCAGCAGGGGGGGCGGGGGGGCAGTGAGGGGCATTCAGGCCAGCAGGGGGGGACAGTGAGGGGCAGCCAGGCTAGAACAAGGGGGGAGGCAGTGAGGGGCAACCAGGCTGTCACGGGGGCAGTTAGGGTCGACCAGGCCAGCAGGCAGAGAAGGGTAGGGGTGATGAGGCCATCAAGGGGGGGTGGGGGGGCAGGTAGTAATAGGCAATCGGGCCAGCAAGCAAAGGCCGTTAGGGGTGATCAGGCTTGGGGGGGTGGGGGGTCAGGCACGTAGGTGAGTGGTTAGAACCCAACGGTCCCAGATTGTGAGAGGGAGCAGGCTGGGCTGAAGTGACCCCTCCTCCCCACCCCCATACCAAATTTCGTGCACCAGGCCTTTATTGTGTGTGTATGTATATATATATAATCTTATTTAGCTAAGAGTATTTTTTAATTGAGGTAAAAATATATAAACAAAGCTTATCATTTCAAATATTTGTAAATGTACAGTTTAGGATTAAATATTCATAAAGTTATACAACTATTATCACCAGCATGTCCATAGCACTTTTAATCTTATAAAACCGATACTTTCCCCATGAACCAATAAAACTGCATTCTCCTTGTCTTAGGCCCAGAAAGCAACCATATTATTGTGCTTATGATTATAACAACATTAAGTTTTTCATATAAGTGGAATCATATTGTGACTGGCTTATCACTTTTAGCATAAGGTCCCCAAAGTTAATCCATTTTATACCTATGTCAAAATTTTCTTCCTTTTTGAGACTGTCTTGTATTTGTTGTAAATATAATGTATTTCATTATGTCCATACACTACATTTTGCCTATCCATTTATCCTTAAGAGGACACTTTAGCTGCCCCCAAGTTTTACCTAATATGAATAATGCTGCTATGAATATGGGTATACAAATTAGCTTTTTGAATCTTTATTTCGTTTTTAGGAGTATATACCAAGAAGTGGAATAGCTGGATAATATGGTAATTCTATTTTTAATTTTTTTAAGAACTGCCATATGCGTTCCCATAGCAGCCTTGCCATTTTTCATTCCCAGCAACAGTGCACAACGGATCCTATTACTCCACATCCTCAGCAACACCTTTTATTTTCTGTTTATTGACAGAAGTCATCCTAATGGGTGTGGGGTGGTATCTCACTATAGTTTTGGTTTTTTTTCTCAAATGACATGTCTCACAAGTCTGGAATAAATATTCCAAAAATTTATATGGAACCACAGAAGACTCTGAATAGCCTCAGCAATCTTGAAGTATCACACTACCTGATAACAAACTATACTACAAAGCTATAGTTTTAATTTACATTTCCATAATGATCAAGGACGTTGAGCATCTTTTTTTTTAATGTGATTCTTTCTTTTTTTAATTTCCTTATAACTTTTTTATTGATCTTTAGAGAGAGAGGAAGGGAGCTGGAGAGAAAGAAACATCAATGTCCGATCGAAGTTATCATTGGCTGCCTCCTGCATGCTGAGGATCGAGCCCACAACTTGGGCATGTGCCCTGACAAGGAATCTAACAACCTTTTGGTGCAATGGATGATGCCCAACCGACTGAGCCACTCCAGCCAGAAAGAGCATCTTTTCATGTACTTATTTAATTGGCCATCCGTACACCTACTTTGGAATAATGACTATTCAAGTTCTTTGCCCATTTTTTACTTATTTTTATTTTTAAATTTAATTTATTGGGGTGACACTAGTTCACAAAACCATGCCAGCTTCAAGTATACAACCCATCAAGACATCATCTGCACACTGCATCATGAGCTCATTGCCCAAAGCAAAGTCACTATCCATCCCCATTGATCCCCACTTGCCCATCTCACCCCCGTTTCCCTCTATCATCACACTGTTGCCTATGTCTATGTATTTGTGTGTTTGTGTGTGTGTGTGTGTGTGTGTGTGTGTTTTGCTTATCCCTTCACCTCCCTTACCTTCTTTCATCCAGCCAACCAAGCCGCCTCCCCAGGTTCTCTTTTGCTGACAGCTATCATTTTGTTCCATGTATCCATGCCTTTGTGGAGTTTTTTGTTACTGTTGTTCATCAGTTAATTTTAGATAGCACATATAAATAAGATCATATAGTATTTATCTTTCTCTGACTGACTCATTTCATTTAGCATAATAATCTCCAGGTCCATCTATGCTGTCCGCAAAAGATTTCCTCTTTTTTATGGTCAAGTAGTATTCCATTGTGTAAATGTCCCAAGCTTTTTTTCCACTCATCTAATAATGGCACTTGGGCTGCTTCCAAATTTTGGCTATTGTAAATAACACTGCAAAATAAATATAGGGATGCATATGTTCTTTTGAATTAGCATTTCCAGTTCCTTCAGATATATTCTAAGTAGTGAAAACTCTGGGTCAAAGGTAGTTCCATTTTTAATTTTGAGGAAATTCCATACTGTTTTCCACTATGGCTACACCTGTCTGCATTTCCGTCTATAGTGTACAAGGGTGCCCTTTTCTTCACATCCGCACCTGCGCTTATTGTCTGATTTATTGAGGACAGCCATTCTAGCATTTGTGAGGTGATATCTCATGGTAATTTTAATTTGCATTTCTCTGATTAGTGACATAGAGCATCTTTTCATATGTCTATTGGCCATCTGTACATCCTCTTTAGAGAAGTGTCTATTCAGGCTCTTTGTCCATTTTTTAAGTTGGATTGTTCAGGGTTTTTGGTTTTTAAATATATTTCTATTGATTTAAAAGAGGAAGGGAGAGGAGAGAGATATATAAACATCGATGAGAAAGAATCGTTGATTGGCTGCTTCCTGCATGCCCCACAGTAGGGATCGAGTCTGCAATCCTGGCATGTGCCCTGACCTGGAATCAAACCATGACTTATTAGATCAGTCAATCGACAACTTATTCCTTGTTCATAAGTCAACGCTCAACCACTAAGCAAAGCCAGCTGGGCAAATTGTTTGTTTTTCAAGTGTTGAGTTGTATACTAGTAAGTTCATTATATGTTTTGGAAATTAACCCTTATCAGATGCATCATTGGCAAATATATTCTCCCTTTCAGTGGGATGTCTTTTCATTTTGTTGGTTTCTTTTGCTGTGCAAAAGCTAGTCAGTTTGATGTAGTCCCATTTGTTTATTTTTTATTTTGTTTCCCTTGCCTGAGGAGATATATCAGGGGGGAAAAATATTGCTACAAGAAATATCTGAAATTTTAATGCCTATTTTTTCTTCTAAGATATTATGGTTTCACAACTTACATTTTTTTTTACACATTATGAGTTTATTTTTATGTATGCTGTAAGTTGGTGGCCTAATTTCATATTTTTACATGTTTCTGTCCAACTTTCTCATCATAATTTTTTGAAGAAACTGTCTTATCTAACTGTGTTTGTTGTAATGTTCTTGCATTCTTTGTCAAATATTAATTTATCATACAAGTGTGGGTTTATTTCTATGCTCTCTATTCTGTTCCATTGGCTATATGCCTGGTCTTGTACCAATACTATGCTGTTTTGCTTACTAAAGGCCTTGTAGTACAGTTTGTTATAAGGTAGTGTGATATCTCAAGATGGCTGAGGCTATTCAGAGTCTTCTGTGGTTCCATATAAATTTTTGGAATATTTATTCTAGACCTGTGAGACATGCCTTTAGTATTTTAAGTAGGAAATACACCAAATTTGTAGATTCCTTTGGGAAGTATGGACATTTTAACGATGTAAATTTTTCCATACAGTATATCCTTCCACTTATTTATATTTTCCTTAATTTCTTTCTTTTTTAAAATATATTTTATTGATTTTTTTTTTACAGAAAGGAAGAGAGAGGGAGAGTTAGAAACATCGATGAGAGAGAATCATCGATCAGCTGCCTCTTGCACATACCCTACTGGGGTTGTGCCCGCAACCAAGGTACATGCCTTTGATCGGAATTGAACCTGGGACCTTTCAGTCCATAGGCCGACGCTCTATCCACTGAGCAAAACCAGTTTGGGCCTTAATTTCTTTCTTTAGGGTCATATAATTTTCTGAGTTCAGGTCTTTTACCTTCTGGGTTAAATTTATTCCTAGGTATCTTTTTTTGTTGTTGTAATAGTAAATGGGATTGTTATTTCAATTTATCTTCCTGGTAGTTCATTATCCTATATAATAAAAGCCTAATATGCTAAGTGTCTTACCATTCGACCAGTCACTATGACACACACTGACCACCAGGGGCCAGATGCTCTGACCAGTAGGTTAGCTTGCTGCTGAAGTTTGGCTGATCGGGATTGTGTGAGATATGCCAGATATGCCCTGAAGCTTTCCCATGGTCCCTCCCGGATTGGGGCAGATCAGAACTGGGCAAGATGGTCCTGACTGGTCCTAATCAGGACTGGGCGAGGCAGGCCAGACACACCCTGGAGCCCTCTCACAGTCCCTCCCCAGCCCAGATCGCACACCAGGGTGATCCCTCAGCCTGCCCTGCATCTTCTCACAATCCAGGACCCCTGGGGGCACGTCAGAAAGCTGATTTCAGCCTGATCCCTGCAGGCCAGGCCAAGGGACCCCATTGGTGCACAAACCCATGCATCAGGCCTCTAGTTGGTGTATAAAAATGGTTCTAAATTCTGAATATTTTTTATCCTCATACTTTGTCAAATAGATCTAATAGTTTTTTTTATGAAGTCTTTAGGGTTTTCTACATACACTATCACGTCATCTGCGAACAATGAGAGTTTTACTTCTTGCCTTCCAATTTGGATGCCTTATAATTCTTTTTCTTGTCTGACTGTGGTAGCTAGGACTTCCAGTATTATGTTGAAGAAGAATGGTGAAAGCAGACATCCCTGTCTTGTTCCTGATCTTAAGAAAAATGCTTATAGTTTTTGCCTATTGAGTATGATGTTAGCTGTGGGTTTGTCACATAGAGCCTTAATTATGTTGAGGTATGATCCTTCTATTCCCACTTTGCTGACACTTTTTATCATAAATGGGTCCTGGATTTTTCAAATGCTTTTCTGCTTCTATTGAGATAATCATGTGACTTTTACCCTTCAGTTTGTTTATATGGTGCATCACATTTATTGAATTGTGAATATTGTACCACCCTTGCATCTCTGAAATAAACCTTACTTTTTAAAAAATATTTTAAAAAATATTTTTTATTTATTTTTTACAAAGAAGAAGGGAAAGGGGTAGAGAGCTAGAAACATCGATGAGAGAGGAACATCAACCAGTTGCCTCCTGCATACCCCCTACCGGAATGTGCCCACAACCAAGGTAACATGACCTTGACCGGAATCGAACCTGGGACCTTGCAGTCCACAGGACGACGCTCTATCACTGAGCCAAACCAGTTTCGGGTAAATCTCAATTTTAATGTATTGCTGAATCTAGTTTGCTGATATTTTGTTGAGGATTTCAGTATCTATGTTTATCAGGGATATTGGCATACAATTTTCTTTAAGTGTCTTTATCGGGTTTTAGAATTATTGTTTTAAATATATTTTTCTTGATTTCAGAGGAAGTGAGAGGAAGAGAGAGAAACATTAATGATGAGAATCATTGATCAGCTGCCTCCTGCACATTCCCTGCTGGGGATCAAGCTCACAATCCAGGCATATGCCCTGACCTGGAATGGAACAGTGAGTGCCTGATTCATAAGTAGATGCTCAACCAGAAGTACACCAATCAGGCCAAAATGCACCTTGTTAGTCTGTGTATCCTATTCCTGCATGCTCTATCTAAAATATTATCCCATCGCTCTATGTCCATCATCCTGCTTTATTTTTCCTATATGGCACTTTCCCTGATGGATACACACACACACACACACACACACACAACACATATTAGGTCAGTTTTTTGTACTTCTATAAGTTTCCCACAGGAGGGACTTCCCACTGTAGTCATCATTTAAATCCCAGCAATTAGAAACATAAGTTCTTTGAAAATGACACTCTGGAGTCAGCTGAGGAAAAGAAGGTCAGTGAATTGGACCACACCATAAAAGTGGTTTTTAAAATAATAGCACACTTACACATATATACTTATCATGGAATGGGAAAGGGGAGCTTTAAAGGTAATCCACAGTGGTCCCATGTACTGCTATGAAGAGCAGTATGAAATTCCAATATTAAATTTGTAACATTACAACCATTTCCACCAAACAAATGTGGTGATTTAGTGGGAGAACTGGGAAGGGTGGAAATGGAAGAAGGCATAGAATGGACAAACTGTGATAAAAAACATAAAGTTAAATTAAAATAAATAAATAAAACCATTACTACCAAATAAAGTACCACAGTTGTATAAACTGAGGAGGGAAATTGAACTTATTATTAGAATGTTTTACCACTTTTATTTCATTTCCTATATGCTTCAAAAAATCCCTATTACTAAAAAAGAAAATGTAAAATACTTACTTTTTCATTTTTTTTGAGTTATATTTGACTTGGTAAGCTGCCTGGATTAATTTGTCTGGACCTCCATCAAACTGATGTGGAATGACCTTCTGAAAGTGCTAAGAAGCAATAAAAGAAAAACATAAGAACTACTTGTGCTGTTTATTATTAACTAATTAATAGTAAAATCTAAAGGCATTCAATAAATCATGAACTGACTTACTTGTAACATCCCTTCCATGTCGAGTTGCATCAATTCTGCCTGATTCATTTGAAGAAGTGCTAATCCTACTCGAAACACTATCTCTAAACCCTGAGGAAACAAATCACATAAAGCCAAATTTGTCTCACTCTTCCATCAACAAAACTAATCATTCAAAAGAATAACAAGGTAAACATTTAGGAATCTAAACTAGAGGTTGGCAAACATTTTCTGTAGAGTCGGATAGTAAATATTTTCGGTTTTGTAGGCGATACAGTCACTGTCATAAATACTCAACTCTGCCATTGTAGCCCAAAAGCAGACACATCAACAAATGGGCATGGCTGTGTTCCAAGAAAATTTTACTTACAAAAACAAGTGGAAGGACAGATTTGGCATGCAAACCAGTACACAAATCAATTTGCTGGCTCCAGACTTAAACTAATTTAGTTAAGTAATACAAATTAATCTTCTCAAGATGTAATTATAACAATTAACATTGGGTTTGATTAAGTGGTAATTAAAATATTAATTATACCTATAGGAGATATCTACCACTTTTCACCTATCCTACCTTCCTACCATATTCTCATCCAAAATACAAAAGACAAAAGATCACCTACCACATGTCAATGACAATTAAAGGGCTACTTGTAAGGTGTTCATGGAAAGGAAGAAACTTAGATTCATCACTTCTGGCTCTTTGGATAGCAGATGCATTGCAACATATTAAGTGTAAGGCAAATTTCATCACTCACTAATTCTTACTAAATCAATCAGGAGGTCATACAAAGGTTTAAGAGTATAGGCTCCAGATTTTCATTGCCTAGATTTGAATCCTGATTACTATACCCACTTATAGACTATGTGTCCATAAACAAACTAGCCACTTAACATTTCCCTATATCTTGGCTCCCTCGTCTATCAAATGCGGAAATGAATAGTACTTGATAGGAGTGTTACAGGTTTAAGTGAGATCCTCCATGTAAGCAGTTTATCATGGGACACCTGGCTCCTTTATTATTCTCCTCACAGCCCTGTTCTAATTAACCCAGAGATTCCTTTCTCAGAATGCCCATTAGCTTACCTCAGACATAAAGATATCAAATATCCTTGTTGCAATTGGTAGCGGAAAAGTCGTAAGAAAGATAGTCAGAAACCAGGATGATGCATACATTGAGGTATGAAAACTCTGAGACTGAAAATGTACAAAGAGCTCTGGAAGATGTTCCTAAAGAGAAGACAATAATTAGTTAAAACACAGTAAGTAAAGTTGGTTATTTTAAACCAGATCATTGGATATACACCAGATTAGCCTATACCAGACACAAAGATCAGACACCATATGGAAAAGTTAAAATGTAGAACATGATATGTTCAAGATAATGTCCCAGTAACGAAGGGAAAGGAATATGGAGTTAGTTAGGACTTTGGCTGTATCTATAACATTTTATTTATTAATAAAAAGAAAAATTAAAGCAAGCAATAAAATTTTCATATTTGATTAACCTTGTTGGTGGGTAGATGGGTGTCTGATATTTTCTATAAATTATAGTATTTCAAACAGACATTTTTAAGGAAAGAAATGCTATCTTGAAATACTTTCAGGTACTATCTATCATTATTCACCTTCTACCTTCTACCTTCTCACACAAAATATAGATGCTTTAGCAACTCTAATAATTCAAAACATAAATGACACATTAACTGAAAATAAACCAAGAGCTTTAATGGTTGGTACAAAACAAGCTTACTATTTCAGAAAAATAATTTAAGAATCATCTCTAAATCTGCTTTGTCTTTAAAATATAAGAAACATTTTACATATCCCCTTCCTCTTACCACACATAGAAAAAGATAGAGAATTTAAAAATTCCTGTGAGTGCCCGGTCTGGCTCAGCTGATTGAGCATCCTCCCATGCACCGAGAGGTCACAGGATTCAATTCCCGGTCAGGGCACAGGCCCAGTTGCAGACTCGTTCCCCAGTAGGGAATCAATAAAGATATATATATTTTTTTAATTCTTTGCCAGAGAAAAGGGGACTCAGAAAAATGGCTCATGCCAGCTCAGTCATTAACCTATATTCTTAAGTTCTCCTTTTCGAACTGACATTTAACTAAATGAGAATACTTAACACCATTATTTTACAGGACAATATAGTAAACTTATTTTTATATATAAAATATAAAAACTGGCCCTGGCTGGGTGGTTCAGTTGAATGGAGCATCCTCCCATATACAAAAAGGCTACAAGTTTAATTTCCAGACAGGGCACATACTTAGGTTGCAAGTTCAATGCCAGTCAGGGCACAAATGGGGGGCAACTGAGCAGTATTTCTCTCTCATCAATGTTTCTCTCTCTCTCCCTTCCTCTTTTTCTAAAATCAATAAACATATCCTCAGGTAAGAATAAAATAAAAATTAAATCCAGAAAGGTAAAATATTTCAAAGATATTTTTCATTTAATTTTTATTTCTCTCCTTTTCACCCTCATAAAGTCACTAGACTCTAAATCTTAAACCAGCAAGAGAAAAGAATGGAAACATTATTTTTTAAGATTAAACATTAGCAAAATGTGAGATAAAAAGGGAAAGGCACGCCCTGGCCAGCGTTTCTCAGTGGTTAGAGAGTTGGCACACCGAAGGGGCACATACCTGAGTTGCAGGTTCAATGCCTAGCCCATTGGTTGGGGTGAGAGCCAGAGGCAACCAATCGATATGTCTCTCTCACATCAATGTTACTCTCTCTCTCTTTTTCTCTCCCCCCATCCACCCTCTCTCCCTCCCACTCTCTCTAAAAATCAAGGAAAAAATATCCTCAGGTGAGGATTAACAAAAATTAAAAAAAAAAAAAGGGCGGGGGGGAGGAGAAGGCAGGGAAGAGAACTGAAAGAGAAAGAGGCAATCTCAAAGAAAATGAACTAACATCAGTGTCATGATAACATGGGCTCCTGTCAGGAGGAAGAGAGCCTAGTCTACATAACAATAATAGGATATAATCTATACATATAAAGAGGTAATATGCTAATTGTCCATTATGCTGTCCCAGCAACGACCAATTTGCATTTTGACAGACCAGCAGGAGGCTGCGTGTGCAGCAGGGGGCGGGCAGCCAGAGCCAAGTTCCCAGGGATCTGAGGAGACCGCCAGACAGGAGCCTGGACTGCAAAGAAGGAAAAGGAAGCAGCCAGGGGATCTCTTCCAATCCTCCTGCACGGACACCCTACCCCAGCCCCCGCACCCCCGGAGGGACAGACAGACACCCTACCCCAGCCCCCGCACCCCCGGGGGAACAGACAGACACCCTACCCCAGCCCCCCGCACCCCCGGGGAGGACAGACACCCTACCCCAGCCCCCGCACCCCCGGGGGGGACAGACAGACACCATACCCCAGCCCCCGCACCCCCGGGGGGACAGACAGACACCCTACCCCAGCCCCCGCACTCCCGGGGGGTGGGGGGTGCAGACAGACACCCTACCCCAGCCCCCGCACTCCCGGGGGGGGGGGGGGACAGACAGACACCCTACCCCAGCCCCCGCACCCCCGGGGGGACAGACAGACACCCTACCCCAGCCCCCGCACCCCCCAGGGGGACAGACAGACACCCTACCCCAGCCCCCGCACCCCCCAGGGGGACAGACAGACACCCTACCCCAGCACCCGCACCCCCGGGGGAACAGGGAGGCTGACCAGACTGGGAGAAGACGCAGCCTTGGGGGTAGCTGCAACCCACACTCTGACTCCCAATCTCTTCCCCCACCACCCCCGCCAGGGGTGCCCACAATAACAGCACAACAGCGAACACCTGTCAGTGCCCAAGGCACCGCTGGGGTCAGAAACGCCTCTCCTCCCTACAACTCCAGACCTAAGTGGAGGCAGGCCTGAGCGGCCCCCAGGGTCAGACCCTCCCCCTGTCAGCAGTTCCGTCCCTCCGCAGAGGAAGCACGCTGAACCTCGCTGGAGGTGCAGCTAAACCTACCCTCCTAGCCCGCCTGGCTCCGCCCCGGCCGGCCCCCACCCCACTCCAGGAGGTGGGAGCCCCGCCCGGAGCAGGTACAGGTGTGAAACAGCCACATCCAATTTAAAGAATGGCACCAAGCGGGAAGGTTTGTCAGTCACTCCCCCTTCAGCCTCGCCGCCACCCTAGCACCCACTCCTAATGGCCTGCCCCAGTCCCAGGAAACAATCATGCCCTCCTCCCCCAATCAGCACCTGCTACCTGTGAGGATACCTATGGGCTTAAAAATAGCAATCCCTTCCCGTTTAGACATCACTTACTTGATGAAACATCTCTAGGTTTATTAGCTCAGAACCTCCTCATGACAACCCAGTGAGGTAGGCGGAGAAGAGATTACAATTCCCATGGTATATGCATATGTATTCATTCAGAAATGAAGCTCAGAGAGGAAAAGTGTCAAGCCCACTGCTTCCCAAGATGCAGCACATGCCCCACAGGGGGGGGCAATTTGATTTTAAGTGGGGGCAATTCGAGAATGAGTTAACAGTAAATTTTCTGCATTTCTTATGGTTCTAGGGGGACTCATCTATAGTGTATCCTATATAATAAAAGGCTAATATGCAAATCTACCAACTGCAGAATGACTAGTTACTATTACATGCACTGACCACCAGGGGGCAGATGCTCAATGCAAGAGCTTCCCCCTGGAGGTCAGTGTGCTCCTACAGGGGAAGTACCATTCAGCCAGAAGCTGGAGAGCACAGTGGCAGTGGTGGGAGCCTCTCCCGCCTATGCGACAATGCTTAGTCGACTTAGGCCCATTAAACCATCAGTCAGATATCCCCCCAGGGCTCCCAGATTGCAAAAGTTCTCAGGCCAGGCTGAGAGACCCCTTCCCCAAGTGCAAGAATTTCATGCACCAAGACTCTAGTAGGTCATAAGAAAACATGCATGTTGGCCATCCTATCTAATAAAAGAGTAATATGCAAATTGACCATCACTCCAACACACAATATGGCTGCCCCCATGTGGTCAAAGATCCTACCCCCATGTGGACACAAATGGCCATCACAAGTTGACCAGCAGGGGAGGGCAGTTGGGAGGGACCAGGCCTGAAAAGGAGGCCAGTTGGGGGAAAATCAAGCCTGTAGGGGAGGGCAGTTGGGGGGGGACCAGGCCTGCAGAGAAGGGAACTTGGGGGGTGACTGGGCCTGCAGGGAAGAGCAGTTGGGGGGGGAGGGAACCCTGCAGGGGAGGACAGTTGGGGGCGGGAGGGTGGGGGGGAGAGCCAGGACTGCAGGGGAGGGCAGTTAGGGGCAATCAGGCTGGCAGGGGAGCAATTAGGCATCAATCAGGCTGATAGGGGAGTGAGTAGGGGTGATCAAGCTGGGGGGCAGAAGTGGTTAGGGGCAATCAGGAAGGCAGACAAGCAAGCAGTTGGGAGCCAGAAGTCCTGGATTGTGAGAGGGATGTCAGACTGCCCATGTGGACCCAATCCTGGCAGGGCAGTTGGACATCCTTCAAGGGGTCCCCTAAAGAAGAGGGTGCAGGCTGGGCTGAGGGACACACACCCCCGTGCATGAATTTCATTCACTGGGCCTCTACTGGGGTTATAATACATTTAGCACATATGCTTAAGGTTGAATGTGAAAATTGCAGTCAGTTCCAAACTGTGATAGTGCAGATATCTGCAGATAATGCCTAAATGAAAAGTAGGTCTAAATTGAATTAATCAACCAACAAATGATCATGTGATTAAAACACTGATTTTTTTTCAATTGTTATAATACTTTGAACATTAAATATGCTCAGGTGTCACTCAAACCAAGATGACAAAATATAAAGGCAATATTCCTTTTTTTTTTAACACTACACTTTTACCTGTATCATGCATTCAAACTGGTACATACAAAGGCCCAATTCTGCCATACTTGGTTTAAAAAGTTCACGAAGTCTATAATCTTGCATTAATTTAACAAATACACAGAAGGCTTCTTCTTCTGGCATCTACATTAGGAGAAAAAAGCAACATTAGGTTAATGTTCCGTGATACACTAGTTAAAGTCTATTTAAACTAAGTACCCATCCAACTATAAACATTGTTTCTGAGCAGCCATGTGATACAATGTCAAGATCAACAGACTATAATCTCCCATGTATCACAGCGAATGAAAAGTTAGACAAATCTAACAACCTCTGAAACTAACAATCTCACTTGTTAGCTACTTCCCCCTCCCCTCTCTACCAGTCAACAAAATAAACACAATTGCTATAATCAGCAACTCTGTAATTTCTTGTGGGGGGAGAGGACAATGTATATGGAAGAAATCAATTAATACATGTCAGATGGCTATGAGCACTATGAAAATAAAGCAAAGTAGAGTAACAGGAAAAGCTGTGGAGATGCTATTTACTTTCCCTACCTAGGTCAGGCAAAGTGCCATGACAGCATTTGAACAGAAGAGTAGAATACTGAAGGGAACAATTGAGGAAAACAGTCCGAGGAGAATAATATAAAGGCCTTGAAATGGAATCAAGATTGGCATGCTCAAGGAACAGCAAACAGGTGACTGATACAGTAGGCGTAATGTTACAAGTGGTAGTTGGGTTATGGAGGATAAGTAACAGGGAACCAAATTACACAGGCTTTGAGGCCACTGTTAGGATTTGGACTTTTACCTTAAGTGAGACGGGAAACCCTTTTAAACATTCTGAGCAGAAGTGATATGGTATAAGTGTTACAAGAACTTTTAAAAAATACATTTTCAAAGATTCTGTAATTGGGATTTAAAGATATCAACTTCACAATTTATATAACTCACTAGAAAATTATATCAAATAAGATAATGAATGTAAAAGCTCTGTAAGAGCTACACAGATATTCATAATACTTAAGCAAGTAACACTTACCTAAATTATTAAGTCATCTTTCTCAAAAAGATAAAATTGTCTAATGCTCATTCACTCACATTATACTAGTGTGTTTCAAAAGAGGAAACCTCAAAGGATCTCTAAGCATTCTTCTCACTGAAGACTGCTTCCAATAATAATATATTTTTCCTGGCCATGTTGACACAACCAAGACAGGACCCAAGAGTTACTACTGGCAAAACTTTTCCTCCCTCCCTTCCTCTTTTCCTCCCTCCCTTCCTTCCTCCCTTCCAACACACATAACCACAATTCTGCCTTGGAAACCATAATCATTAATCCTCTTACACCCTTCAACCCCATTAAGTCACTGAAAAACAAAACAAAACATCCCAGAATTCTCATCCTATGTGATTCTACTGCTCCCCTAACTTAACCCCACTTCCAACCTTCCCAAAATCTCTTCCACAGAACTTTATAGAACTCATAATCTGCCATCAACAAAATATCCTAACAATACCCTCAATCTCTTTATCAAATGTTCTTTCACCTTGTTTTCTCATTGAAATCTGGCTTTCCCTTAAGAACATTTGGCACCCTAAGCTGGCTCTCCCCCGAGGTGGCTGTTTTACCCCCCACAGCACTGAAAGAAGCCCTGGGTAGAGAGGTACATAGCTGTTCTTGAACCTCATTGCCACTTCCACAGCATTAAGTCCCCATTCTCTTGAAACACGTACCAGCAGACATTACCCATGACTCCTCTTTTTTACAGCATCTACAACCTGTGGATCATCCCCTCAAACCACACTCACTTTCATGTGGCTTAAAGACACCTCTGGCCTCGGACACCTCTGGCTTCCTGTGCTCCAATGATCTTGGCAGGCAGTTACCAGCTCAGGCTCTACAGCCACTCCACCTAAGGTTCAACTCCCACTAGCAGCTGTATGACCTTCAGCAAATTATTTAACTTCTCAGCTGCTCAGCTTTACCACCTATCAAATGGTTATAATAATAGCACTTATTTCACTGGGATGCAGTGAAGACTAATGTACATAAAGTACCAAAATACAGTATTTACAATGATCTGACCTTGCAGTCCTCTCATCCGTTTATACACTACCTTAACTCTGTTCCCAACTCCCTGCTCTGCTCACTTTACTATTACACATATTCACACACTTAAATCCACAATTCCGTTGTCTTTCTCTCTCAGTTATAATCCCAATTGCAAAACCCCACCTTTAGATAAATCCAACCCTGGAACTACATTTAGGCAGCTGAAAGTGTATGGATGGGTAAAATGAAAACACTTAGCCCTGCTGGCTGGTCTCACTATGAATTTAGGACCACTAATCTCAGTGGATCTTTAATGCTATCTGGTATACTTTATTTCCTAATTCAATCACTCATTCTAGAGCTTTTCAAACTTTCTTCCCACTCGTCTCTAAGCTGATGACCTTGTTTGCTAAGTCAATATTTTTTAATAGAAGCAATTTTAAGAAAATGAGCCCATTCTCACGGCACCACATCTACCTGCATCTGAACCCATTTTTATAGCCTTTAGTCTCCCACTTCCATCTATCAGCCTGGACATTCCCCCCAATTCCATCTCATATTTCTACTTGCACATTTATATCTCCACTTGGAGATGTCCAACAGACATTAAATCACACTTCTAATTTCCTGCTACTTCTTGTCCAATACTTCTCCTCAAAAACCTTATGAGTCATCATGCCTCCATTTTCTTTTACACCACATCCAATCTGCTGGTTCTACATCCAAAATATCTCAAGAATCAACCACTTCTTATCATAACACCTAGTACAAACCATTATCAAGTGAGTAGCATTTCACAGTCTGGGCAACAGCAAAGCTTCCTCACTGGCCACTCTGCTGCCTCCCTTGTGCTCCCTTCCCAACAACCTATTCTCCATACATCCTGGGGCTGCCAGAGTGACCCTTTCAATTCAGCATTTCAATCATTTCACTCCACTGCTCAAAGCAAAAAGCCTCTCCAGTGTCTTTCCATATCCTGAATAAAAGCCACAATCTTTTTTTTCCAATATATTTTATTTATTTTTTACAGAGAGGAAGAGAGAGGGATAGAGTTAGAAACATCAATGAGAGAGAATCATTGATCAGCTGCCTCTTGCACACACCCCACCGGGGATGTGCCCGCAACCAAGGTACATGCCTTTGACCGGAATCAAACCCAGGACCTTTCAGTCCGCAGACCGACGCTCTATCCACTGAGCCAAACTGGTTTCAGCTAAAAGCCACAATCTTTATAGGTCCTATATGACATGACCCATACCACTTCTCCAACCCCATCTCCTACCACTACCTTCCCCTCTCCACTTCTCCTCCAACCCCTCATGACAGTTACAGTACAAATGAGTCAATTAATCTCTCCATTTTGGGCTTACAAAAATTTCTTCTCTTGTGAACATACCAAAAAAAGTTTCATCCCACCCAGGCAGCATAGTTCAGTGGCTGAGCATCAATCTATGAACCAGGAAGTCATGGAACCAGGAGCGACATGCCTGAGTTGAAGGCTCAATCCCCTGTATGGGGGCAGCCAATCAATGATTCACTCTCATCATTTTTAAAAAATATATTTTATTGATTTTTTTACAGAGAGGAAGAGAGAGGGATAGAGAGTTAGAAACATCGATGAGAGATAATCATTGATCAGCTGCCTCCTGCACCCCCCTTCCCCCCACCGGGGATGTGTCCACAACCAAGGTACATGCCCTCGACCGGAATCGAACCCAAGACCTTTCAGTCCACAGGCCGACACTCTATCCACTGAGCCAAACCGGTTTCGATCTCTCTCATTATTGATGTTTCTCTCTCTCTCTCTCTCTCTCTCTCTCTCTCTCTCTCTCTCTCTCTCTTCCCCCCCCCCCACCCTTCTGCAAAGAAAAAAAAAAAGTTTCATCCCATCTAGCTGGTTTGGCTCAGTGGACCGAGCATTGACCTGTGGACTGAAGGGTCCCAGGTTCCATTCCAGTCAAGAGAACATGCCCAGGTTGAAGGCTCAACCCCCAGTGGGGGCCACGCGGGAAGCAGCCAATCAATAATTCCCTCTAATCATTGATGTTACTATCTCTCTCCCTCCTGTCCTTTCCTCTGTGAAATAAAAAAAAAAAAAGTTTAATCGCTCTCTCCTCTGTAATAGCAATAATAGGGGTATTGAGAGAGGTTTAAAAAAATTGTGATATTAAAAAAAATAATATCAGAAGTGACTGTATAAAAGATCAAAAGGCAATAGAAAAAAAGTCACTGGATCCTTCTCCAATATTAAAACAATGTTCACAAAGTGAAAAGGAGTGACACCAAATAAAATATAAATATGAAGAACAATCACCCAGTTGTTTTTTAGTTATTCCTTTCTATTAGAAAAAAATACGAACATTTGAGTCTTAAGAGTACTGTGCTACTACATATTTTTTCTGTGACAGTTAATAAGAATCTATGTCGTTTGCAAAGGTCTAACGGAGACAATATCTACCTAATTTTATAGACTACTAAGATATACACAAAACATACATACCAACACCTTTAACTATTTTAATACAACATGTACTAAATAAGCTAATGATGCAAAAACATTTTTTACAGATTTTTAAAAATATATTTTTACTGATTTCAGAGAGGAAGGGAGAATGGAGATAGAAACATCAATGATGCAAGAGAATCATTGATCAGCTGCCTCCAACAGCTGACCTAACTAGCTCTATAGGATGCCTAAGAGCATCTGTGGACTGAAGGGTCCCAGGCTCAAGCCTACTGGGGCTTGAGCTCGTAACCCGGCCATATGCCCTTGACCAGAATCAAACCCGGGACTCTTCAGTCCGCAGGCTGACACTCTATCCATTGAGCCAAACCGGTCAGGGCAGCAAAAACATTCTTTTTTATTTTTTTAAATTCTTTATTGTATAAAGTATTACATATGGCATTATATATGTCTCCTTTTCCCCCACTGACCTCTCCCCAGCCACCCCCAACCCCAGCACATGGCTGTGTACACTGGTTATGCTTATATATGCATGCATGCAAGTCCTTTGGTTGATCTCTTAATTCCCCCTCTCCCGTGAAAACATTCTTAAGCTAGTTGTGGGAGGCAATACAGCATAAGGTATAAGAAAATGAGCTTTAGAAACAAAGAGAAGGGCTTTTGAATGTGGTTGTACCACACTTTCTAGCTTAGGGCCCTGGGCTATTAAATTATTGTGTTGGTAGTATAATAGCTGTAAATGACAACAGTAAATCAATCCATAATAATAAAAGCCGAATATGCTAATTAGACTGGACGTCCTTTCAGATGTCCTTCTGGTACGAAGCCAAGGCTGCAGTGGCAGGATCCAGGCAGCCACCTCCGGCTGCCAGAGAGAGATCCAGGCAGCTGCCTCAGCTGTGAGGGAGGGATCGAGGCAGCCACCGCATCTGCAACAGCCTACTCTTACACAAATTTCATGCATCGGGCCTCTAGTAATTGAATAAAAGTAAGCATTGCCACCAGCCCTGCCTGCAGCGTGATGAAGAAAAAATGTGACGGCTCCTTAGGCATCCTATAGAGCTAGCTAGGCCAGCTGTTGGAGGACTGACTCAGCTGAAATAGAGAAAAATTGCTTTTTAGATCATCAATACAAATGTTATTTCGGAGATAATATGAAAGTAAAAGAAACAGAATTGTGACAAAAATCCCTGAACTTACAACAGGGATGTTTGAGTTCAACAGTGAAAGGCCTACCAATACTAATCAATTACAAATTAGGAAAATCACAGTGTTGTAAAACAGCTATATTCCAACATTAACATTTCTAGTTTTGTTTTGTTTTTCTTATTATTCATAACTTAATGTTAGAGATATCCTGCAATAACAACTTCTGGGTGCAATTCTTCTATTATAAAGCAAAGTAAAAACCACTCATTTTTATTGTAAACCAGTGTCTCTGACATCAAGTTTTTGAGACTCAAAAATGTGTATAGCCGTAATACTTATAGAGCTTTAAAACTCAGGTAGGACTGTTAGCTAATTGAAGCAAAGTATTAGGAAACATAGTTTTTGAATCTTATTCTGCTTTTCTCAATAGTGATATGTAATCTTGGGAAGTCATTTAATTTTTATTGTCTATCTACTATGTGCCAAACGTCTGCTAGGCTTTCACATACATTACATCATATAGCCCTCACAATGAATCTGAAAGTAGACAAAATGACCTAATTAAGACTCAGAGAGAGGTTAAATAATCTAATCCAGATTCATAGAACTCAGTGCAGAATTAAGATGCAAAAACCGGCCTACGTAATTCAAATCAAATTATTTCCAAGGTTTCCTTTCAGACTATATTTTAATCTGAGATAAATATAGAGTATGATGGACTTTTTAATTTTTTTTTTAACAAGGCTGAACAGATAACCACTCTATGACATTTCCCTTCAAAGCTAAGATTATCCTGTCCCTGACTTCTGAAAACATCCCATCCAAACCTACTCCAAAAGAAGTCACTGCCAACAGAAATATATACCATATCCCTGGAGTGATTGAGTACCACACTTAGAGCCTATAACAAGTCCTCAGCTCCATGAGAAATAGAAGTGATATATAATTTCCTAAGATATTGTACAACATAACACTGCATACCAACACTTGAATCATGTTTTCCCTGGTTGAGAAAATATTATTTCTCTTTAAATATTGACATGTAAGTCAAGATTTAAAAGTAGATACAGGCATTTATAAATACTGTGGTCCAAATGTAAATACCAAAGAGATGAAATTTCATTTAGTGGAGGACATTATAGCATGTTATTTTCAACAAATTTAGTAGTCTTTTAAATGCTCTTAATTAAATTGTGCCTAGGAAAAAATGTCCAATAGCAACTTACATTTAATTTTTTTTTAAAAAGGATAATTTTTAAATTCTTCAATGCAAGTTTAAGAAATAACTTAATTGGACAATTTAACACTTGAACTACCTTACCTGCATAAGCAGCAATCCAACTATAAAAGCACTTCCTTGACAGTAACCAACCTCACGATCCACTAGAGAATATGCCTAAAAAGCAAAAAATATTATTCAAAATACTTTAATATATTATACTTTCCTTCTCTAAAAACTTAAACATAGTAAAACAAGACTATTTTTTTTAGAAAAACTCTTAGTTGCTTGTTGTAAATGTTATACTATAAATATTTAATAAGCAAATAATTATATCAGTTTTTCTTTTGACAATTTCCCAATTAGAAACTAACAATTCATGAGGGCAAAAAAAGAAAGAAGTTTGTACTTGGGAATGTAACAATACTTAAAAATAATTTAATATGTATAGTAAATAAAAATAAGACCACAAGGTAAAAAAAAGCTTTGGCAAAATATAAACGGTTTAATAAGAAACCAGTATTTCACAGAGGTAGTTGTAAGGAAAAGGCACTATGAAAAAGGAAAAGGGAATACTGAAATAAAATTACAATGGCACAGACTTTCAGTGGCTAAGGGCTCTTAATAACACTGACTGCAGCAAATAGAAAAATTTGTTCCGAAATAGTGAAGCTCATAGAAAATGAAATATTCATTTTCATAGGGGATCTCTCAATGTATAGTGATTTCTAGGCTATTTGATTTTGGCCAACTAATTCTGAGCAACGTAATAAATCTAATAAGTTCTCTAAACTAGACTGTAATGTAGCATCAGTATTAAAACAAAAATTATGCTAAAGCCAAATTTATTGCCAAAGCAACTGATTATCTGGGTGAGAGTTCATGCTTCATTGTGGAAAATGTATACTTTCAACCTTCTGAGAAGTCACTTCATTTCAAAAAATAAATAGAACTTACCTTCATTACGTTAAATAAAACCTCCTGTCCAAAGCTATCTTTTTCCTTAAAAAAATTGTGTTCGGGATAAGTTCTAGCAATGTCCCTTCGGATCAATTTTTCACAAGGCGAAGTCATTTTCAGGAGTTCCGCATACTGATCCTTGATTGGCATACTTTGTGCACTGCATAAAAGTTGCCAAACTATTGCTCTAAAATGGTGGGGTATCCCTTTACGAACAAGTTCCTAAAAATAAAAGTAAAATTTTTAAATGAATTATTTAAGTCTCCTACCTTGAAAACCAAAGAAGACTTATTAGGGTTTGAAAGAGTGGAAAACTTTTATAAAGTTTATAATTCACAAAGCTAGTTTTACAAGACTTGGGAACCTTTTAACCAATACTAAGATTTGGCCCCTGGGGGTATCCTGTTCTGACTGGGGAAGGAAGGGCTATAATGTTATAAATTCTTAGAATCTCACTCAAAGTATGATCTCTAAAGGTACTAAGGACTCAGAGCTATGAATGGCAGTACAATAACCATCATCTTATAAAGGGCTGTTATCAGACCAAAAACTAAAAAGGTTATGTATTAAAAATGCAAGGATATAGATGACACAACTTCATTTCTGAATCTATAAAATGATAGAATTTTATCTCTAAAATAACTTTCACCTATATATTTCTACAATTAGGAGACTTCTATAACAACTGATATTTACAAATCAAAACTTCTATGGGGACAAATAAATGAAAACATATAAAGGACACTTGTTTATTCTAGTACTTGGAAAGTAATTGAATCTGAATTTTAATCTTCTATCAATCCACACATGATTCCCTTTGGGATAAGAGAAAGAACGTCAACAAAGAATATGAATACCTTAATGTGTTTTTCCTTCTTTTTGTGCACATCTTCCCATTCATTAACAAGTCTTCCCCAAAGTATCCAAGAATCTTCTTCAAGGTGGCTGAGGTTGCTAGAGGCTGATGAACTTGACACAAGGGAGGAGCCACTGTTTCTTCTTGACCCATTTACAGATTTCAAAGACTTACTATCGGTCTCTAACAATCTAAAACATAATTAAAAATTGCTCAAAATCTAATTTCACAGTGATACTAGATAAACTAATGAAGTACTTTTAAAGTTTCAATATAGCAATTTAGCCATAGTTCTAACATTTGTGTAATTTCAGTAACATTTGGCTGACATCTATAAAATTACTGCTGTATTTGTCATCTAAGCATAGTAATTTCAAATTTTGAAATAGTAAATTATGTTAAATATTTTAGTCCTATTAATCCCATCATAATGTCCCTTCATCTTCAATTAAAATTAAAATTTGGATAAATTTATGAGAAAAGTGGTTGGGAGGGCTTCAGGAAAAAAAGAAACTATACTTGGAAAAGCTATTATAAATGCTATGGAAGAACTCATCCTATCATGTTTACAGTGTGTCCAGTACTAAAAAAAAAAGGAAAAATTAAACAAATCCCTTCTCTTTTTTCATTTTACTTCACCCATGTATAACTAATCAATAACAAAAAGTGTTTTGTTCAGACCATGCAGCTTGTTATAAAAAAAAAAAAAACCCTGAATACTAATAATAAAATTGGAAAGACTTCATTTACTTTTTATACACACATACATTTGTATTTATTTATAATTCTGGATTTTCTTGAAAAGTAAGATAGAGCAAAACCAGGCCCATAATCCTACACAGGAACAACAAGTTATAGTGAACAGGAGCTTTTATCCACTCAATTGCCCAAAAATTCCATCCAACTAAAAGCTGTTATTTATCAATGGGCTTGCACTGTTAAACTGAGACCTCTCCATTCAGAAAGTTCTGTTAGCCTTTGAGTTTAGAACCCTGTGTATTTTCCTTTTCTGTAGAAAGATGGGTTAAGATAAGGTTTGAGATCTTTTCCAGGACTCATCATAACATCAAATCCATACTATTTCTTTCATATATACATCGACATAACTGGATCAAATCCATACTATTTCTTTCACATATACATCGAAAGACTGGAAAATATGGCTCTATCATTATAAAGATGTAAATTGTATGTCATTCAAATAAGGGTCCTAGAACATCTACTTGTATACTGAACATGGCTACCACTCACTTCCAGGAACTCCTTCAGAAAGTAATATGCTTTCTGAAATGCTCCTAATACTAACTTATGATATATTAAAAACCAATACAGGAAGAAAAAAAAACATGGTTCAAACACTATTTAGCAGATTACAGAAAGAAATATCCTTTGTGAGACAGATTTATATCTTATTCATCTTTACATCCCTAAAAGCATTTAGTTCAGTGTAAAATACATGAAATACTGACTGATTTGAAATAAAATGAAAACCCCTTTATTAGAAAACCTTCAAATCTAAGATGTGCTGTTCAATAACAATAATACAAATTGGGCAACAACTATCCTTATTCATAGAGTAATATAATACACTAGAGGCCCAGTGCACAAAATTCGTGCACAGGATTGGGGGGAAGAGGGCTGTCCCTCAGCCCTGCCTGCACACTCTCCAATCTGGGACCTCTCAAGGGATGTCCGACTGCCCATTTAGACCCAATCCCGATGCGATCAGGCCTAAACCAGCAGTCAGATATCCCTCTCACAATCTAGGACTTCTTGCCCCTAACCGCTTCTGCCTGCCAGCCTGATCACCCACTAACCACTCCCATGCCAGCCTGATTGATGGCTAACTGCTCCCCTGCCAGCCTGTTTGCCTCCAACTTCCCTCCTCTGCTGGTCTGGTCACCCCTAACTGCCCTCCCCTGCATGGCTGATCACCTCCAACTACCCTTCCTTGCAGGCCTGATCCCTCCCAATTGCCCTTCCCTGCTGGCCATCTTTAGTGGCCATCTTGTGTCCACATAGGGCAAGGATCTTTGACCACATGGGGGCAGCTATTGTGTGTTGGAGTGATGATCAATCTGCATATTACTCTTCTATTAGATAGGATAGAGGCCTGGTACATGGGTGGGAGCCAGCTGGTTTGCCCTGAAGGGTGTCCTGGATCAGAGTGGGGGTTCCCTTGGGGTATAGGGCAGCCTGGGCAAGGGGCCTGTGGTGCTTTGTAGGCCGGCCATGTGCCTGATGACCCAAGCGGAGGCCCTGGTATCTGGAATTTATTTACCTTCTACAATTGAAACTTTGTAGCCTGGAACGGAGCCAAGCCTCCTGCTCACTCTGTGGTTGGCAGCCATTTCTATTTGGATTTGTTTACCTTCTATAATTGAAACTTTGTAGCCTTGAATGGAGGCCTAAACCGGCAAGGGAAGGCAGAAAGCTTGGCTTCTTTCGTTGCCTGGGAAACCCAAACCTCCTTCCTGCTCTCTGCAGCTGTAGCCATCTTGGTTGGGTTTATTTGCTACTCGCTCTAATTGTCTGGTGGGCGTGGCTGGTGGGTTAGTGGAGTGATGGTTAATTTGCATATTACTTTTATTAGGTAGGATTTCCATTGCAAAAATAATTTAAATAAAATGTCCCAAATATTGCTAAAAATAGAAAGATGTATACAGCAGTCAAATTAAGGGTCAACTATTGCCATAAATATTCTTATTAAAAAAAACATAATTAATGATGACATTTTGACTTTAAATATTTTTCCCCCATGGATCATAATATATCTTACAGAAAAATTATTGTACATATGTAATTTTATATATGATTCTAAACCCTAAGAATTCCAAATGAAGTAGAAAAACAAACTTTACTAAAATAACCCTTACCTAAGTTCTTTGTTTCACTTAATTATTTATTGAATGCTTACTATGTCAAATAATTAACTGTATCACTATCATCAACAGAGACATTCAGTTAAAAAGAATCTAATGTTACTTCCTAATATAAACATAAGTATGAGATACAATGGAAGTATAAATGAAAAGGTACTTAAACAGAAGGCTTTTAAGGAGTCAGAAAGGTCTCACATTGCCAAATTGCAACTTTCAGAATAGATAGGAAATGCCAAGTGAAATCATGGAATGAGTTAGAGATAAAGGTTAAGCAGTTCAAGTTCAGAAGAAATTGAAATAACTTATACAAATAGACAAAATTGTGAGAAATATTTATAAATGAAATACTTCAAATAAAGATATCACATTATTTAAAGATATTGTAACTGCCTTAACTCACACAATGACAAATACAAAAATGACTTAAAATGGAAAATAAGGCTGAATATAAACGCTAAATTATCAAAGTCCTTGAAGAAAACAGGAAAAAGTCTTCACAACCTTGGAGTAGGCAAAATTGGTTAATGGGGGGGAAAGGAAATAGAAACCATAAAAGAAAAAATGAATAAAAATTCGAAACTTAAAATGCTCTGTGCTTGAAAATATAGTCTTTATATATATAAAAGCCCAAGCAACTGACCAACCGGCCAACCAGTAGCTATGATGCGCACTGACCACAAAGGATCAGATGCTCAACTAAGAAGTGGAAACAACAGGCAAAGAAACGTGGACAGACTGATGGATCTCAGAGGGAAGGCGGAGGAAGGGCAGGAAGAGATTAACCAAAGATCTTATATCCATACTAGAGGCCAGTGCAGATTCGTGCACCGGGGGGGTCCCTCGGCCTCAAACCGGTTGGCCCAAAACCGGTTATCCAACTTAGCCAAGGAGTCCTGTATTGTGAGAGGGTGCAGGCCAGACTGAGGAAACCCAACTGGCCTGGAGGTCAATTTCTCCCAGTGATACCAGCAACAATCAAGGCTTAAGTACAACAAGACTGTGCACACAGCCCACAAACGGGTGCACCAAGAGTGTCCCCCTCAGGTAACTGGGGAGGCTGAGCCACTGGGCCGTATAGAACACATATCACACAAAACCACTCTATCAACTCAGGGAAGCAGCCAAAATGCAGAGACAAAGAAACAGGTCACAAATGACAGAAATGGAAGAAAGCAAAAGACTGAATATAGAGTTCAAAACCACAGTTATAAGGTTTTTCAAAAATCTCCTAGAAAAGGCCAATAAATTTAGTGAGACCCATGAGGATCTGAAAAAGGACCAATTAGAAATTAAACATACACTGACTGAAATAAAAAATAATATTCAGAGAGCCAACAGCAGACTAGAGGAATGCAAGAATCAAGTCAAATATTTTGAATACAAAGAAGCAAAGGACACCCAACTGAAAAAACAAAAAGAAAAAAGAATCCAAAAATATGAAAATAGTGTAAGGAGCCTCTGGGACAATTTCAAGCATACCAACATCCAAATTATGGGGGTCCCAAAAGAAGAGAGAGAGCAAGATACTGAAACCTATTTGAAGAAATAATGACTGAAAATTTCCCCCACCAGGTGAAAGAAATAGATTTACAAGTCCAGGAAGCATACAGAACCCCAAACAAAAGGAATCCAAAGAGGACAACACCAAAACACATCATAATTAAAATGCCAAGAGCAAAAGACAAAGAGGGAATATTAAAAACAGCAAGAGAAAAACAGCTAGTTAACTACAAGGGAGTACCCATATGATTGTCAGCTGATTTCTCAACAGAAACTATGCAGGTCAGATGGGAGTGGCAAGAAATAATCAAAATAGCAAGAACCTACAACCAAGATTACTCTACCCAGCAAAGCTATCACTCAGAATTGAAGGTTAGATAAAGAGCTTCACAGATAAGAAAAAGCTAAAGGAGTTCATCACTGCCAAATCAGTATTATATGAAATGCTGAAGGGGGTTCTTTAAGAAGAGGAAGAAGAAGAAAACGGTAAAGATAAAAATTATGAACAAATACATATCTATTAATAAGTGGATCTAAAAGTCAAGTGAATAAAAAATCTGATGAACAGAATAATCTAGTGAATATAATAGAATCAGGGGCATAGAAAGGGAGTGGACTGACAATCCTGAAGGGGGGTAGGGGGGAGGATGTGGAAAGAAACTGAACAAAAATCTTATACCTATGGATGAGGACAGCGGGAGTGGTAAGAGCAATGTGTGGGGTGGGAACTGAATGAAGGGGAGTTATGGGGGGGGATAATTTTAATAATCTAAACAATAAAGATTTACTTTTTTAAAAAAAAGAATCCAACCACTTTGACAATTCTTTTTTTTTAATATATTTTGATTTTTTTACAGTGAGGAAGGGAGAGGGATAAAGAGTCAGAAACATCATTGAGAGAGAAACATTGAAACATTGATCAGCTGCCTCCTACCACCACCACCACCACCACTACCACCACCACCCCCGGGGATGTATCCAAAACCAAGGTACATGCCCTTGACCAGAATCAAACCTAGGACCTTTCAGTCTGCAGGCCGATGCTTTATCCACTGAGCCAAAACGGTTTTAGCAACTTTGGCAATTCTTTATAAACTTTAATAATTTTCGTATGACCCAGCAAGAGAAATGAAAACATGTCCACAAAAAACTTGCAGTTGAAAGTCCATATAAGTTTTATTCATAACTAGTGGTCCAGGGGCAGGGGTGAGGAGTGTCCCTCAGCCTGGCCTGCACCCTCTCCAATTTGGAACCCCTTTGGGGATGTCTGGGACCACTGGCTTCTAAACACTCACCTGCCTGATAGCCCTTAACCACTCTGCCTGCCAGCCTGCTCGCCCCCAACTGCCCTCCCTCACCAACCTTCTCGCCCCCAAATGCTCCCCCCTTGCTGTCCTTCTCGCCCCCAACTGCCCCCCACTGCCAGCCCGCTTATCCCCAAATGTCCCCCATGCTGGCCTGACTGCCCCCAACTGCCCCCCCTGCCAGCCTGATCACTCCCAACTGCCCCCCCACCCCCCCGTCAGCCTGCTTACCCCCAACTACCATCCCTGCTGGCCTGATCATCTCCAACTGCCACCCTCTGCCAGCCTGCTCGCCCTCAACTGACCCCCCTGCTGGCCTGCTTATCCCCAACTGCCCACCCCTGCCGGCCTGATTATCCCCAACAGCTCTCCCCTCCTGGCCTAATCACCCCTAACAGCCTCTGCCTCGGCCTCGCCACCATGGCTTTGTTCAGAAGCATGTCCAGAAGGTCTCCCCATCTAATCAGCATATTACCCTTTTATTAGTATAGAAGACAGCCAAACTCAGAAACAACCTAAATGTCCAGAAAATAAATGATGAAATTGTGATATATTCATGCATTAAAATACTAAGCAAGAAAAAGAAACAAACTGCTGATATATATATATATTAATATGGATGAATCTCACAAACATTAGATTGAGTGAAAAACAGATGAGAGTACATATTATAGGATTCTACTTATATGAAGTTCAAGAACAAGCATATTATAATTCCAAGAGAAATATAATGCGGGCCTCTTATATAATTTTAAATGTTCTAGTAGCTGCATTTAAAATAAAACGAAACAGGTTAAATTCATTTTAACATTTTATCAAATACAGGCAAAATAGTTTAACGTGTAATGAAAACTTTTAATGAGATAGTCTTTAAAAAAAAATCAACTCTTCAAAATCTGGTGTATATTTTACTCAGACAATATTGCAATTTAGATCACTAAAATTTGAGGTGCTCATTTGTCACATGTAGCCAGTTACTACCATAATAGATAGTATAAAGATATATAAATTAAAGTTTAAAACATTCTGCTTAGCATATCAAAAATAAAAGGTACAGCCGAGGCCGGTTTGGCTCAGTGGATAGAGCGTTGGCATGCAGACTGAGGGATCCCGGGTTCGATTCCAGTCAAGGGCATGTGCCTTGGTTGCGGGCGCATCCCCGGTGGGGGCTGTGCAGGAGGCAGTTGGTCGATGTTTCTCTCCCATTGACGTTTCTAGCTCTCTAGCTCTTTCCCTTCCTCTCTGTAAGAAAAATCAACAAAATATATTTGAGGGAAAAAAAAAAGGCAAGTTAGAAACTTGACCTCTCTCTTCCCCTCTGTAAGAAATCAATAAAATATATTTTTTAAAATTAAAAAATAAAAATAAAAGGTACAAAGATATAAAGTTTCAAACATTCCTCTTTACATATTAAAAAATAAAATGTATTTACTTTAGTTTAAAACAACCCTTTCCATTTCCTCATCCTCCTATCTCAACCCCCAAAACCTCCTAAAAAGCAAAGTTTGAATCAAGAGAACGTAAAAGGAAACAATATGGTTACAAAGCCAAACTTTTAAACCACTCAAAAATTAAATCAGCAACACTCATTTCCTTAATTACATTTGAGCCATACCTCCATAAATCCATCTCTACCAAAGCCAAGAATACAAATTCTTTGTATTTTGAAAAATAACTGTCCGATTTCAATTTTAAGGCTATAAATTATTAACCTCCATCAAACAGATCTTTGACATTGTATCGAACCATTTCTTCACATCTTTCTGGGATTGCCACAATTACTTATTTTTCAAAAGTGATAACTGCCATAAAATTATAGGAAGGAAAAAGTATAATTATACAGTTAGATATTTTCATGTTTCTCATTTTCATTTTCTAAAATAGTGCCATTTTTATACTTTCAGAATCAAAGAGAGTTAAGTAATACAACCAGAGATTCATCTACATTTGGAGAAGAGAAGGAAAAAGGACTAAAAGAAAGCATCTCTCCTGTTAAAAGTAGTGTGTCTCATAATTTTTACATATATATTTATATATATAACTTGCATATCTACACTACAAACCACAGAAGTGCTCAGAGAAAATTTAACTAATTATTCTTACAATTTTTCCTTGGACTTAATAGGCTGCTGAGATATTAGGAGAGAACAAGAAGAGGAAAGCAAGATCGTAATGTTCATCTTTTTTTTTTTATTCTTAAAGAGTTTGAGTAAAACTGATGACAGAAGCTGGGAGCAAGATCTCAAATGCTCCCTGTCATTTAATTTTTTTTACTATAGTCAGAGAGATGTCTTTTCCCACTAGGATTGTTCTCTTAAGGCAAAAAAGATGTCATTACATCCACCCATTCTCTACACAAAAATCCTTCTCATGGATTCTGGGTTTCAATCATTGAAGAGGGGGTAAGAGGAGAAGGGGAAAGAGAAGAGGGAGGGAAGAGGAATACATGGTTGCAATGCTAAACTCAAAATAAAGACTTAAATGTAAGACCTGAAACCATAAAACACCTAGGAGGAAAACATACATAGTAAACTCTTTGACGTTGCTCTAATATCTTTTTAAAGATGACTCCCCAAGTAATGGAAATAGGAGAAAAAAAACAAGCAAATGAGACAACATCAAACTCTAAAAACTTAAAAATAAAAAAACAAAGACAACTTACTAAATGGGAGGAGATATTCACAAATGATATATTGGAAAGGAGTTAATATCCAAAATACATATAGAACTCATACAAGTTAACACAAAAAAAGCAAACAATCTGACTAACTAATAGGCAGAATATCTGAATAGGCATTTCCCCAAAAAGGGCATACAATTGAAAATAACTGTCCCACTTCAATTTTAAGGCTATAAATTATTAACCTTCATCAAACAGATCTTTGACATTGTATCGAACCATTTCTTCACATCTTTCTGGGACTGCCACAAGTGATATTTTTTTTCAAAAGTGATAAAATAAGTACTTGTGAAAAGATGCTCATCACTAATCACCAGGGAAGTGCAAATTAAAGTCACGATGAGATAATAACTCACACCTCTCAGAATAGCTATCATCAATAAATCAATAAACTATAAGTACTGGTGAGGATGTAGAGAAAAGGTGATCCTTGTGCATTATTGGTTAGACTGTAAATTGGTATAGCTATTATGGAAAACAGAATGGAAGTTCCTCAAAAAATTAAAAGTAGAACTACTATATGGCCCAGCAATTCCACTTCTGGATATTTACTCAAGAAATTCAAAACATTATTTCAAAAAGATATATGCACCCCTGTGTTAACTGCAGCTTATTTATAATAGCCAAGATATGAAAGTAATTTAAATGTCTATCAACAGACTACTGGATAAGGAAGACTGGTAGTTATATACTATAAAATATTACTCAGCCATAAAAAAATATGAAATCTTAACCATTTGTGACAACATGGCTAGGCTTTCAGGCTGCCCTAGCCATGGCTGCCTTGGCCTGATGACCACAGAGTCTGGTTTGATTCTGGTAAAGGGCATGTACCTAGTTTGCAGGCTCTCCGTGGCCGTGGCCCAGATCAGGGCTTATGCAGGAGGCAACCAATCACAGTGTCTCTCTCACATTGATGTTTTTCTCTGTCTTTCCCTCTCTTCCACACTCTCCAAAAAATCAATGGAAAAATATCCTCAGGTGAGGAAGAGGTGAGAGGAGACAGGGGATAGAGGTAAGGGGAGAGGGAAAATGGGAAAGGGGAAAGGAAATGAAAAAGGAAAGAAAAAGAAAAAAGAAAGAACTGTCATAGTCTATGAAAGAGACTTCTTAAAAATGTCTAAAGAAAGTTGTCAGTTTCTCATGGAAAACACCTTTGTGGCTGTGGCGGCTGGCAGTGGCAGCAGCAGCGGGGTGATGGGGGCAGCACCTTCCCCTGATCAGCCCAACTGTCTCCTACAGAGGTAGGCCAGACTATGGCTTAGGCTCCATGGGGAGCAGGCCTAAGTCATCAGTAGGACATCCCCTACAGGCTCCCGGATTGCAGAGGGTGCAGGTCAGGCTGAGGGACACCCCTCCCTCTGGTGAATTTCGTGCATCGGGACTCGTGTGTGTGTGTGTGTGTGTGTGTGTGTGTGTAAAAGGCTAAGTTGTCTCACACATGCACGATACATATAAAGCTCTCACTGGTGCCAATCGCATGTGTTTCGATCTGTCAGTGTTGATTGTGAATTTGGTTGACACTTCTATCATAGAAAAAGGACAAATAGTGATATTAAAATATTTCTTCTAATTAATTTCCTTTTAATGTGCACAAATTCATGCAACAGGCCATAAGTAATATAGTAAAATGACACACAGAGTCCAGAGCCCACATTCCTAGCAAAGTAAACAACTATTTCATATTCATCAATAGGCAAAATATTTATTCTAATTAATTTCCTTTCAACGTGCACAAATTCGTGCAACAGGCCACTAGTAATATAGTAAAATAACACACAGAGTCCAGAGCACACAGCCATCAGAAAACACAGATATTTACATTATTATTCATAACAGTAGCAAAATTACAGTTATGAAGTAGCAACGAAAATAATTTTATAGTTGGGGGTCACCACAACATAAGGAACTATATTAAAGGGTCAAGACATTAGAAAGGTTGGGAACCACTGTTCTATAATAAGAAAATAAATATATAGGGAGACGGTGAGTAGAGGTGGAAAAGTGTATAGGGGGGATAAATTATGATTTTTTTTTTTTAAGAAAAAAGAAAAGAGCCCTAACCAGTTTGGTTCAGTGGATAGAGCATCGACCGTAGACTGAAGGATCCCAGGTTCGATCCCAGGCATGTACCTTGGTTACCACCATATCCCCAGTAAGGGTGTGCAGGATGCAGCTGATCGATGTTTCTCTTTCATCTATGTTGCTAACTTTCTATCCCTCTCCCTTCCTCTCTGTAAAAAAAATCAATAAAATATATTTTTTAAAAAGAAAGAAATATATAAAGCTATGTGAGCCAGAAGAAAATTTTAGTCCAACTTTAGTTTAAGACCAACTATCACAATAGACTTGAATACTTTTAAGTAATTTCGATAAACAATATGCCAAAAACTAAAAAATAAACATTCCTAATATGAATAAATGGTTGAGTTTGTATGAAAACTGGAGAGAAAATAAACAAACAACCTCACTCACCTATTTTGTTCCTCCAGTTTAGCCAGGAGTTCTAAGTCATCTGGACTCAGCTGTGACGGGGAAGATGGTGAAAGGGCTGGCGGTGATAATGTGGTAGATGAGGATGTAGTGTGTAATGAAGTAGATGGACTTGCCACCTGACTGGCCATCTGATTGACTGTGTATGATACTGTGTTCTTCACCCATGAGAGAGTAGAACTCAGCTTTTCTGCAACCTTGTCTGTCGCCACCTGAGGATAAAAATAAGTTACATGTATTTTAGTTTTACAGTACTCATTACCAATAACTTGACAATCCTGTAAACTTTTTCTTAGTAATCACCAATCAGGATATTCTCTTTGAGGTATAAAGGTAAAAGCTGTTTTAGCAATGATTATCCTAACATCCAGCTTTGGGAACTGTTTTAGTTCTGCAACATGAATAAACTAGAATAGTGTGTTCCAACCCACAGGATGGATAAAATAATGTAATGAGTAATGCTAGCATTTTTTTTAAATTAAAGAACAGAAGATATTATTGTAAAGATATATTGTCTTATGAAATTTTTTGTTACATGCATGTATCAAAACTATGTACTTACATATTTTGATATGAATGATAATATTCATTTGAGATAGAAAAATGTATTCTTTATTGGGATTGTAGTAAAATATATTTAAAGTCAAACATGTCCATTAAGTGATGAGAACAGAGAAATCCTGTAACATGACAAACAATTAAAAAAATAATCAAACTAGGTTTGCTTTACATAAATAAGATGTAATGAGACCCATGACATCTATCTTCAAACAACTGAGGAGCGTTTTTACAGAAGAGGGTCTAGTTCTAAAGGAACAAAACTATGATGAACAGTTAACAGTGAGATAGATTCAAGGTACAATTTTCAATTGGAAAGAACTATTCATAAATAGAATGTAATGTAATGCCTAAAGGAGTGTATTTCCTACCAATGGCTATAATAAAGCAGCAATTATAAGATCCAAATGTCAAGAATTGGTTGAAGATGGGTTTCTATTTTAAGTACGCAATCAAGACTTGAAAAGACTTTAAGATCCCTCTTCTCTGTAGGGTTCAATGAATTATACATATCTTCAAATATTCTATATAACAAAACCCAAATATGTAAATTGACTGAATGGCAGAATGACCAGCAGAACAACCTGTTGCTATGACATGCATTGCCCCCCCACCCCACCCCCGAGAGGGAGGTGACCGTGAACGACTGATCACTATGTTGTGCACTGCCCCTCAAAGGGGAGGTGACCAGTGGCAGCGATTGGGGTGGCGGTGGAGGGGGAGTGAAGCAGGCTCAGCCAGCAGGCAATGCCAGGCCACCAGCCAAGGTGGGTACCAGCAGGGGCCCCCCAATCACCCCACAGATTACCCTGATCGCCAGCCAGGCCTACGGACCCTACCCTATATATTGGGAACAGACTCTTATATTTAAAAATTAAAACCTGGCAAGGCTACTCTAACACTGAAAAAAACAGGATGATGCAGCAATGACATGCATGGACTCTGGCTTGCACATTTTGTGGTCAGCCCTGATTCTGACACTTATAACTGTGTGACAAAAACAATTATTTAACTTCTCTTTGCTTCAGTTTTTCCACCCATAAGATGGGGAAAATGGTACTACTGCCTCAGAAGGACCATGTTATGTGCTACTTTTTATAATCAGGGCAAAAAAAAATGTAGCTGCCCATACAACAGCAAGATGCCTTTCACCTGTATGAAAAGTATAGTCACTGGTGCATGCAGCATTCCGGATTGTGAGAGGAATGTCCGACTGCCAGTTTAGGCCCTACATCCCCCGAGGGGTCTTGGATTGCAAGAGTGTGCAGGCCAAGCTGAGGGACCCCTACCCTGTGCATGAATTTCATGCACCAGGCCTCTAGTCTATCATAAATCATATCAACCTAAGCAGATATATATATACAAATCCAGCTGAAAGATATAATATCTATATATATATATAAGCCTAAGTGACCAAATGGCCAGTCAACTGGTTGCTATGATGCACACTGACCAACAAGGGGCAAACGCTCAAGCCTCTCCCAATTGGGACTGACTGGGTGTGAGCCCGTGGCAAGTGCAGCAGGGCCAGGATGAGCAGGAGTGGCAGGCAGAAGCAGCAGATGGCATTGGACTGCCAGTTTTGGTCCAATTGCCGCAAACCACACCGAGGGACTCCACGGTGCACAAATCCGTGCACTGGGTCTCTAGTACATAAATAATATTCAAACAAGGCACTATCATTTCTGTAATGAAAAAGAATGTGAATAACTGCATTTGTTTATATAAAACTAACATTCATAATATATTAATAAATAAGATATATTTTAAGGAATTGTATTTTATAAAAACTATCATAAAAAGAGCTTCTTGATTCTAAGTCCTTAGACAGATATAAAGCTGAAAACTACAAAGTGCTTTCATGTGCTTTGAGAAGAACTTAAATTTTATACAATAGGTAAATTGCTAGCACACTATAAATTATTTTCTGAATCAGTGTATTTTCAGTCAATCTTGGATCTAAAAATCAATTCATATTGATTATACACACAAATTAAAACACCAACACATACACACAAATAAAAATCCTACCTAGACTATCTTGGCAGATACTATTTTCCTCATCGGTTGCCCAAAGTTTTTCTCCTTACCTCCATACACACAGGACTCTCTCTTTCTATCCCTCTGCCCCCTCTTCCACCAACTCAACCCAGCAGGAAAATTCAATGTGAGGAAAGGATAACATTGAAAAGAGATTTTAAGGTCAGAGTTAAGCAACTCAACATAAAGCTGGAACTGCTAAGACAAAGATTTGATTACAAGTGTTGAATAGGAGCAAGAGTTTTATTATCCTAAGGCTATCTCTTATTTTCTTTTCACTTTCATTAACTTTCCCCTTTTTGAACTTATTTCCCTTGGGAATGATATTATAGAGTGGGAAGAACTCCCACTATTGAGGGAAGAACTCCCAAGAAAGACAAGCAAGATAAAGTACAGAGCCTAAGGAAAAGATGCATGGAGCAGCTCAGTCATTAGCCTTCCAGGTAAAAGAAATCCTCACCAATGCATACAATCCATCAGCACAGTTCATCAGGGCAAAAGACTAAATAGAAAAGAAGGAATAATTTAGCCAGATCTACCTTTATGCCAGAAAATGGTAGGAGCTATGGTAAACAACAAGATAGCCTACACTCGTCTGTTATCCTATTACTTTTCTCTACATAGTTAAAATTACAAATTCAATTGTGAAATTGGCACTAATTTGCATCTCAAAAATGCACTATATTTTAAAACCAAAAACCTTACTATGTAAAATTTACAGAAATGTTACTTTTTACTAATACCATTAATGTCAAATACACATACAACTTTCAAGATTAGTGCTTTAAACTTCCATTATATAAATGTCCTCTGCTCAAGATAATTGCGGCAAAGACAAAATTTTTATTATTAAAACAAATTTTAGATTTGTTAATCATTACAACAAATAAATTTATCATACCCCTTCTGCATATTGTAGCAACAGGCTTCCATTTTAAAGGGTTAGAATAACCAAGAGCACCACCCTGACATCCTTTTAAACTTGCTGAAATAAGATTTAATCTGTAACTACTGAAGGCTCAACAAATCTTTAAATTTTAAATTATTAAACATAACTGGAGTATTTAATTGCAGTAACACTTCAATAAAGCTTAATATTCATGGTCCTAGAAATCCCACAGGATTAAGTTATTTTTTACATCAATCATCATGTCCCATTTTTCCTTTAACTTTGCTTTTCCAAATCTCCACTCAGCTGCCTCTAACCTCTTTCCTTCATCCTCTGGTAAACTAAGATCATGAAGACATAATAAACCTGACAAGGCTATTACATCACAAAGTTCCTAGCTACCTCACAGAGGTGTTATTAATTTATTTTTGAACATTAACATATTTTGAAAAGGTTAAAACCTTTATTAGAAAGGTTTAGTAATCAGACACAAAAGGCCACACATTGTATAATTCCATTTATATAAAATGTCCAAAAGAGGCAAATCCAGAGAAAGAAATTAGTGGCTTCAAAGGCCTGAGGGAGTAGGAATTGGGGAATGACTGCTAAGGGCATAGGTTTCTTTTTGGAATGATGAAAACGTTCTGGGACTGGATTGTGGTGACGGTTATACAACCTTGTGGATATACTAAATGCCACTGAACTATGCAGAAGTAAATTTAATGGTATATGAATTCCATCTCAATTTTAAAAGGGCTTAGTCAATCTGAAAAAGCTACATAATGTACTATTCCAACTATATGACATTCTGGAAAAGGCAAAACTGTGGAGACAGCAAAAAGATCAGTGGTTGCCAAGGGATGGGAGAGAAGGGGAACAAAAAGAACACAAGATTTTTAGGGCAGTGAAAATACTCTGTATAATGCCATATGGTGAATACATGTAATTATACATTTGCCAAAACCCATAGACATACAACACAAAAGAGTGAACTGTAATATAAACTATGGACTTGGGGTGATTATGATGGGTCAACATAGGCTCATCATGTACAATTGTGAAAATGTATGTGTGGAGGCAAGGAAGTATGTACTTCCCACTCAATTTTGCTGTGAACATAAAACTTCTTTAAAAAAAAGTAAAATTTTAATAAAATAATACGTAAAATATAAAGTTTAGCTTTAAATATTACTACAATATGTGAATATGATCTGCCATGAGAAATAATCATGGTTCCTTTACTTTATATTTTATTAGAACTTACAAGGATGCTCTTAACTTCCAAAAGAACTGCTTTAAAAGATTTAATTTTTAATCCTAACTCTAAAATACTTTAAAGCAGGTGTCACTGTTTCTCCATTTCAAAAATGAAGAAATGACACAGATAAGTTATACAACTTTATATATAAGGTCAGAAAGCTAATGAAAGTAAACCATAGCCGAAACCGGTTTGGCTCAGTGGTAGAGCGTCGGTCTGCGGACTGAAAGGTCCCAGGTTCGATTCCAGTCAAGGGCATGTACCTTGGTTGCGGGCACATCCCCGGTAGGGAGTATGCAAGAGGCAGCTGGTCGATGTTTCTCTCTCATCGACGTTTCTAACTCTCTCTTCCTCTCCCTTCCTCTCTGTGAAAAATCAATAAAATATATTTAAAAGAAAGTCAACCATAAACAGTATGATTTGAGGTTCTTTTTCTTTAACTACTATGGAGGGTGAGCAAGGCCAAAATCTGGCAATGAATATGGTCACCAGTAACCTCAGTGAGCCCCCATAAAACAAAATAAAAGCAAAAACCAGATTATAGTAAAATGAGGAAAATCAGAAAGATGAAGTAAGAGCTGCAAATTCCCATTCACAACTATGACCTTTATTTTTAAGATTTCTAATTCAATCTGATTCCTGAAGGCTGAAAGTTCCATTAAGTTGGTCAGGACTTTACTGTACAACAAACCTTACTTTTTTAAAAATGCTTTCTAACAGACACTAATTTAATTTGATTTTATTAAAAGAGGAAAAAAAGTTGCACACTTCAGATAAGTAAGCTCTTAAAGTTACTTTTTTTCATCACTGGATTAGCCTGTTTTATATTATCAAGACTGATTCAAAATTTATTTTTTTCTTATAAATTTTTTATTTAATTTTTAATTTTTATTTTTTACATATGTTCTTATTCCCCCACTACCCCTCACCTCCCTCTCATGCCCCACCCCCGTGTTGTCTGTGTCCATTGATTAGGCTCATCTGCATGCACACAGTCCCTCTGTTGGTGTCTCCCCTTTCTCCCACCGACCCCACCTTCCCTGAGGTTTGGCGTTCTGATTGATGTTTCTCTGTCTCTGGATCTATTTTTGTTCATCAGTTTATATTGTTCATTATATTCCACAAATGAGTGCGATCATGTGATATTTATCTTTCTCTGCCTGGCTTATTTTGCTTAGCATAATGCTCTCCAATTCCATCCATGCTGTTGCAAATGGTAAGAATTCCTTCTTCTTTACCACAGAGTAGTATTCCATTGTGTAGATGTACCATAGTTTGTTAATCCACTCATCTGCTGATGGGCACTTAGGCTGTTTCCAGATCTTAGCTATGGTGAATTGTGCTACTATGAACATAGGGGTTCATATAGCCTTTCTAATTCGTGTTTCTAGTTTCTTGGGATATATTCCTGGAAGTGGGGTCACTGTGTCAAATGGGAGTTCCATTTTTAGTTTTTTGAGAAAACTCCATACTGTTCTCCACAGTGGTTGCACCAGTCTGCATTTCCATCAGCAGCGCACGAGGGTTCCTTTTTCTCCGCAACCTCGCCAACACTTGTCGTTTGTTGATGATTGCCATTCTGGCAGGTGTGAGATGGTACCACATTGTCATTTCGATTTGCATCCTCAGATAATTAGTCACTTTAAGCATGTTTTCATATGTCTCTTGGCCTTACTTCTGTCTTCTTTTGAAAATATCCTATTTATGTCTGTTGCCCATTTTTTCATTGGATCATTTATCTTCCTTTTATTAAGTTGTATAAGTTGCCTGTAGATGTTGGAGATT
The DNA here is from genome assembly GCA_036971965.1 of Nyctalus aviator. Lineage (NCBI taxonomy): Eukaryota > Metazoa > Chordata > Mammalia > Chiroptera > Vespertilionidae > Nyctalus > Nyctalus aviator. Next base: position 129,346,820 of record CM072923.1, on the reverse strand, counting down.
AAACCTTTATCAGTGATAACATTTGCAAATATGTTCTCCCATACAAGGGGCTTTCTTGTTGTTTCATTGATGGTTTCTTTTGCTGTGAAAAAACTTTTTATTTTGATGTAGTCTCATTTGTTTATTTTACTTTTTTAGTTTCCATTGCCCGAGAAGTGGTATGAGTAAAGAAATTGCTTCAGTATATGTCTGAGATTTCTCTGCCTATGGATTCCTTTAGTATTTTTATGGTTTCCGGTCTTATGTCATTTAACCATTTTGAGTTTATTTTTGTGTATGGTATAAGTTGGTGGTACAACCAAAGTATATGCCCTTGACTGGAATCAAACCTGGGACCCTTAAGTCCACAGGCCAATGCTCTATCCACTGAGCCAAACCTGTCAAGGCTCATAGAGCAATCTTTACACAGCATGCTTCCAGGAGATGCAGATTTACAACATCATTATTTGCCAACTGGAGATTTGATCTACTGGAAACATCACCTTCACAAGCATGCCCTCCAAACTGTTTGAAAGGCTCGCATCAGGTACTATTGCTACCCCTGTGCTACTAAACTCAAAGGCATCAACTCATGTTCCTTATTTTTTACAAAGACACGTCACCTACCAACTGAACACTCCAGCCTCTTGGAGATCTCAAATTAAAAATATTCACATTGAGCCCTCGCTGGTTTGCTCAGTGGATAGTGTCAGCCTACAGACTGAAGGGTTCCGGTTTCGACTCCAATAAAGGGCACATGCCCAGGTTGTGGGCTCAATCCGCAGTAGAGGGTGTGAGAGGGTGTGCAGGAGGCATCTGATCACTGATGTTTCTATCTCTCCCCTCTCCCTCTCTGAAATCAATAAAAATGTATTTTTTTAAATTTTTATTTTAAAAAATATTCAGATTAACCCCAAACCAACAACAACCTGGATGAGAAGCAGATAACATCTGGAGTAGATAGTTTTCCCAAGATTCAGGACCAGACCAATAAAACCAATCCCTGTTATGCCTAACCCTTATGTTTATTTCATAATTACTATAGTAGTTATTTTCTAGTGAACATTAATGCTTTTTATATTACTATGACAAGCCAGTCATCTTCCCTGTGTTTTGGATTGCCTACTGTAACCATTAGACATTACTAGCCTATGCTCATGAAATGTTTAAACAGACATTTACTATATTAGTTATTTTAGCTTTGTTCCTGATTTTATTTGTATCTTCAAACTTAAAGTTTGTTCAACGGGCTTTAATCAAGTGATTTCTTCTTCCTTTATTTTTAATATTTTGGTACATGGAAATAGAAAGTACTTATGTTCAATGTTCTCAGTCCTTAGCAAGCTCTGTAAACCTATCTGACTGTTAGATTTACCAGCTCACCTACTACGTGCTACTTTTTCCAACAACATTGATCCCATCGGACTCTCTATAACAAACCTGTACCTATATTTATTGTGGAAAACAAGACATTCCACAAGTGTACTTACTAAGTTCAGCTATTCCCTAGAACCAATTAAACTTCCTTTTTTTCCTTATACCCCCAATCTATGATGATGTCAGGCTATATGGAAACAAATGTTACACCTCTAAAGGCTACCACCAAAAAAATCAAAACTTAAGCAATAAACACTTACAAGGATGTAACCTCCCAGCAGGTTATTCTGACAATCAATTAAATTGCCTTCTTAGGATTTAGAGTGCTTAGTTTAGAATATTAAATTATGCTGAGCAACCTGACTAAACAGTTAACAGAATTGTTCAACCTACCACATGGGCTATTCGAGTTCAACAAAAATCTTTGCATTCCTTTGCATATGTACTTGATAATTGCATTGCTCTTGTCTATTTACCTGCTGCACAAGGTGGTATCTGTGCTATAGTCAAAATTGCTGTACGTGGATAAATACCTTTTCCCAGGTATAATTAGAAACAATCAAGCATCTTAAATTCACAAAGTTCATTAAAGGGCACTTAAAAGCCACCACTAGCATTCCTAACTGGTGGAAAATTAAATTTCCAACATTTTTCAACTGGCTCCCAGCTGGACTTTGGGCCATTTTAAGATCTAGTTTACAAATTGTGGTTTTTGCTTGTATAATCTCTGGCTTTCTATGTCTTACCTTGAGCACATTTCACGTTTCCCTGAATCTGGATCTCGTGGATTCAAATCCTGTAAGACCCCAAATTAACTTTTGTTTTACTTTGCAGCTTCAGTTCTTCAATCTTTCAACACTATAAACTGTGTGTTTTTACTTTATGTCCTGTAATTTTCCTTAATAGTTGGATTATGATGTACTGGGTAAATGGAACTTCTATAAATAGGCCTTTAATAATGTGGTTTGAAGGTTTGGGGTAAGGGAAGTATTTTATAATCCTACCAGAGGCCCAGTGCATGAAATTCATGCATGGGTAGGGTCCCTAGGCCTGACCAGCGATCAGGGCCAATCAGGGCCTTCTGGCTGCTGGCCAGGGCCTTCCTTCCCTGGCTACCGGCTCCGGGCCGCAGGCCGAAGCCTTCCTTCATTCCACACCACCCCCTGGTGGTCAGCACACATTGTAGTGAGTGACTGAACTCTGGGTGGGATACTTTGCATATTGGCCTTTTACATGTAGAAGATAGATGAGTCCAAGTTAGTCTTTTAGTGATTCTATACCTCCAGACTGTGGATGTCACATGTGCTTTTTGAGTATTATCAATAAATGTGGAGTATAGATTTTAACACACAGCCTGTAAATATCCAAAAAAAGAATTACAAACTGTTTTTTACTGAAGTTAACAGCTGTCAGAGATGGCAGAAGGGAAGCTAAAAAGCACTGGCTTCAACAGAAATTAAAAAAATGGAACAGGAATTAAAGTGAAAGGGGGAAAAACAGGAAATAAGGGCAATCCTGCTGACAAGTCTCCTTCCTCTAGGTATCTATATGACAAATTTCTCTGAGTTAATTTATTTCCTGTAAGCATTCAGCATATTTCCCTATCTGGAGCTAAATTTCACACCTCCAAAGCTAAACTTCAAAAGAGTAAAATTGTATATACAATGATATACTGTTGCTGATGCTACAGCCATTGTCTACTGTATGTTTTACTATTCAGGTACATTCATATCTTATTTAACCCTCACAGTAACCCTGAAGTTTATGGAGGTTAGACAACTTGCCCAAGACCCATTAGCTAATAAATGATGTTGCCAGGATATTAAACGTTCAGTCCTAACACAGTAACATCCTAACAAATCTAAATCACTGATAGGAAGAGGAGCTAAAACTAACTGTAGAACATAAAAGTAAAAACAGACCAAGCACATCAGAATATGTCATGACCCTGAGAATTTTATTTGACAGACCGGGACAGGGCCTGCCCAAAACCAATCTGATTACCTTTTTAAGAAATTCAATTAACTAGCCGAAACCGGTTTGGCTCAGTGGATAGAGCGTCGGCCTGCGGACTGAAAGGTCCCGGGTTCGATTCCGGTCAAGGGCATGTACCTTGGTTGCGGGCACATTCCCAGTAGGGGGTGTGCAAGAGGCAGCTGGTCGATGTTTCTCTCTCATCGACGTTTCTAACTCTCTATCCCTCTCAATTCCTCTCTGTGTAAAATCAATAAAATATATATATATAAAAAAAAAGAAATTCAATTAACTAAAATATTGAGATGGAAATTATATTTCAAAATACAGCTATCAACATATCACATAAATATTTCTAACTCTTTTGAAAATAGACTATTAAACTATACTTAATCTTTTTTTTGTTGTTTGTTAATCCTCACCTGAAGTTATTTTTCCATTGCTTTTCAGAGAGAGTGGAAAAGAAAGGGAGAAATAGAGAAACATCAAATGATTACCTCACACACACAGGGCCAAACAGGGCCAAAATCAAACCTTCAACCCAGGTACAAGCCCTTGACCAGAATCGAAGCTGGGACTCTTCAATCCACAAGCTGGTGCTATATCTAATGAGCCAAACCGTCTAAAATATTTTTTAACCCATATATAATACTAGTGTAAAAAAGAAGTTTCAAGAATACCAACCAAAATATCTTACAATTTTTTATATTAAACTAGAGGCCTGGTGCAAGAAATTTGTGCATGGGTAGCATCCCTAGGCTGTATAACAGATCTAGAGAACATTTCACATTTTTCCTGACTTTAACATCTTGCACAAAACAAAACCTTCCCACTTTGCAAACTACAGCAATAGTTTCTTTAAAAAAATTAAAAAAAAAAGAGGGAAGAGAAAATAGAAAATGAACAGAGAAAAGCAACCAATGGCCACCACCTCACAATTACATGCCTATATTGGAAGTACATGGAATTTTACCAAGGCTAACTCCACCTAATCTAACTTGTTTACAAGGCTTAAGTTTTTTTTCCATCTTCTAAATATAAAATCAGTTTTATTGCTAATTTTTATATTTAATGCTCTAATATTATGTGTTTATGGTATAATAGTTGCAAATCTGTATTTATATTCACTGTTAAAAAAAACAAAAAAAAACACTTTACTAACAGGTAGCACATGTATTGTTCTCTGGCTAAATTCTCTTAATTCTACTGACTGCCACAGCTCAGAAGTACCTTACGCAACTTACAAAATTCAAACACATACACACTTTTCCAACCCACTGAAAGCATATGGGTATTGCTGATACTTATGAGCTACCTGATTAAAACATTTCATGTAAATGAGGTACTAACCAGTTTTAGCATTTTAAATGTTTTAGATATTCAAAACTGTACTAGATACAGCATGCAGTTACCTTCAGGAACTGGCATTCATTTAGCCTTTGAACCTCTTTAAGAGTTATACAAGTTCAATTTTATTCAAAAATTTAATAAGGTATTTTATTTGGCCACTTCTTCTATTACTAGTATTGAAAGATTTTTCGTATTAATGCATTCAGTATACATTGCTAGATTACACTTAAATCTTAAGAAGAAATAGTGACCCATTAAACCACCTGGGACAAATAACAAAAATAACAAAATAAAAATAACCATGAGTTATGGATCTGATAACAAAAATAAACATGAGGTATGGATCTGAATTGTTTGGTTCATGCTTAAAAAACAACACCACAATTTAATGCTATATATGCTTCAGGAAACACAATCTTTTTCTTTTTTTAATATATTTTATTGATTTTTTTTACAGAAAGGAAGAGAGAGGGATAGAGAGTTAGAAACATCGATGAGAGAGAATCATCGATCAGCTGCCTCTTGCACACCCCCTACTGGGGATGTGCCCGCAACCAAGGTACATGCCCCTGCCCGGAATCGAACCCGGGACTTTTCAGTCCGCAGGCCGACGCTCTATCCACTGAGCCAAACTGGTCCCGGCCACAATCTATTTTTAAAATTATACAAATGTACAATCTCATCCAAAGAATAAAATAACAGTATTTTTAGCACATACTGTGCATCAAACAACTTTATGAGGTAGACAATATAATACCTCATATGAGAAAACTGTCTTATAGTTTTGGTATTCCTCTTAGCCATTCTGGTCATTCAAAACTGAATAAAAAACTGAAACCAATACCGATATCAGATAGTATTGCTTCTATATCACCTTCAATTCTGTTTGCATGTTTCTGCATTTTTTAATCTTCCTTTATAATGTAGTCACAAAATCATAGCTGATATTTATATTGAGCACCAAACCTATATGCCAGGCACTGTTTTAGGTACTTTACAGTATTTTCATTCCCCATGACCAACTTTGCATAGTAAATATGAAAATATACATCTACACTAATAAAAGGATAATATGCTAATTAGACCAGACATCTTCCAGGTGTCCTTCTGGACAAAGCCACAGTGGCAGGGCTGAGGCAGAGGTGGTTAGGGGTGATCAGGCCAGCAGGGGAGGGCAGTTAGGGGTGATCAGGTCAGCAGGCAGAGGTAGTTAGGGGTGTCAAGTAGGCAGGCAGGTAAGCAGTTAGGAGTCAATGGTCCCAGAATGCAAGAGTGATATTCAACTGCCAGTTTAGGCCTGATCCCTGTGGGTCTCAGATTGGAGAGGGTGCAGGCTGGGCTGAGGGACATCCTCTTTCCCTCATCCCCTGCACAAATTTCATGCACCAGGCCACTAGTGTGAAAAAAAAAAATTACAACTGTTTTGTAAAATCCTAAAATGGCAATAGGAATCTTCTATATTGTTCTCCAAATGGGAACACAGTGTACAAATCATGGCAACAGCCTAAATATTCCATTTTAACACTAGTCATTTTAATTACTTTAAGGTCACCAATACTGGTAAATGATGGCATTATTAGGGGGAAATATATGTTAACCAAAACAGGTAGAAGGATACATACGAAAAATGAGAAAGTCCTGGCAAATACACTATCAATGAGTTAATTTTTTAGAAGGTTCCTCAGCATCTCAGCAAGGTAAAAGTACATCATCCTATTAAGATCCATAGGGCCTTCACAAGTTATTTACGTTCTTTAAACCTTGACTTTCTGTCAGAAACTTGAAAAAAGGCTGGAGTAAATGATATCACATATGCTTTCCTGTTATAACATTCTAGAATCAAAAGAAAATTGATACAAGCTTATATAAGCAAATTTTTTAAATGAAGTTTCAATGATAACAGAAAAAAATCTCCAAAATTAAGGTTTTATGCCCTGAATCTCATATACTAGGCTATAGAAACAATCAGAAGTTTCTGGGACAAACCAAGTCCCAGTCTTAATTAGTAAGACTAAAATCACACAATATTTTTACACTTTCAGAAAGTGACAGAAACATTTAGGATTGCAAGAAATTTTTTAATTTAATAATAATAAAGAAAACTTAAATATTATGCACTTAAGTATCCATATGCATGTGTTTAGTTCTACCACAAGCACACAGGTCTTCTGTCTAAAGTCAGAAACTCCCAGGCCTCAAGAGCGATTTGAATCACACCTGTAACTCAGAGGATCTCTCCCTTCTTCCCAGTTTCTGCTCTTGATTCGTAAACATGTTGCTCTGCCCTATTTAAAAATCTCACTGGATCTTACATCCCCCTAAGTACTCCTGGTCTCACAGCATCCTGCCACTCTCTCAGCTAAGCACCTGGAAAGATGTTTAGCTTTCACTCTTCCTTTCCTCACCTCCCATTTTTTCACTGCAATCTGAATTCTACCATACCATTTTACTGAAAACACACTTACCAAAGTGGCTCACCAAGACTCTTTTGCTGTTAAGTCCTGTAAACACCAAACAGTCCTTATCTTACTTGATCTCTCTGCAATATGTAACCCCCAGTACAATACTCCCCTTTTATATTTTTTATTTTTATGATTAGAAATTACATTTTAATTAAGAATTGAAATACCCCACAGAAAAGATAGCAAGTTTAAGTACTATGTAACCCCACTCTCAAAGACAGCCAGTGTTAACAGTGCAGAATATATTTTTATCAAGATTTATTTTCTATACATATAACACATATGGGTATATGTATTTGTAATTGAATAAAAATTAGATATTTCTTAGGGAATTTTTTTTCATAATGTACCTTGAACTGTATCTTTTATTAGTATTATGTGATAGCCTGAATAACAAAAGCTCCTCATCATAATTCTGAACCTGTGAACGTGACCTTCAGTGACAAAAGGAATTGGGCAGGTAATCCTCATCATAAGGGTCTTGTGATGAGGAGGTTATGCTGAATTGTCTGGGTTGGGTCCATCTGAAATTGCTATGCAGTTGGCCTTGAAGGCGGAGGAAGGGGCCAAGGAATGCAATGCAAGTAACACAAGGAATGCAACTCTAACAGCTGGAAAAGGCAAGGAAACAGATTCCCTCCTAGGAACTAGCCCTGCCAATATGTTAGCCCAGTGAAAACACCTGTTTGAAGCCATTAAGTGTGTGATAATTTGTTACAGCTGCAACAGGAATACTGTATATGTATAAGATATTCTAATAGCTGCATATCATTCTTCTATCACATGAAGGCATCGTATTTCATTTAGACAACTCTTTACTGATGGATCCATGGTTTGTTTCAATTTTTTCTATTATAAACTAGGCTGACGCTCTATCCACCGAGCCAAACTGGTTAGGGCCATGAACACCTCTAAATACATCTTCCCACATCTTTGTGTTTTTCTAGAAGTTCTTTCATAAAGTGCAACTATTGAGTCAAATAACATGTTTTTAATTTTAACAGATATTTTTAAAAATTAACCTCCAAAAAGGCTGTCCATATTTTTTTTTTTTTGTCATATTAACAACATTTAAGCCCCTCTCACCTTCCTCAAAGTTCTATTCTTAATCTTCTATTAAATCACATTCCTGGTTTTCCTCCTGTAGTAGCTACTACTGGTACCTGTTCTGTTCCTCTGCAGACCACGCTTTTTTTTTTTTTTTTAATATATTTTATTGATTTTTTTTACAGAAAGGGAGAGGGATAGTTAGAAACATCGATGAGAGAGAAAAATCAATCAGCTGCCTCTTGCACACTCCCTACTGAGGATGTGCCCGCAACCAAGATACATGCCCTTGACCGGAATCGAATCTGGGACCCTTGAGTCCATAGGCTGACACTCTATCTGAGCCAAACTAGTTAGGGCCAGACTACTCTTCATCAGCTCATTACTTAAATGTCAATTTCCCCAAAGTTCCAATTCCATCCGAGGCTCTCTCTGCACTACATATACTTACAGAGTTATCTCATCTACTTCCTTCCGCCTCATTAGTATTAAAGGCAAAACAGAATTATTCCCACCTTTCCCTCCAAAATCTACTCCTCCACTGTGTTCCCTCTATTAATTATTGACACAACAATATCCAGCAGCCTACAGCAAATACATGGGGGTCAACTGACCCCTCCTTTATCCTCACCCCACATATCATAGCTCTAGAATCCATAAGATTATCTTCCTCCCTATCAATTCCTTAGAACAGGAATACATCAATTTTCAACTGTATTACTTTATTGTGTGTTTTTCCCATTTCAAGTCTTGTATCCACTGTACCACAATCATCTTTGTGAATTCAATTCTGATTCAAGTAGATCTATCATAGATTGCTGGTTGGAATGTAAAATGGCATAACTACTTGGGAAAACTGTTTTGCAATGTCTTCTAAAGTCAAACATACAACTGCCCTATGACCTAGTAATTCTGCCCCACGTTATTTATCCAAGAGAAATGAAAATGTGTGTCTATGAAAAGACTAGTAGCCAAGTGTTCATAATAGCTTTATTCGTAATAGACAAATGGGAGAAAGGATAAACAAATTGTGTTATAGTTATATAATGCATTGCCACACACACCAATTTAAAAAAAACTACTGACATGAGCAATAACAGATAAATTTCAAAAACATGTTTAACAAAAGAAGCCAAAAATAAAAGAATACAAACTATATTTTCCTATTTATTAATTCAAGGACAAGAAAAACTAATCTGTGGTAAAAGATATCAGGATAATAGGGACTTAATAAAGGAATCATGAGTGAGAAAGAGATATTCACATATGCATGTGTATACATGCATCAAAATTCAATCAATTGTATATTTTAAATTCTGTGCATTTTTCTACATGTCAATTTTCCTCAAAAAAAAAAAAAAGTTTTTAATTTAAAGCTTTTACTTCATTCAGCATTTTTCCTTAGTAGTTAAAAAAAAAAAAGCCTCAAATTTTAAGACAAATTAATCACTAAATTACTTTTTTAATTATCTAGCTCAGAAACAAGAATCTATCAGTTGTGTCTCCCTGGTTTGTAAATTTTATGAGCAAGGATTTTGTCTGTGTAGAATAGATCATTATCCTCCCAATACACATCATTATGTATAACATATAAGATATGCTAAATATATTCTTTGGTGGTCCATAATGACTCATGGACAATGTTTATAACTTCATTATATTTCTAGATCATTTATCGACTCATTTTTCTGATCTTGTAAGTAAAATGTAAATGTACCATCATGCTTGACAACTTTTATATAACCTTGCTCATCTGGCAGTAAAAAACAAGCTTCTCCACATTTTAAAAAAGGTAACCATCTTGAATCTAACTTTGGGCTCATCTCTTACATGTATTTCAAATAAATATTCAAAGGCATTACATTTTTCATGGGGTTAGTCCTTAAAATTTATTTCATAGTCTATCTTTTCACCATCAAATTCTGGCTCAGTCCTTTAAACCAGTGTTTCCCAAACTTCTGACATATGTGTACCCCTTTGATAATTTTCGTAATGCTGAGTACCCCTCTACTCATGAGAACGTAGAATTAGGCGCAGCTAAGCACGGTGCAGTGCATATCCCCACCAAACTTTTCCCGTACCCATGGGGGTACACGTACCACACTTTGGGAAACACTGCAACTATCCTGATTCCTGATATACCTCAAGACACTAAATTTTTTTCTTTCTCTCATGTATTACATTAAAATATCATATAAACCCTAGCCGGTTTGGTTCAGGGGATAGAGCATCGGTCTGTGGACCAAAGGGTCCCAGGTTCGATTCTAGTCACGGTCATGTACCTTGGTGGCAAACTCCTCCCCAGCCCTGGTCCTGGTTAGGGCTCCTGCAGGAGGCAACCAATCAATGTGTTTCTCTCGCATTGATGATTCCCTCTGTCTTTCCTCTCCCTTCCACTCTCCCTAAAAATCAATGGGAAAATATCCTAGGGTGAGGATTAATGAAAACAACAACAACAAAAACAAAATGTGCATACACACACACACACACACACACACACACACGCCCCTCTCATATAATACAATTTTACGTTATATATTATACAATTGTTCATTAAAGCTACACTTTCATCCAGTATCTGTTAACACTGCTATAAAAACCTTACTAACATAATTTATGAAAATTTTTGGCAAAGCAAAAGAGCTATACCAGGCCAAAGAAGATAGCACCTAATCATCTGAGCACCAACTCAAATGTAGGACAATATCCCCATCTTCACTTCTATATCAGTGCTTACACTTTCCTATTTAAAGAAAGAAAAAACACACACAAAACACACACACACACACACACACACACAATCCACACACACCAAAAAAAAGCCAGTTCTTTCCCTATTGCTCATTGAGGTCCCTTCCTAGAACACAGGAGTTAGCAGTTTCTTTTGGAGAGAGCACTAAGAAGGGAGGAAGGTAGGAGAGGGCAAAAGGGGGGAGGGGGGGAAGGAAGGGGACATATGTAATGCTTTAACAATAAAGATAGAGAGAGAGAAAGAGAGAGAGACCTAATTATGAACTCAAAAGACACTGAATAGCAAAACCAACAATGAAGACTTAGATAATAGCCAGTTAACCAGCTTTAAGAAACACTTAACAGAATACAACTGTGAGGGTTGGGGATCAGTACAAAGAACAATTAGCAAATACTAAATCCACATTGTCTTTGGCCACTTGAAGGATAAACTGTAGACAGCAAAGGCAGGGAGCACTCTTTTGAAGTAAACAGCTGGAAATGGCAACAAATAAACCCACCAGGCAAAATGCAATAATGATAAGTGAGATGGCCCTTTCTGAGCAAACACAAGGGGCCACAGTCAACAGGCTCTACCCACAAAACACAAATTAATTAACCCACATGTTTCCAATGAGGACTATCATACCACCGCGATAAATAGTAATAACTGCCAATGTTATCTTTGACTGATATCTTGAAGAGACATGTTAATACAGAAAAGATGGACATCATTTAAAGGTAAACACATTAAATTTTATAACGTTAGCCTACAAGAAAATAAATTATATTGAGAATAATATTTTCATCAAGAACTTTACGGTAAAAACTCTGTCTCAAGGAGTATTTGGAAACTTACTGCCTTAAGTGTTTTAAAGAAAGAGTAAAAAGAATAACAAAGCCATTAGAGGAGCTTACCACAGAGGCTTTAATGGGTGGTTCTAATTAATTTATTTATGTTAACTATAAACTAAGATCTCTACAACTTTATCTTAAGCAATAGTTTTCCATTTTTTCTGGTGTAGAATCTTTTTTCAAAGTAAAAATAAAAAAATTCTGAGTACCAGGTCTTATGACCATAGTTGGATTTAAGTATTATTGACTGAAATGACAAAAAGCACATGCTTTTTTAAAAATAATTTTACATGTTACAAATATGCAAGACTATGATTTATTCACTCAATACTAAACGTTTAATGCACCTATGGATTTCCAGACCCTTAGGAAACACAATATTATAGGGAGTTCCACAGCCCAATCAGTTTCTGTAGTTATTCATCTCTTTACCACGAATTTCCCACCACAGGAATTTGCAAATAGCTCAAATAGATTGACATCTTTAAAAATCATTCCTAATTGAGATTTTAAGATTGTGGGACAATGAGTACTTCTCAGAGGAGTTTTAGGGCTTCTAGAGAAATGAGTTTGATCCAATATTTGGGTGCTCCCCCTCCTGCCTCGCTATTTAGGTAATACTAAAGAAATGTAAAAGCTATAACCCCTCAAGGAGGAGACAACAGCAGAGGATAAATGACAACACAGTTTTGAATAATGGAAAGCAGGTTAAGATGGACTTCCAGGTTAAGATATCAGATAGATACACACATCTAATTTTGCTACCTCCCCAAACTCTACTAAACCAAGGATAAAGAAAATTTTTCTCTTGTTCTTTTGTTCTGTTTTTAGAACACAAACCATAAGGTCAGAGAACCACAATTTTGGAAGGTGGAAGTAAAATGGATGAATGGTAACTGAGTACTAGTCAAATACAGCCAAATAAGTCAGCAGTGTTAACAACTAAGAACAAGCCCAGTTTACACTACAGAATCCTCAAAAGGCCTAGGAACCAGCAGAACAAAGAGAGGGATAGAGAGCTAGAAACATCGATGAGAGAGAAATATCATCAACCAGCTGCCTCCTGCACACTCCCTACTGGGGATGTGCCCGCAACCAATGTACATGCCCTTGTCTGGAATCGAACCTGGGACCTTTCAGCCCACATACCGACACTCTATCCACTGAGTCAAACCGGTTTTGGCCATATTATTAACTTTTTTTTAACAATTTTTTAGTGATTTCTTCCTCAGTAGTTTAACTGTCCTGTCATTCTTTTATTTTTCTCTCTCATGTATGTTCTTTGGAAACTTGTTTAGATCAAGTTAATGGCTTTTTAGACTTCCTCCACATGAACAGGAGCTCACTTTTTAAAAGAATTATATGTCACAGGGGTAAGGGAGCAAAAGGATTTTCGAGATGCTTAGGTGGGACATAGCCAAAAAAAAGGCTGGAAACCACTGGTCTAAATTATTAGGGTAAATCTCTAAATCAGTAAGCCTCATTATAAACTCAGGGCTTCCAAATAGCCTTTAGTCACCATGCTTAATTATGAAGAAACAATAAAAAAATTAATAGACCTCTATCGAGGGCCTCTACTGCTGAAACTACACTGAGTGACCAGATTACTATGATCTCTGAACGCATAATAATCTGGCCACTCAGAGTGTGTGTGTGTGTGTGTATACATATATATTCACAATATATATTATATATGTATACATATATGCATATATACATGTATACACGTATATACATATATACATACATGTGTATATATATGTATTAGAGGCCCAGTGCATGAATTCGTGCATGGGTAGGGTCCAGCCAGCCTGGCCAGGGGGGAGGGGACATGGGTGGTTGGCCAGCCTGCCTGCTGGTCTAACTCCTGGTCAAAGGGAGAATTTGCATATTAGCCTTTTATTATGCAGGATATACACTGAGTGGCCAGATTATTATGCGTTCAGAGATCATAACAATCTGGCCACTCAGTGTATATCTAATAGGGGGGAAGGTAACTTGGGAGAAACTATGCAAAGGAAAGAAAGCTTAAATTACATTTAACATTATCAGGTAAGAAAAGAGAAGACATGGATATGGCATCCATGAGACAAGAGATGGAGGAATAGGTAACTAAGTAAAGGAGGGGAAGCTAAACTTACAGGTCTGCAGAAGGAAATATTGTCAATAAGTGATTTGCCTCACTGACAGACCCTCAGTAAAGCTCAGCACTTGGAAGTCTCCAATTATACAGTCAGTTGGGGAGAGGTATGGAGCTGAAGAGCAGGTTAGTGATTTGAAGTCTGCACACAAACCCTCCAGTTTCCCTACCCCACCATTCACCTCTTCTCATTACAGTTAATTTGTAGAAACACAGAAACTCCAGACTCAAGGAGAGAAGAGTGAAGTGATGCTCAAGGTTGAGAGCCAAGGGATGAAGCAGAAGTAGTGCTCCCCCTTTCTCCACCTGCCAGTTTATCCTCCTACCTGCAATAAGCCAGTCTCAAAATATTAAACGGAAAATTCCAGAAATAAACAATTCATAAGTTTTAAATTGCACGCCGCTCTGAACAGTGTGATGAAATCATGCACCATCCCACTCTGTCCACTCCATTTCTCCCAGGACATGAATCACCCTTTTGTCCAGTATATTCACGCTGTATACACAGCCAGACCATTAGTCACTTAGTATCCATCTCAGTTATCAGATCGACTGTGGCAGTATCACAGTGTTCAAGTTACCCTTATTTTATTTAATAATGATCCCAAAGTGCAAGAGTAGTGATGCTGGCATTTCAGATAAACAATGAAAAGTCAAAAAGTGCTTCCTTTGAGTGAAAAGGTATGCCTGTGCAGGGAAAACATAGCATATAGTGTCTAGGGTCCAGGACTATCCATGGTTTCAGGCTCCCACTGGGAGGCCGTGGAAGGTATCCCCTATGGATAGGGGGACTACTGTATGTGTAGTGAACGGTAGCTCCCCCCACAGACCACGTCCTTTGCCTAGCTCTCAGAACACTAAAAGCTGGATGGATAGTGTACCTCCCCCCAGTTTAATTTAAATGCCCCCTTTGCATGCAGTCAAATCAATTTTTATCATAGCATTTTTCCTAGTGGAAGGCAAAAGGTCTTTCTCAAATATCTACAACTCCATCTAGACTCTTAAGTTTCTTAAGGGGAGCAGCAACATTTTTTAAATATGTATTTTATTGATTTCAGAGCGGAAGGGAGAGGAAGAGAGATAGAAACATCAATGGTGAAAGAGAATCATTGATCAGCTACCTTCTGCACACCCACTCCTGGGGATGGAGCCGGCAACCCCGGCATGTGCCCTGACTGGGAATCGAGCTGTAATCTCCTGGTACATAGTTCAACACTCAACCACTGAGCCACACTAGCCAGGCCAGAGCAGCATTGTATTCCCCAGGGCTTAACACAGTGACTGTCAATATACTAAATACTCTATAAATCTTTAATTGGTCCCAAACACTGGAGATACAATAAATAAATAAATAAATAAAGTATAAATAAAACCATTTTTAAACCTTTGGAAACTACCCTGTTTCCCCGAAAATAAGACAGTGTCTTATATTAATTCTTGCTCCCAAAGATGCGCTAGGTCTTATTTTCAGGGGATGTCTTATTTTTCCATGAAGAAGAATACGGTACACATTTATTGTTAAATGAAAATAAAGGAAATGTATTACCTGTATACGGTACGGTAGTATGGTAGTTGTCAACACAAACCAGACAAACTGTGAATTCTACAGTATCAAGAATTTACTCATTTATTCAATGACAATCATGTCATCATCTTCTGGAACATCACCATAACAATCCAATTCCTGAATTTCCTGGTGAATTTCTTATGACTCCATTTCTTTCAGAATCAGTGGACCAAATCTCTCATGTTTAGACTGGGGGGTGGGGGGGCCGCTTATATTTCACTCAGAAGGAAACCTGTAAGTAGGTCTTATTTTCTGAGGATGTCTTATTTTCGGGGAAACGCGGTAGAACATAACAAAGTGTATTTGAAGATTACAGACTTTTTTTCCAGAGGTCCTCCCACCAAAAAAATCTGTTTTATTTCTATATACCAGCCACAAATGTTTTTTAAATATGACTTATAAAAACATCAAAAAATATCAAGTACCTAAGAATAAATATCAAAAGACATGCAAGACTTTTCCTATGTAATAAAACATTACTGATGAAAATTTTAAAAGACCTAACCAAATGGAGGAATGTACCATTTTCATAAATTGCAAAGCTCAATATTGTTAAGATGACACTTCTTCCCAAATTGATATATAGGTTCAATTCTGATTTCTAAAATTTGTAGAAATTAACAAGCGGATAATAAGGAAGTGCCACACATCGCAGAGGGGCAAGACTGGTATAAACGGTGACCCACAAAGTAAAAAGTACGCACGTGCACACACAACAGCAACAACAATCCTCATGAAAATGCAAAATCAGCCAAGACCGGTTTGGCTCAATGGATAGAGCGTCGGCTTGGGGATTGAAGGGTCCCGGGTTCGATTCCGGTCAAGGCCATGTACATTGGTTGCGGGCATATCCCCAGTAGGGGGTGTGCAAGAGGCAGCTGATCGATGACTCTCTCATCGATGTTTCTAACTACTCATCTCTCTCCCTTCCTCTCTGTACAAAATCAATAAAATATATTAAAAAAAAAAAGAAAGAAAGAAAGAAAATGCAAAATCAAACCACGCTGGTATATCCCAGAACCGCGAAAGTTTTAAGAAAGTGAGAAGCATCAGGAAGGATGTGGGGTAACTGGAATACTACTCCCTGCTAATTGGTGCAACCACTTTGGGGAAATGTTCAACCGTGCCTAATATGAAAGTTTTATCATTCACATACCTCACCAACCAACAATTCCACCCCTGGATATAACCCCAACCAAGTAATGCTGTGTTTCCTGATCTGTAATGCCACACTTAGGAAAAAATGCTTTCCCTGTGCACGTAAGATTGTGCACTTTTTCCTGTACATCATACTTCGATGATTTTCTAAGATTTCTTTGGCACGAAGTTCTCAGACATCTAAGACCAGTAGTATTTTACAACAGCAAAGGCCAAAGCTAACACAATTAAAAACAGCTATTAACCTATCAGCCCAGGACTTTACTTTCGTAAAACCTACCGACAGATAATTTCTCTTGATCTTGGTGCAGCACTGGGATTTCTTTCTTTTCAGCAAAGAAAGGAGCTTATTCTTCTACCCCTGTATTCCCCCAGAGAAAAGCCATTTGTGCAGGGGGGGGGGGGGGGGGGGAATGCTGCTTTTCGAAATCACCTCTGAAAGCAACGGACGGGAGAAAAGCAGCGAAGGAATGAACCCTTCCAAAAGTTTTGATGAACCCTTTTGGCGAAAGCATGTCTGTCCAACTGAGTTAGATCTAAGACAACCGAAAGACACAAAAGAAATCACGGCAGCTCTCAAGCGAGCACCAACCAACCAACACCACAACCCAACCTCCCGGAAACGCTGCGGTCCCGCCGAGGCCGGCCCGGCTGTCAGAAGGTAAAGGTTCGGGGGCGGCCGCGGCCGCGCCCCGAGCGCATCCTCGGGAGACGCCGCCGGGCTGGCGCATCACCTGCCGGACACCCGGCCGCGCGCGGATCCCCGCGGCCAAGCACAGACGCCACCTGCGCCGGGGGCCCCCGCCGGGTCACCCGGAGGGAAGGGGCTTCTTCTGCCCGGAGGGCGGGCGTGCGGGGACAGCGCCCCTCTTCTCCCCCCTGCACACACACACACACACACATACACACACACACACACACAGGCACACACGGGATTCCCGAGGAGGCGCCCCGAAGCTGCCCCATCCCGCCACCTCCACCGGCGCGTTTCTCCGCCGGCTCCCCCGGGAGAAAGGTCCCTCCCGGGCCGCGGCGGCCACAGGGAACTTAGGCCCCGGCGGCGCCGGACGCGCCCGCCCGGCTCGCGCCCCAAGTTTGGGGACGAGGCCCCCCCCCACCCCCACCACCACCACCACCTCCCCGCCGCGCTCCCCGCGGCACCGGGCACGCGGCCCGCGCGGCTGGCGGGGCGCCGCTCACCTTGGAAACGTTGGGTGGACTCGGCGGTAAACATTAACTTCCCATCCAGCCGGCAGCCGCCGCCGCCGCCGTCCCCGCGCCTCGGCCCCGCTCCGCGCTCCGCCGGCCGCCCGCCCTCCCGCCCGGCCTGGGGCGCCGGCGCGCTCCGGAGCTCAGGGGCGCCTCCGGCCGCCACGCGCCCCTCCCGCCGCCGCCGCCGCCGCCGCCTCCGCGACGCGACCCCGAGCCGCCTGCCCGCCCGGCCGCCCGGCCGCCTGGCTGCCCCGCTGCCTGCGGGCGCGCGGGCTGCTCCGGGTCCGGCCCGGCCGCGTCAGGAACGCCCAGGGCGCAGGCGCGGCGGGGCCTTAAAGGGCCCGGCCGCCTCCCCCGCGGAAAGGGTCCGAGCCGGGCTGGGGCCGGGCCGGCGGAGAAAAGGAGAAGCCGGAGCGATTGGGCCGTGAGGAACGGGGGGCGGGGAAATCCCGCTGCCTCCTCCGCCCCGTTCAAAGCGCCGGCGCTCGGTCCTGCAAATTGCCGGCTTCCTCCGGCCTCTCGGAACCGCCCCCGGCCTGGGCGAGCCGCGCCGGGCGCACCCACCCCGCCGGGCCCGGGGCCACCCGGTCCGCGCGCCCGCCTTCCTCCCGGGCCGCGGCTGCGAGGCGGATGCGCAGGTTTCCCGAGGCAGCCCGAGCTCCCCGGGAGGTGGCCTGGGTCTCTGTCAGGAACAATAATAACTAGTGTGTAAAGGGCACTTGGGGTGGCAGATCCCTCGCTGGGTGTCTGCAGTCCCGCAGGGGGGCAGACCCTGGGCACAAACATGTGAGGTCCAGCCGGGCAGCCGTCCAGAATCAACCAGGAAATTCTTAGAAGGAAAGAACGTCCTTAGTAGAAACAACCTACTAATTCCGGTCTAATCGCAGGAAAAAACAAGCAAGGAAAAACAATAAAGGCGATCTAAATTATTTTAATGATACATTTATTTATTTTTAATTTTGGAAAATGTCATGTAACAATAATTACACATTTAGAAGTGACAAAATGATAGTAATTATCAGCACACACACGCGCGCACACACACACTACAAAAAAAAAAAACTCAAAATTATTTTCTAACTTAAATTTATACTCTCCAGATGGGGTTCCACTGTAATAAATAAACATTTCAAAAAAAGGAACTCCATATTTTTAACAAGATTGGTAAACACCAAAAAAAAAAGGAAGTTCCACGCAGTTAAAAATTTTAAAGCCTGAAATTCTATGAGGCAAATTTTCCCATAAATTTAAACTATGTCATTATTTGAAGTTAATTTCAATTGATTTCACTGCAACTGAGTCCATCTTATATAAGAAATCTAAGACACAGCTTGACAATCTACTTTTCATCTATCAGAAAATCCTGTTGATTTTGCCTCCCAAATTTTCCTTGAATCTGTTTCATCACCATCCTAATCTAAACTACCTTTGGATGGAGAGAGAATACTAATCTAGTCATCTACTTGGTTTACTCACATGCTTCCTGCCCCTCTTTAATGCCTTCTTCACATGGGCCATGTAAGGCTGCATGACCCTGTGAATTCCCAGCACAGACCACTTCAACAGCTTCCCATTCTGAGACAAAGCCCCTCAACTAACCAGTCCTGCATAGTCAGCTGCCTTGCCCGCTTTCCACTTCTCATTGCTCAAGATACACCGCACTGACACTACTTGTATGACTGCTTTGGTGAATTTTCGTTTCCCCTGCTAGACTACCACCTCCATAAAGCCTGGAACTTGGTTTTCTTTGGTTCATGTTGTTCAATACATATTTGTTTAATCAATGAGTGAGACTAATAGAATGCTACAACTTGAACAAGATGTGACTTAAAGGTTACGTATGTCATAGAAGGGCAAACGGTCACAATTTGACATTTGAAACCAGAGTCTAAAAAGAACTCCAGCTACTTTAAAACTGGCTTTATATCTTTTTAGCTGGGTTGTCACAGATTCTTTGGGTAACCTTCAAACCTGAGTTCTCAAAGCACTTTATATAAACCCCTGGTTGTGACAGCTGTGGGATGGACTCACATGAACCTAATAACATTGGCTGCTCCCATGGAGGAAGACTGGATGGCTAAGGGACAGCCTGGAAAGGAGACTTGACTGCCTGCCCTTTTGTACCTTTTCAATTTCAAACCATTGAATATACTGCCTATTCAAAAGTAAATAAATCACGCAAAGAATGCACCCTGCATGATTCTAATTGTTTGAAATTCTAGAAAAGGCAAAACTAGTATTTGTTGGGGGGGAAAAAATAACTGGTTGCCTCTGGCCCTGATGGGGAAGAAACCTGAGGGAACTTTCTGGGTGATAAAAACGGTCTATATCTTGATGGGGTGTGAATGACACAGGTATACTCACTTTGTCAAACACGTACAGTTCACATTTAATGTAAATTTTACCTAAAAACTGCAGAAAGTAAATAACACCTATTATTTTTCAAATAAGCTAATACACAGTTGAGGACTCTGTGTGTGAGCACTGGCTGAGGGCTGTACCTAGGTTATTTCTGTTAGTCATCATACTGTCCCCATGAGGCAGTTATTATTATTATTACCCCCTTGCATATGAGAAAACTGAGACTTAATAAATACCAAGTAACTTGCCCCTATTTTTACTCGTGGAAAATGGTGGGGCAGGGCTTTAATCCAGTTCGTCTCATGCTAGTAGTGGTTTAGAATATTACGTACCCTCAAGAACTTTGCAATTATTGAAATCATATTTTGTCTTAGGCTTCACAGTAGCCCCAGCACTTTGCATAGTACCTTTTCAGTATATATTGAATAAAAGATAAAGAACAAGCTTGGTGTTGATTTTATTGGTACAAATGATATGTTTTTCATTAATACTGTGTGTGTAGTCTAGTCTAAATAATCAGCACCCAATGTGCTAAGTTCCTGAGATGTATTATCTCAAATGAGGTCATTGGCCTGAGGAGGCAAGCTTGTACCATTAGCTCTGAGCTCCCAGCACTACCCCTCATTTATTCCTTTCCTTCCTCACCCCGAGCTCATCAATTTACTTGATGAAACAGCTTACACTTCGATTTTTTTTCTCACTGAAATAGCTAAATCTAACCAGAGAAATATCTCATTCTAACCTCTCACAAGCACTTGAGCGCTTGCGTAAGTGAAATTCCATTGTGTGAATTCCACACCACCTCCACCTCTGCTCTTCACAGTCTGGAACTTCGAACTACAATAGAGGATAGATGAAGAAAGAGTGCAGTGAGCAGTGCCTCTTCAGGAAAGTTTAACTTAAGGTAAATTCAGTTGGCAGTTCAGAGTTGTCTGTGTTCAAATGCTGCACGCACTGCACTCAGCATTGCTTTGTGCCACTGTCACAGAGGAAGGTCTGAGCTCTCTCAATCTGGCAAGTACAGAATGCTCTCAACTGCCTTAGGTGTTTTATAAGTCAGCCTTGTGAACCTCACTGCTCAAGAAAGGAAAAGCAAGACAGCCGTTCCTGTGAGACGCAAAAACTGTCCAGGGGACAGAAGAGGAACTCATTGGTGGAGTCAAGCCACTGATGAATAGCACCCCACCCTCACCCTGGCAGGGCTTCCTTGGAGGACCAGGACCTCTCTGTGACATTCCAGGGTTGCTGTGTCTAAAACATCATGTGACTATTTATGTTTAAACTTCAATTAAAAGTTCAGTTTTCCTCACACATTTCAAGTCAAGTGCTTTTTTTTTAAATATATATTTTATTGATTTTTTTTACAGAGAGGAAAGGAGAGGATAGAGAGCTAGAAACATCAACCAGCTGCCTCCTGCACACCCTCTACTGGGGATGTGCCTGCAACCAATGTACATGCCCTTGACCCGGAATCGAACCTAGGACCTTTCAGTCCGCAGACCGACACTCTATCCACTGAGCCAAACCGGTTTTGGCTCAAGTGCTCTTTAATAGCCACATGTGGCCACGAGCTGCTATCTTGCACAGCACCAATACAGGACATTTCCATCCATCAGGAAGTTCTCTTGGCAACACCGTTCTAGAAAAAGGAAACAACACTCCATTGAGACTAGCAGCTAATGTTAAAAAAAAATAAAAATAAAAATAAAATTTCCCCTTTGTAAAAATGAAGGCCAACAATAAAATAGCCAACAAAGCACTTGGCTCATTGCTTTCCACAACACGATAGCAAAAGGCAATCAAGCACAAAAGCTGTGGCCTCCCCGTGTACTGAGATTCTAAGAATGGCTTTAGCCTCACCAGTTTACCTCCTTCACATTCCATTGTGTGCGAGGCTCACGTTCTTAGGAAAGAAGACAGTTCTGTTGACATCCCTTGGCACTTGTCTACAGGTGGAAACTGGATCTGCCACAGTTGTGGCAAAGAACAGGCTCTCTGGCTCTGGAGTTTAGACATGGTTTCTTTGTGATATTAAGACATTCACACTATCAACCCGATACAGCTTTTGAAATTGTGCCACCAAAATGGGACATCAATAGGTTGCCAGTTTCCACCCCACCCACCAAAAGGAGAAGTTCATTCCTTTCTTGACTTTCAGAAATATCTATGTTAAAGCAAGGTAAAATTTAGTGCAACTAGAGTAGTTATTCCACTTAAACTTTCCAATTATCTGGGAGTTAGTAGCCTCTGTAGTAATGCAAGTGACTAGATTATGACCTAAAATTTCAAGTATGCTTACCAAAAGTGTGCTTAACCTCTTCGAGCTCTAAACTACTCATCCATAAACTGGAGATAATTATAACAATATCTACTTAAGTACTAAAGTGACAATTAAAAAATTCATATATGCGCCAAAACCGGTTTGGCTCGGTGGATAGAGCATCAGCCTGCGGACTGAAGGGTCCCGGGTTCGATTTCTGTCAGGGGCATGTACCTTGGTTGCAGGCACATCCCCAGTAGGGGGTGTGCAAGAGGCAGCTGATCGATGATTCTCATCGATGTTTCTAGCTCTCTATCCCTCTCTCTTCCTCTCTGTAAAAAATCAATAAAATATATTTAAAAAATAAAATAAAATAAAAAAATTCATATATGCAAGGCACAAAGCATTCAACAAATGCCAGCTATTTTAATTGCTATTCGTCAAAGCCACAAAGCACCAAAAGGCAAAATTTAAAAGACAAATTTTAAAAAATGACTCTGAATACAAAAATCCTGACTTTACCACCTGCTAATTGTCTGGCTTTTCTCCTCTGTAAGCTTCAGCTTCTTAATCAGGCAACTACAGATAAGCGTTGCTAACAGCAGATGTGTTGGTGAAATGTGTTATTTTATGTGAAAATGGTTTAATAGCAGTAAGTCAAGTACAAATTTCTGGCCCAACTCCACAAAAAATGAAAAGGAAACTATGTTAGGAAGGTGTTGCTTTACAGTAAATCTAATTTAGCTTTTATTAGGGACTGCACTCCTCAACATGACTGGGAAGCAACCACTGCGGATGTCATCGCTGAAAAGCCACATAATCATCAACATTGCCACCACATAGACTTTGTGAGCTAATGCTGTGGTAACCAGCCGTCTTAGTCAGCGACTCTTCTCCACATGAGAAATTTGAAGCCTGTACCGACATGTCAGGTCTCCTCTGAGAATGTGCATTAGAAAAAGATAGCCAGCAGGCACTTACAGCAAAGGGAGGAATGCTATCGAATTACAAAAAGTTGGTTACTAATAGACCTTTCTTACAGGCGTGGAATTAAAGCTAACACTTCATAAATTCTTGTTCTTCACTCAAGTGGCCACAATACAATGAGATAATATTCTTAAAATAAAACTGAAGAAATGTTAACAAGCTGTTCTTGTGTTTTGAAGATTAAGGAAAAAACAAACAAATACCTAACTCAATAACAAAATATTTCCTGTTGCAGTAAATGCATTTTTATATGTTAATATAAAATTAAATGTTTCAGACGTTTACCTTTTTTCCCCTAGAGTTCCTAAAGGCAGCAGTCATTTTGGTGGTAACCATGATAAGCAGAGAAAACAGAGAGACCAGGGATTTGAGTGGAATTTATAGCTGACTCACAGGGAGTGTTTACAGCGACATTGCCACTGAGATCCACCCACTTTACACCCTTTCATTTCCACCCTTCAATTTTGTTAGGTAGAAACTTTAGGAGAAGCTGGGAATGTGGAGGACTAGGAAAGCAGTAACCAAAGTTGTTTGGTCTTATGAGTGCTAATTGACTTTGTTTTTCTTCCTCCTTTCTCTCTCCCTCCCTCCTTTTCTTCCTCTCTAAATGACACCTCTATGTTAATTGTGAATGTGTTTGGGGTGCTGACACTGAGACACTGGCTACATGTTTCTATATATTAGGTAGTTTCAACTCTTAGAACTTGATGCTAGACAGAAATATTAATTAGGGTAAATTTTATTTATTTTTTTTTGGTTATGTTTTTACTCTTTAACTGAGGTTATAGAACACTGCAGGCTTTTGTGTTCTAGAAATGGGTGTTGCACTTGTGTTACTCAAGGCTATTAACTGAGAATTTACTATAAAATACAGAAGCAAGTGATATGCTAGTACCTTGTGAGAGACATCAAAATAACACTATTCCATTATCCATTATTATTTCATTCTCTTGAAAGAGATCTGTTAAAGTATATTAGTTTTATTTTTTGTTATAAACCTTTATTGTTCATATTATTACAAAAGTTCATTTTCTCCCCCTCCACCAGGTTCCCACCCCACCCTCTGCCCTTTCCCCACCCCCCACTGTCCTCATCCATAGGTGCACAGTTTATGTTCAGTCTTTTCCCGCACCCCCCACTCCTCTTTTCCCTGAGAATCATCAGTCCACTCCCCTTCCATACCTCTGATTCCATTATATTCAACAGTTAATATTGTTCATCAGGTTTTTTAATTCCCTTGGTTTTTAGATTCACTTGTTGATAGTTACATATTTGTTGTTCATAATTTTTATCTTTATTTTCTTCCTCTTCCTAAAGAACCCCCTTCAGCAATTCATATAATTCTGGTTTGGCAGTGATGAACTCCTATAGCTTTTTTTTATTAGTGAAGCTCTTTATCTGGCCTTCGATTCTGAGTGATAGCTTTGCTGGATAGATTATTTTTGGCTGTAGGTTCTGGTTATTCATCACCTTGAATATTTCTTGCCATTCCCATCTGGCCTGCATGGTTTCTGTTGAGAAATCAGCTGACAATCGTATGGGTGATCCTTTATAGGTAACTACCTGTTTCTCTCTTGCTGCTTTTAATATTCTCTTTGTCTTTTGCTCTTGAATTTTAATTATGATTTGTCTTGGTGTGGTCCTCTTTGGATTTCTTTTGTTTGGGGTTCTGTGCATTTCCTGGACTTGTAGGTCTAATTCTTTCACCAGGTGGAGGAAGTTTTCTGTCACTATTTCTTTCAGTATGTTTTCAATATCTTGCTCTCTCTTCTTCTGGGACCCCCCCATAATTCTGATGTTGGTTCGCTTGAAGTTGTCCCAGAGGTTTCTTACTTTATCTTCAACTTTCTGGATTCTCTTGTCTTCTTGCTTCTGTGGAGGAGTATCTTCTGGCTCTTTATGTTCCAAATCTTTGACTTAATTCTTGTGATCTTCCATTCTGTTTTTAGGACTCTGTATAATATTTTTTATTTCAGACAATGTATTCTTTATTTCTTGTTGATCCCTTATTATTTCTAGTTGATCCCTTTTCATATCCTCATAGGTCTTATCAACCTTTTCTAGGAAATTCTTGAAAAACCTTATAAGTGTGGTTTTGAACTCTATATCCAGTCGCTTTTTGTCCTCCATTTCTTTTGTTTGTGATCTGTTTCCTTGTCTCAGCATTTTCGCAGCTTCCCTGTGTTGGTAGCCTTAAAAGTCTCTGTTCAGCTTGGATGGGGCAGAGTTTCAGGGTAGAGCCTACAGCCTTGGCTTCCATCAGCCACACCCCATGAGGCTCCTGAGTCTCAGTGTTCCTCAGGGTCCTTCAGTACTCGTTGCAAGCACCTCTGAGAAAAAGGTGCCCTCGAGTTTTGCCTGCTACCAAACAGTCTAGGCTCTCCCCCAATGAGCCTGGAACTGGGGTTCAGTTCAGTTGGAAGTGGGGTTCAGAGCAATCTGGAGCTTTTGTCTCCTTCCCGCTAGGGCAATCCAGTGGCACAACCGCCCGTTCTCTGCACGCAATGTGCGCACCTCCAGGGGCTCTGCCTTTCGATGCTCCCCTGAGATTCCGCCTCACAGCCCAGGCTCCCTCTGTATGAGCCTGGGTCCCTAGGGTCTGGCCTAGAACTGGGGTTCAGAGCTGTAGGATCTGGGGTTCAGCACAGTCCAGAGCTTTTATCTCCTTCCCGCTAGGGAACGCCAGCCGGGCACCAAGCCTCCCCCTCCTCTCCGGCTCTGTCCTCTCCGCGCGCACAATGTGTCTCCGTACCTTAGGCTTTTACAGCTCCTCTGATTTTCCTTCTGGTTTTCTCTTTCCTTCTCGTTGTAGAATTTCCAGTTAGTCCACTTTCCTGTAGTTCTGGGTAATGTTCATTTTGTATTTTAGTTGTATTTTATTGAAATTGTTGTGTGAGGCTGCAGTTAGGTGTTACCTATGCCTCCATCTTGGATTCTCTCCAGTATATTAGTTTTAAAAGAAAGTCTCTCTAATAATGATGGCTTTAAAAAATATATCTATCTATCTATCTATCTATATATATATATATATATATAGATATAGATATATATATATCTCCAGTCTCTTTTTTATTTTGGAAATTATTTTTTCTTGAATTTATTGGAGTGACATTGATTAATAAAATTATATAGGTTTTAAGTGTACAATTCTATAATATATCATCTATATAATGTGTGTTCACCACCCAAAGTCAGGTCTCCTTCCATCACCATTTATCTCCCTTGTATACTCTCCTACCTGCCCTCAACCCCCCTTGACCCTCTGGTAATCACCATATATTGTCTGTGTCTGTGAGTTGTTTTTTTGTTTGTTGAATCTTTTCACTGTTTTGACTACACCTCCCATACCCATTCCCTCTGATAGCTGTCAGTCTGTTCTCTGTATCTAGGAGTATCTTTCTATTTTGCTTCATTGTTTGCTTTGTTCATTAGACTCCACATTTAAGTAAACTCATATGGCTTTTGTCTCTCTGGCTAATTTCACTTAGAATAATATTCTCCAGGTCCATCATGCTGTTGCAAAAGAAAGATTTCCTTCTCTTCTAGAGCTGAGTAGTATTCCATTCTGTAAATGTACCATAGCTTTCTTATCCACTCATCTACTGATGGGTATTTAGGTTGTTTCCAAATCTTAGCTAACGTGTTTCCCCGAAAATAAGACCTGCTTAAGGTTTCCTTCTGAGTGAAATATAAGGCATCCCCCCAAAAATAAGACCCCCTCTAGGCTCTGTCTCAGAATGAAAATTAATTTACCGTAAACTGGTCGTTAGGGCCGCCTCGACTGGCATCTAGCAACCAGTGACGTTAGGCGGAGTCCTGACATCACTGCTGTGAGGAGGCAGAGCGGAGGTCAGAGAGGTGAGCGCGGGGCGGGAGAGAGGAGACTTTCGCAGATGCGCAGATGTGTGTAGAACAGGAGGATTAGAGCAGACGGGACGCGGCAAAGAAGTGAGTGTTGGTCTGTGTCTGATGACACCACCTGATGCTCACGGCCGCTCTCATGATGACTGAAGGTTCTCAGTCAGTGGCAGACCCTGCTCCAGCCCAGATCCAGGCCCCAGCAAGCCCAGTGACAGTCCCCAGGCAGGCCCAGGGGGTAAATGTCTGATAAAGGGGTAGGGGGAATGTCTGGTGAAGGTGTTCAGTGGCACAAGGGGGGGGGGGAAGGAGGATCACTTAAAATGACACAGGAGGATCAAAAGGGGTTATTAAAATGGCAATCCCCCCCTCTGATTCTCCTGTGCCATTTTGATTCCCTCTGATCCCCCCTGTGTCATTTTAAGTCTTCCCCCTCCCCCCACCTTGATACCCCAATTCCTTTTTTTTACCCATAGAAATGAGCACAAAAAGATAAAGCTACTCCGTGGAGTACAAGAAAGGAATCATGGAAGACTCTTGGGGCCAAAATCTTACTGCTTTCTGCAAAGAGAAGATGTTGAGTATCCGATTGGTCTGAAAATGGCGAGCAGAGTATGGTAACCTCATTGAACAAGTGGACAAGGGAAATGCTAAAAAGTGCAAGTGTGGATCGGGTCGGCAACCATTATTTTCTGAGCTGGAATACCTGATCTGTGAATGGGTTGTTGACAGGAGAGCAAAGGCTTTGGTTGTGAATAGGGCTCAGATTCAAGAATTTGCCCTTGCAATAGCACCACAGTTTGACATAGCTCCTGAAGACTTCAAAGCATCACAACACTGGCTGGATAATTTCCTTCAGCGAAGTGAACTGTCTTTAAGAAGATCTACTGGTACAACATTGTTTAGGTTGGAAGATACTCAAATTATTAAGGGAGCACTTGCATTCAAGTCCTTTATTGATGATGCTGACTTCTCTAAATACAATCTTTCCAACCTGATTGCTATGGATGAAACTGCAGTGTTTATGAGCCAATCATCTCAAACAATTGAACAGCGGGGTGCCTCCTTAGTGTGCATTCCCTCCACTGCTTATGAAAGTGCATGTGTTTCCTGTATTTTGGCAATTCAGTGTCTGGATGGCACTAAAATCCCACCTTTAATCATTTCTAAGGGCAAGAAGGAAAAAATTGAACATGTTTGGGGCATTTTTATTCTTGAAACTGAAAAAGCCTGGGCCACACAAGCAGTTATAAGGAAGTGGGTCGCTTGTTATGCGAGGGAGCCAAAGAGGTCTGCTAGTCTGGGATGCAGCCAGCACTCACCGCGCTAAAGACATGAAGACATTTCTTCCCGAAACAAAAATAGATCAGATAATGATTCCCACAGGAATAACAGCCTATCTCCAGACTCTTGATATTGCAATAAACAAGCCATTCAAAGACAATTTGTGCATGGAAATTAATGACTACATTGAAAATAGAATGGAGAGAAATCAGCATGGAAACTTTGTGAAACCTAAACTGCAAGAAGTTGTGACTTGGGGTGAAGAATTCATGAGAGAAAATCACTGACAGTTGCATTGCAAATGCACTGCGAGCAGGCTACCTTGACAAGAAGTACTCATTTAAAGACAGTGCTATTGCTAAACATGAGAGATTTGGTCCACTGATTCTGAAAGAAATGGAGTCACAAGAAATTCACCAGGAAATTCAGGAATTGGATTGTTACAATAATGTTCCAGAAGATGATGACATGATTGTCATTGAATAAATGAGTAAATTCTTGATACTGTAGGATTCACAGTTTGTCTGGTTTGTGTTGACAACTACCGTACTACCGTACCGTATACAGGTAATAAATTTCCTTTATTTTCCTTTAACAATAAATGTGTACCGTATTCTTCTTCATGGAAAAATAAGACATCCCCTGAAAATAAGATCTAGCACATCTTTGGGAGCAAAAATTAATATAAGACACTGTCTTATTTTCGGGGAAACAGGGTATTATAAATAACGCTGCAGTGAACATAGGGATGCATATATTCCTTTGAATTAGTGTTTTGGGTTTAAGATATGGTGACCAGATTTGAACATTGGTAAAGTGGGACACCATTGAGGGGGTGGGGAGAGGTTTTGATGAAAAATTTGGTCTATATGGAGCAACAAAAATTTTCATAGAATGCAAAAATAGTATTGTAATATATTTTTAAAAATTTCAGCATAAGTACAATTTACAAATATAATAAATAAATAAATTATGTATAGTATTATTTTATTCTTTGGCATATTTCTCATTTGAGTGAATTCTAACAACTGATCAACAATGCGAACTTTGATAAGCAGTTCTCAATAATCAGTTCTCAACAATTATTTGTTATTATTAAAGTTTAACATAATAAAATTAACAAAAATAATATAAAACTCATATCCTGGCTAAATAGCCACATGGCCGCTGAAAACTGTATATTCCCTTCACGTTCTCCTGCCATTCCCTAGCTTATCATGCATTCTTTAAAAAAAATCGGGACTTTTTTATATCGGGACAAATTGTTCAAAATCGGGATTGTCCCGCCTTAGTTTAAGATATATTCCAAAATGTGGAATCACTTGGTCATAATTAATTTTTTAAAAAATATATTTTGATTTTTTTACAAAGAGGAAGAGAGAGGGATAGAGAGTCAGAAACATCAAAGAGAGAGAATCATTGATCAGCTGCCTCTTGCACACGCCCCACTGGGGATGCTCCCACAACCAACGTACATGCCCTTGACCGGAATCGAACCCAGGACCCTTCAGTCCACAGGCCGATGTTTTATCCACTGAGCCAAACTGGTTCGGCTTAATTTTAATTTTTAATTTTTTTGAGGAAAATCTATACTACTTTCCAAAGTGGCTGCACCAATCTGCATTCCCACCAGCAATGAACTAGTGTTCCCTTTTCTCTACATCCTTGCCAGTACTTGTTGTTTGTTGATTTTTTTTTTATGATAGCCATTCTTACAGGGGTGAGGTGATAGCTCATTATGGTTTTAAAAATTTGCATTTCTCTGGTGATCAGTGACTTTGAGTATTTTTTCATATGCCTCTTGGTGATTTATATGTTCCCTTTGGAGAAATGTCTATTCAGGTCTGCTGCCCATTTTTTAATTGGATTATTTGTCTTCCTTTTGTTGGATTGTATGAGTACTTTATATACTTTGGGTAGTAAACCTTTATCAGACATGTCATTGGCAAATGTTTTCCCATACAGTGGGCTCTCTTTTCATTTTGATGGTGATTTCTTTTGCGGTGCAGAAGCTTTTTATTTTGATGCAGTCCCATTTGTTTATTTTCTCCTTAGTTTCTTTTTCCCTAGGAGATGTATCTATAAACATATTGCTATGGGAGATGTCTGAGATTTTACTGCCTATGTTCTCCTCTAAGATTTCATGCCTTACATTTAAATCTTTTATCCATCTTGAGTTTATTCTTGTGTGTGGTGTAAGATGATGGCCTCAACTGGAGCACCTGTGGCTTGAATGCTCCAAGCAAAAGACAGAATAGCTGAATGAATAAGAAAATAAAACATATATAAATTTGTATATATATATATAGAAGATTCGTGCTAGAATCAGCTTTCCTTTCCCTGGCTGCTGGCACTACCTTTCCACTTTGGCCCACTCTCTTTCTGCTCCAGCCAGGAGTCGCCTCTTTCCACTCTGTCCCCGCCTTCCCCACTGCCCAGAGCCCAGAGGCCCTGAGAGACTGGGGGGGAGGGGAGGCGGATAGGGTGAAATGCCGCTCCCGCGGGCCCACTTACTCATGCCTGTGTATGCAAATAAAACTCCATCTTTGTTTGGTTAATTTGCATTGATTGGCTGGTGGGTGTAGTGGAGGTATGGTCAATTTACACATTTGTCTATTATTAGGTAAGACATATATATATATATATATAGAGAGAGAGAGAGAGAGAGAGAGACTACAAGAGACCCATCTCAGAAAGAAAGATACACACAAACTAAAAGTAAAGGGAAAGAAAAAGATTTATATCAGACAAAATAGAATTTATAACAATGGATATAATAGAAGACAAAGAAGAATACTACGTAATGATAAAGGGAGCAATCCAATAAGAGAATATAATCATTGTAAACATTTATGTATCCAACATAGGACCACCTAAACATATAAAGAAAATCTCGATGGACCTAAAGGGAGAGAGTGACAGTAGCACAGTCATAGCAGGAGATTTTAATGAGGCAAAAAGACAATCCATCGAGTGGGAGAACATGTTTGCCAATGGTACATCTCATTAGGGGTTAACATCCAAAATGTATAAAGAACTTATACAACTCCGAAACAAACAATCCAATTAAGAAATGGGCAAAGGACCTAAAAAGACATTTCTCCAAAGATATGCAGATGGCCAAAAGACATTTGAAAAGATGCTCAACATCACCAATCATCAGAGAAATATACAATAAAACCACCGCAAGATATCACCTCAATACAGAAAACAGTATGGAATTTCCTCAAAAAATTAAAAATGAAACTCTGTTGGACCCAGCAATCCCACTTCTAGGAATATATCCTTAAAAAACCAAAATATCAATCAGAAAGAACATATGCACTTGTATATTCATAGCAGCATTATTTATAATAGCTAAGATTTGGAAACAGCCCAACTGCACATCAGTAGCTGAATGGATAAAAAGCTGTGAACATTTACACTATGAAATACTATAAACCTGTAAAAAAAGAAGAAGAAAAAGAAGAAGAAGAAGAAGAAGAAGAAGAAGAAGAAGAAGAACTCTTACCCTTTGGGACAGCATGAATGGATCTGGAAAAATTATGCGAACTGAAATAAGCCAATCTGAGAAAGACAAATATCACATGATCTCACTTATTTGTGGAATCTAATGAACAAAATGAATTGACCAACAAAATAAGACCCAAAGCATGGAGGCATGGAACAGACTGACATACCTTAATGTGGGGTTGTGAGGACAAGAAGGGATAAACCAAAGACCTTATATACTTATGTGCAAAGCCCATGGGCATGGGCAATAGGGTAGTGAAGAACTGAGGGGGTGGGTAGGATTGGGAGGAGGGTGATAAAGGGGGTATGGATATGGGAAATATCTGTAATACTATCAACAATAAAAAATATATTAAAAAGTGTTTCTCACTTAGGCAATCCACACTGGCTGTGCGTGTTAGGCTTCCCTTTATTCAGAATGTCTTCAAAGCATAGTAATGCCTTATTTTTCAGTACTTTTAAGCAGAGTGTAAAATTAGTGTTGTTGTTTTTTTTAATATATATATATATTTTTAAATATATTTTTTATTGTTTTTTCACAGAGAGGAAGGGAGAGGGACAGAGAGTTAGAAACATCGATGAGAGAGAAACATCAGCTGCCTCCTGCACACCCCCTATCAGGGATGTACCCACAACCAAAGTACATGCCCTTGACCGGAATCAAACCTGGGACCTTTCAGTCCGCAGACCGATGCTCTATCCACTGAGCCAAACCGGTTTTGGCAAATTAGTGGTTTTTGAGACATTTGACAAGTTGAGTTTTTAATTTCTAAATCATTTATATGAGTAATGTCTAAACAAATTCTGCTTAAGTGACTACTTCATTGCCCAGATGCAGCAAATAGTTTATCTGAGTTTTAATTAATAGCTGGGTGCCTTGCGACTCTAAAACAGCAACCTCCAACTCTCATCCCAATCACTATGCTATATATACTTATATCATTTATTATTATTATTATTATTATTATTATTATTTAATCCTCACCAGAATGTATGCTTTTATTTATTTTAAAGAGGGAGGAAGGGAGAGAAGGAAAGAGAAATATTGATCTGTTGCTTCCCATATTCACCCTAACCAGGAATCAAACTTGCAACCTGGGTATATGCCCTGAATGGGAATCAAACCCAAAATCCTTCAGTACATGAGAGGGTGCTCCAACCAACTGAGCCAAACTGGCCAGGGTTAGAATAATTTCAAAAACACAGCCAGTACTTGACATTAATCAGAAAGAAAGTCCATCCTTAAAGTCCTTAGGGGTTGAGGGAGATTTTTGTAGACATTTACCTAGTGTCCAGAGCCACTAAGGAATAGGAGGCTGGGAGGGCCTGCCTTCCTGCAGTGATTCTGGTACCTCACCCTTCAGGCTTTAGTCTAATTATAAAGCCCCCGAGCCGTGAGGAAAGTAGCACCTCTGACTGCTCTTCTCAGGGAATCCCAGCTGGTCACAGAGGAAGGGCGGGGTAGAGTAAGCATTTCACAGTGGAAGAAGATCCTCAGCAATAGTGAAGTGAAAGTTCTCTGGAGGCACCAGGCCCAGCATTGTAGATACTTTGGATTGCACATTAGTTGAGGGACTCCCACTTCCTGTGGAAATTCGAACGGGGTCTAGCGAACTATTTAGAGCATCTAGTTTTCTTAGAATCTCTCTTGCCCTATCTTCTTCCTTTCATTCTCTCTATTGAATTTTCTAAAACTCGTACGTTGGTCTATGACCCATGCGTCAGTCAGAGTCCTCCAGAGAAACAGAACCAATAGGGTACACACACACACACACACACACACACACACACACACACATTCCTTTAGTTTATGGAATTAGCTAGTCTGAAATCAATAGGGCGGGTTGGTAAACTGGAAACTCAGCCAGGAGTTAATGTTGCAGTTTAAAGTTCAAAATGTGTAGGGCAGACTGGCAGACTAAGAACTCAAGCAGGATTTTATGCTGCATTCTTGAAGTATAATTTCTTCTCTAGGAAGCTGTTTTTGTTCCTAAGGCCTTTAACTGATAAGAAAAGGCCTATTCACATTATCAAGGGTTATCTCTTTTCCTTAAGGCAGACTGATTGTACAAGCTAGCTATATCTATGAAATGCCTTCACAGCAACACCTACGTGAGTGGGTTTGATTGCATAATTGAATACCTTCGTCTAGCCAAGTTGACACCTAAGACAAACCATCATACCCCACATGAAAATAATTACAAAAATAGCTATAATTTATTGGGCATTTATAATGTGCCAAGTATAATACGAGGCATTTCACATGAACTATATTATTTAATACCCACAACAACCCACGAGAAAAATATTATTGATCAGCTATTTTACAGATGAAGAAACAGGCTAAACAATTTGCTTAAATTCACACAATGAGTAAGCCATTGAGTCAGGACTCAAACCTAAGCCTGCTAACTCCTGACAAGTCCATGTTCTAGGAAATCCCTTTGGTCTCTGACAGATCTCCTAGGCTTGCTTAGTCCCCTGTGTCTAGTAATCATGGAAACTACCTCAAAGCTGAGAGTCCTAGGTCTGAGAGTGACCAGCACATCCACGGCCATCCTCGGGACTAGCTCTGATTCTAAGACCACACGAATTTCCAAAAAATTCCAGCAGTGTGGTTAAGCAACTGTGGTTAAGAGTGAAGCAGGTAGGCAAGCCCAACCACTCACTCCGGTTTTGAAAACAACACTGTCAGCCCTGCTGGCGTCGCTCAGTGGTTGACAGTTGACCCCTGAACCAGGAGGCCATGGTTCCATTTCTAGTTAGGGTACGTTTCTAGGTTGCAGGCTCCATCCCCATTAGTGGGTATGCAGGAGGCAGCTGATCAATGATTCTCTCTCATCACTGATATTTCTCTCTCTCTCTTTCTCTCTCTCTCTCCCGCTCTGAAATCAATAAAAGTTTTTGTTTTGTTTTTTAAAGAAAGAAAGCAGCACCCTCAGACTGAAGTTTCCACTTCCCACTTTAGAGAAATGTCTAATATTGTGCAGATTCATAATCTGCTGTGCTATCAGGATTTTTGCATATGGACTCTCTCAACTCAGTGGTCGGCAAACTGCGGCTCACGAGCCACATGCGGCTCTTTGGCCCTTTGAGTGTGGCTCTTCCACAAAACACCATGACCTGGGCGAGTCTATGTTGAAGAATTGGCATTAGAAGAGGTTTAAGTTTTAAAATTTGGCTCTCAAAAGAAATTTCAATCATACTGTTGATATTTGGCTCTGTTGACTAATGAGTTTGCCAACCACTGTCTTAACTACTAACATTTCAATCACTAAATCTTTCAAGTTTCTAATTATTTCTCTCTTTTTATGATTATCAGAAGTCCATTGCTCCCATATTTTCTCCTTCATAATCTCATTCAAAACCCCTCTTCCAAGGAAAAGAATATTTAAAATTATTCACTTCAAAAAAAATTATTCACTCTAATATTTACATTTGAGTGATATTTACACTTGAGTGAAACCTTTCATAAATGATTAGATTTCTAACAGTTGAGGAGACATTGAAGTTGTGGTGTCATCCCAAACATAGTTAAATGCTGATGAGAACCTGTTATTTCAATGGAGGCTTCTAGTTGTCGTTTTCTAAACAATCCCTTGCCTGCCGTGTTAATGTCTAGACCTATTCAAGAGAAACTCCCTTTGTGCTTAGGTCCTACACTTGACCTGTATCAATTTCAAGAGATAAACCTGAAAACCACGAAGATTATAAAACAGTGTAAGAACTGGGCTTATATGTATTTCCACCAATACTGTTAATAAGAATGAATATTAAGTATTTCTTTAATCCTCACAGTAACTCTGGAAATCACCTCAGGTAGATAATTATTGCTATTTTACAGATAAAGAATAAAGAAGTAGTGAGTGGCAGAGCCATATTGAAATCTAGAACATATTCACTATTAAAACCCAGGACTTAACAAGTACAGTAAGACATCCAGCCGAAACCGGTTAGGCTCAGTGGTAGAGCGTCGGTCTGCGGACTGAAAGGTCCCGGGTTCGATTCCGGTCAAGGGCATGTACCTGGGTTGTGGGCACATCCCCAGTAGGGGGTGTGCAAGAGGCAGCTGATCGATGATTCTCTCTCATCGATGTTTCTAACTCTCTATTCCTCTCTGTAAAAAAATCAATAAAATATATTTAAAAAAAAAAGAAAAAGACATCCATCCAAGAGAAACAGGGTACAGAGAAATAATGTGTGAAAACAACAAAATTTGCTCTGGGAGATTTATTAAAGTTTTTGTTTTTGATTCTTGGGTACATCAAAATTCCAGTCTTAGGTTCTGATTTCTAACAGTTACTTACTTTTATTTTTTAATACATTTTTATTGATTTCAGAAAGGAAGGGAGAGGGAGAGAGAGATAGAAACATAAATGATGATACAGAACCATTGATCAGCTACCTCCCGCAGACCCCACACTGGGGATTGAACCTGCAAAGTGACTGAGAATTGAACCAGTGACCTCCTGGTTCATAGGTCAATGCTCAACTATTGAGCCACACCAGCTGAGCTAACAGTTACCTACTTTTAAAAATGAGATGTGTTTCTGCAAAATTTGGGTTTGGGAGAGGGAATTTTAAAAAAAACAACCAGTAGATTTTAAGGTAATACAAAACAGTCAACTCATATGATTATGGGTTTTAAATTTCCAAATTATAAGGTTAGTCAATAGTTACCTTCCTTTTAAGGCTTGAAAATTTGTGTTAGGCAGTGCTTTCCTTTCCCAAAAGAACTCTCTCTCTGAGGATTACTTCAGTTGTCAGTTGGGGAACCTGCTTTCTCCACAGAGAACTCACTCCCCAGTTTCTGAGATTCGTAAAATCCAATGTTCTGACTTGGATTTTTGTTCAGATCCATTGGCTTACAGTATCATGATTATCTCTGTCTTATATATTTTTGTTCCTCTTTCATTAATGCCTTCCCAGAACTCAGCTCCCCACCCCTCCCCCGAGCTTTCATTAGAAATTCACTTCCCCAAACAGTTTGTAAATTTTAGTAGATGTCACAGAAGATAGTGTGGTCATAAGAGGGCCATTTCAATGTCATTTCGCTCTCTTTCTCCTGTCCCCTTTCTCTCATCCACTCTACTCCTTTTCAGAAGCGAAGCAGATTCTTCACCTGCTTTCTGCAGAGCAACTCAGCATGCTTGATGCTTGAACCCTTCACACCAGCACTTTATCCAAGTATTTCTCCCAGCAAATACTGTGTTCTCCCTGAGAATAATTCTTCTGGTAGGAAAAAAAAAAATGTATCTACTCTATTGTTGAGAAAAGTCTCTCTTGGTTCTGGGAAAAATGAGTTATTGTATGATTTTTTTTTTTTTAAACAAATGTGTCTGTCAAGTGATGGTGACAGGAAAATTTGAAAAGTCTCTTATCTAGAAAGTCATGTTAATTTTATACTTTTGGTGGATGAAAAATTACTCTGAGTGATTTTAAAACAAAGCCATTTTAGACCTTTTTTTTTTTTTTTGACTGGACCTTTAACTGTGATTGGGATGACACCATGTTTAATGATTACTTAATGATAAAACAAACCAAAGAAAGTACACACAGTGAACGAAAGGCAAACATTCCATTTTAGTAGAGAAGTTAAAGCTATAGCTACTTGTGCTCATACTAATGCTGATGAGAACCTGCTATTTCAATGTAAACATTCTAATTACACAGGTGAGACTTGAAGTAGGGCAAAGTTCAAAGGCTCTCAATTGCACCTACTCAGAAACTGAAGCTAGGACTGTAGACATCAAACCACACCAGCAAGCCAACTGTTGTGGGTCACTGCAAATAACTTAAGTGATGGCTTTCGGATTCCTGCATAGCAGAGATGTAGGGCAGCTTTCTGAGTGGGAAGGTAGGATGAGGGAACAGGTCTTGAAGTTGCATTTACATGGCTCTTTACACAAATTGAGAAATACTAATTGTCTATATCAGTGACTGCAGTGCCAATGAGGACTGTGAGGATGCTAGTGCCCGTTCTCCTTCTTTGATGCTACCCAGGCCCTGAGGCCTGAAATAATCGGGAGGCTTTCCAATTCATCGGTTTCAAACTTGAAGCCAGACTGATCTAATCTCTTAAAGTTCTCAGAATATACAAATTACTACTACTGAGCCTCAGATAATCTTGAAAGGGTGCCCAACCCTGAACTGGTCTTTGCTTCAGCCAAAGACTGGCAGAGGGGCAAAAATTAGCAGACCTTGGGAATAGGAGATACAATGCATTCCATGCTGAAAAGAGTGTCTGTCTGTGCATTAGAGAAGACTGAAATACAAAGGACACTTGTGACATACCCTAGGTTGTCCCATATTTTAGGGTCAAACTCGGAAGCACACATAAATGCACTTGTATAACACCCATGATTTCCTATGCTTACTTCCTAGTTTTAGGATAATAACACTGAATTGTGAAGTCTCTTACTGACACCTACTGATTCCATCATTAACTACCTCTCTTCCTGAGACATTTTCCCCATCCCCTGATACACGCATGATCACACAGACACACGGACACACTGTCAAACTGACCTGCTCCTGCTCCTCCATCATTAGAAAGAAAGGACTCTTTACACACTTCTCCCAGCCTTTCACTTGTATCTTACTCCCTTACTTGCCAATTTTTGGGACAGTAACCAGTAGCTTCACCCTCATCTAGATGGAGAGAAGTAGACAATTTGTTTACTTCCCTTTTGCCTTACACCTCTTGATTACAACATTGTCTTCCAGCAGTTTTCTGGCCACACTCCTCCTCCTGGTGCACAGAGGCACTGCCACCAATACCAACCTACATATGATCAAGCATAAACTTACATATGTAAAAAAATACTGCACATAAATTAAAAGATGAGAAATAGCCCAGGGGAAAGAGTTAGTGTTCTTACTACATAAAGAACACCTACAAGTCAATAGAAAAACTGATAGATTACAAACAAGTAGTTCCCAAAGTTTGCTCAGATGGTATCAGCAAAGGCCAGGATTTTAAGCCATGTCTATCTAACTCCACAAAAGGACAATTTGAGAGGGAAAAAGTAGGTTATGAATCAGAACATTTGGGGTGTGTGGTCATATACATTTATTGACTTTTTTAAAAAATATATATATATTTTATTGATTTTTTACAGAGAGGAAGAGAGAGGGATAGAGTCAGAAACATCAATGAGAGAGAATCATCGATCAGCTGCCTCTTGCACACCCCCCACTGGGGATATGCCCACAACCAAGGTACATGCCCTTGACCGGAATCGAACCCGGGACCCTTCAGTCCGAAGGCCAATGCTCTACCCACTGAGCCAAACCGGTCTCGGCACATTTATTGACTTTTTTTCATTGCTATTTTAAAATTTAATTGTTTTATAGTGGTGGAAAGAAAAGAGCAAGAATTCAGTCCTGGTTGAAATTCCTTTTGTGAGAAGTGGTTCTAGAAGCTGGAGAAGAGGTGCAGGAGGCAGAACCAGAGGTAAAGTCCAGAGAGAAACTTAGTTTTTTTTCTGAGGTTTTCTAAGCGCACCTTTTTAACATGAGCCCAAGAAAAAGTGGTTTATTGTGTAGCACAGTTTCATGCACTCCAGTGTGTTTGTTGTTATTACTATTTTTCGGTTTCTCAAAGATTGGTCTCATTAGCAGAGCAGATTGTGTTTTTAGAAGATGTGGCTACAACAATCTCTCCCATGCTGCATGTGCTTCTGGAACCGTGCCACTCTCCCATTCAGAGGCAAAATCCATGTCTCCTTCCCTTGGGCGAGCTTCTGTGACTGCCCTGGCCAGAAGGGGTCTGTGGAGATCACGCTGTGCCATGCACTTCTGCCTTGTTCTCCTGGAGCCCTCAGTGTTGAAACCCAGTCTCCATCCCGGGAGTAAGCGCTGACGTCACTCAGGCCCGCCTGGAGGGGCGCCAGTTCCTCGCTCCTCGGCTACAGCAGGCTCCAACCTACCAGCCTCGTGAGTGAGCACTCTTCAATGCGGATCCTTCCGGCCCCGGTCAGGGGCTTCAGCCGATGCCAAATACCGCAGAGAGAAGTCGTCCAGATTGAGCCCTACCCAAATCGCAGCTTCATGTGTGAAACAAATGAGCACTATTCTCTGAAGCCTCTGTGTTTTGAGGTAGATCGTGTATCAACTGATAAATGTCATGATTGGAACAAACGATCAGAGATTATAGTGTGCCTACCGTAATATCACACTAGTTTCATTTACTCATTCAATTTATTTCGTACCAAGATCTTTGTGCAGGGGATTCAGCAGTGATTGCGAGAGGTAATGTTCCCTCCCTGTCTCTGTGGAGTGCTTTATGCAGGGAGTGCCAACGGACTATAAACAAATTAACAAATACACTTTAATTGCTAGATGATAGTAAATGCTGTGGGTAAAAATCAGGATATTTTCAATGGAGTGGTCAGGAAAAGGCCTTTCTGTAAAGAAGACAATTGAATGGAGACCTGAGGGAAGTAAGGCAGCACATCAATAAGACTGGGGCATGAGCGGTCAAGACAAAGGGAATAGTGAGTGCAGAGGCTCTGACCGGAGTGGCTTAGAGGCCAGTACTTTGGAGCAGAACGAGGAAGGGACAGAACGAGAAGAGATGAAGTCAGAGAAACATGAGTAGAGGTGGTCAGAGCACGTAGGGCTTCAGAGAATGTGGTGAGAACTTTGGCCGTTGGAGGGTTTTGGGGACAGGAGGACAGGATGCTTAAAAGATCAGCCTTGTTGTATAGGAAATAGATTGTAGGTGTGCAAGGTTCGAAGCAGATAGATGTGTTCATTGGTTAATGCAATGATCCAAATAACAGATGATAATAGCTTGGACCAGGACATGAAAAGTGATCAGATATTTTATATATGTACATATTTAAAGTATAGCCACTAGGATATGGATGTGAAACTTGATTAAAAGAGGGGCAACAAGTATGACTAAGATTTTTTGTTTTGTTTTGTTTTGTTTTGTTTTGTTTTGTTTTGTATTTATATAGCAAGTATATGTATTTGTCCTGTTTCCTCTGTTGGAGATCCGGAATCACTCTGTGTATTCAAACACTCATACAAAGTGTATGATATCAGTAGCAAGTGCCATTCAAGACACTAGGCCTTTAAGCATGAACTCTCCAAGATGCTGACCCCACACAGAAATGCAGGAATGAATCAGCATTGTGACTGTCACTTTGAAGTTGTCTTTAACAGATATATATATATAATTTTTTTTTTTTTTGCAATATTTCGTTGAAGAAGTTGACCCAGGAGACAGGGAGGATCCAGACGTTGGCTTTACTGTCATGTACTAAGGGGAGATTCAGTCACAACAATTTATGTTGTTTCTCCCAAAAAACTTGATGTCTTTCATGTGTATATCTTGGATCCTCCTTATATGCCCGAAGTAACTAAAGAAGGGGACAGATTTTATTAGTGTCATTTAATAAGTGGAATCTCAAAAGCATTTATGGAGTTTGTATTTTAAGAAAACAAAGACAAAATAGGATTATGGTCACTTTTGATGATTCCAGGAAAGCTATAGAAACATCATTTTATTTATTTATTTATTTATTTTTTAAATATATTTTTATTGATTTTGTACAGAGAGGAAGGGAGAGAGAGAGTTAGAAACATCGATGAGGGAGAGTCATCGATTAGCTGCCTCTTGCACACCCCCTACTGGGGATATGCCCGCAACCAAGGTACATGCCCTTGACCAGAATCGAACCCGGGACCCTTCAGTCCCCAAGCCGACGCTCTATCCATTGAGCCAAACCGGTCCCGGCTAGAAACATCATTTTAATTTCCAGGCAGGTTTCTTACCACCGAATACACTCTTAGTCAACTGCCTCTTGCCCTTTATTTCAGAACCCCCTCCATGTTGTGGCAATGAGAGATTTTTAAGGCAAGCTGGATGGATAATGACTCTTTTTAAAGCAGCACTGACTTACAAAGGTTAGTAAGCCCTAGACTTTTCTAACTTTTTCTTAATGACTTCCTATAAAGCTAGTCTCCAGGAAACCATCTAAATATTGCTGAATCATTTAAATATTTCCACTTTCAGTGCTGAACTCCCCGATCCGTCCTGAGATTGCTTCTTTAGGCTTCACGGGCTCCCCCCTATTTCTAACAGTTTGGGCTTCACCTGGCAAACAAGATGATGCCCGTTAGCTCTCACTGATCAGATTTCATAAATCTTCATTTTTCTGGAAGTCTGCAGTGCTTCGGATTCAGCCTGATAACTTAGAAGACAATGAGTTTTCGAGCTGCAGTTTCACCCTTAAATTTTTTTTTCACCTTTATTTTCAAACAAAGTTAATGGCAGTCTAAGCCAGTGGTCGGCAAACTCAACAGAGAGGCAAACTGCGACTCGTGAACCACATGTGGCTCATGAGCCGCAGTTTGCCGACCATTGGTCTAAGCTAAAGAATATTTACATCACAGTCAAACAAAAATACATAGTGGTATATTCCAAAGTGAAATATGCACATGCCTTGAAATTTTCAGAGCATGAGATCTCTCCTTTAGCACAATTTGAAGGCAGGCTCAGAACTGAAAGCTGCACTGCTGA
The DNA here is from genome assembly GCA_036971965.1 of Nyctalus aviator. Classification (NCBI taxonomy): domain Eukaryota; kingdom Metazoa; phylum Chordata; class Mammalia; order Chiroptera; family Vespertilionidae; genus Nyctalus; species Nyctalus aviator. The sequence continues at coordinate 129,304,172 of CM072923.1, read as the reverse complement.
TAGCCACCTGCATTCCACTGTGACCGGCTGTGGCATCCATGTCTTCATTTGTAAAACAGGGATAATAATATTATCTACTAGAGTAGGTTTGAGACTAAATAAGATAATGTAATCAATGCTTAACATAGACTCTGACACACAGTAAATTCTCAATAGATATTTGCTATTTCTAATATATAGGAATTTCCATTCACTGCCTTCCCTGGTCAGGTTTGTGAGTTTAATGCTACAGAGCAGTCCAATGGGAAAGGGGCTCAAATCCTGTGATCTCTAGTCTTCCATGTGACCCAGCCAGGAGGGGTCCTTGGCCTGGCACTGCACTTTATTAATAAAACCCCGCCTATCACAAACACACTGAAAAGTAAATGTATTAAAGAATGCACGGGGATGGCTGCCTGTGTCACTAGGACTTGGCATTCCGCTCTGACCAGAAACCCTAAGCATCTGCCCTGATAACCAACACCTCCCCGGCCGGAGAAATGCTACCCACGGTTCCTCTGCTGTGTCCTTGAAACAAAAGGCCTTTGTGTCTAAAGGTCAGAGGCTGTGGGTTTGTGCTGCTGGTGGCATTTGAAATGGACACTGCTTTGGAGTGCAGGAGGATTTCAGTAATGGAAATTTTTTAGATAAGAGGGAAGAAAATGAGCCGTCAAATCCTTTCTTTCTGAAAATATGAATGCAAAAGATTCTCGAGTAATGAAGTTCCAGGGCTGAGAAAGGCCAAGCCTCCCTTTTCTTGTTTAATCTTTATGTTCCATTTCCTGGTTCCAGAGGTATTTGCCGTGTTCAAACAGACTTGATGTAGAGAAGACATGAGGTGCTGGAGAAGGGTAAAGTGAAACAACAGAAGGTGCTCCACTAAAGAGCAAACCGGTCTTTGGCAGAAAAATGAACTATGAATTGGTGCTGTACAGTTATTTGATATGTAATATTGCTTACTTTTAATAATGTGAGTACAAGTGTTCAAAACCCAAGCAGATCTAAATTATTATTATTTTTAAAATATATATTTTATTGATTTTTTTACAGAGAGGAAGAGAGAGGGATAGAGAGTTAGAAACATCAATGAGAGAAAATCACCGATCAGCTGCCTCTTGCACACCCCCTACTGGGAATGTGCCCGAAACCAAGGTATATGCCCTTGACTGGAATCGAACCTGGGACCTTTCAGTCTACAGGCCGACGCTCTATTCACTGAGCCAAACCGGTTTCTGCAGATCTAAATTATTAAGGGGTTAATATTCTAAATTAAAAAAAAAAACACAACTTTTTTTGTTTTTCTAAATTGAACGAAAGCACATGAGAAATAGTCAACAAATGTGACATTTTAATGAAATATAAGAAAATGAGCCGAAACTGGTTTGGCTCAGTGGTAGAGCGTCGGTCTGCGGACTGAAGGGTCTCAGGTTTGGTTCCAGTCAAGGGCATGTATGTTGGTTGCGGGCACATCCCTGGTAGGGGGTGTGCAAGAGGCAGCTGGTGGATGTTTCTCTCTCATCAACGTTTCTAGCTCTCTATCTCTCTCTCTTCCTCCTCTCTGTAAAATATCAATAAAATATATTAAAAAAAAAAAAAAGAAAAGAAAATGAGAACACGGAAACAAAGTTTGCATGACTGTGAGATAAAAAATTAATGTACAAATACACCGAGCACTAGGACATCAGCATCACTGATGGTGGAGTAATACAACCTCTCAGTCTCTCCCCTTAAAGTTACAAGTTGAAAACTATAATTCAACAAAGAATCGCTACTCGCAAACATGGCTAAGAGGTCGGTGCCCGGAGACATCTGAATGTGGATGTGTCAGGGCGAACAAGGGAGGCAGGAAGGGGTGAGAGGGAGAGGCGGAGGCACTCCTGTGCTCACTGCGGCCCAGGCCACAGCCGCGGGGCGTCAGGTTGCACCCGAAGAGGCCAGAGGGGCTGCGGCAGCATTGCCGCCTGGGGCTGGGCCCAGCATTAAGGCCTGTAGCAGAGAAGCGGCGGGAAGGGTGGACGCTGCAGTAGAGCAGCCGCCCTAACCAGGGGACCAAAGAAAGCCTCAGATGTGCAGACCACCCCTCCCCCAGTCTCCCTCTCGCCCCACAATCGTAAGGCCCACCCGGCTCCAGCTGATGCAACTGCAGCGCAGGGGTCAGGTTTCAGCCCTCACTCCGCAGCCTGGAGACGGCCGGAGGGGCAGAGGAACCTTCCAGCCTGAGTGGCTGGCACACGTGGCACTTAACCCCAGTGGAAAAAGCAAAGCCACAGAGGCACGAAAGCTCGCCCCGCCCTTCCTTCACCAATCTATCGCAGCCAGAACCCACTGGGGCGACTCAGATAGCGCAGTGCAGCCGGCAGCCTCTGGTGGCAAGGGGAACTTCAGGCCCAGAGCCCGACACTGGCCACATCTCACCACAGGGCGGTACCCTGAGGCCAAGCAGACCTCGGCTCGGAGGGAATGCCCGCCCCCTCGGGGAATACAGCAGGGTGGCATTTTCAGCAAAAGGCAACATTGCTCCACTGAGCCACCGGTCTCTTTAGTGCAGGTAAGAGAAAACAAAAACTTGCGCTATACCGCCATCTACTGGAAATCTAAAGAAAGACTTCTGCATAGCCACCTGTTATAAAAGCAAACAGATTACAATTTCTCCCATGTCCAGACAGAGAAATAATCCATGAAGTACCATAAATACCACAATAACAAGGCAGCTCAGAAAAAAAAATGAAAAAATATCCGTAAAATAAGCTCAAAGGCATGGAAGACTGTGACTTAAGTGACAGAAAATTCAAGATTGCAGTTCTGAGGGGGGGAAAAAAAAAAGAGAAAACTCAAAGGCAGTTCAATGAGCTCAGGAATAAAATCAACAGAAGTGGTACTTTACAAAAGAGATTGGAACTATAAAAAAAGAACCAAACAGAAGTTTTGGAATAGAATATCAATAAATGAGATGAAGAATGAATTAGAGAACTTAGGAAATAGAACAGACCAGATGGAAGCAAGAATTATTGATTTTGAAGATCGAAATCCAGAAATGACTCAGGTGGAAGAAGGGAGAGAATTGAGAGTAAGAGAGAGAGAGAACAAGAACTCTATTAGAAAAAGACAATGTAAGAATAACAGGAATACTAGAAGAAGAGAGAAAGGAACAAAGAGCCTATTCAAACAAATAATTCATGAGAACTGCCCAAACCTATGGAAATAACTAGACTCTCAAATACAAGAAGCTAAAAGAACACCTAGTTATCTCAATGCAAAAAGATCTTCTCATGGAACATTATATTAAACTGTTAAAAGTTAGTGACCAAGAAAGAATTCTTGGTTGGAGTGTTGTCCTGATATAGGACAGTTGTGGATTCAATCCCCAGTCAAGGCACACATAAGAATCAACCAATCCTGTATAATAAAAGCCTAATATGCATATCAACCTAACAGTGCAATGACTGGTCGCTGTGACATGTACTGACCACCAGGGAACAGATGCTCGATGCAGGAGCTGCCCCCAGCCTGCAGGCCCCGAGCCAACCAGAGTGGGTGCCAGTGGGGCACCCTAATTGCCCCACCAGTCACCCCACAGATCAGCCCTAATCGCCGGCCAGGCCTAGGGACCCTACTCTACAAATTTCGTGCATCAGGCCTCTAGTAAATGCATAAATAAGTAGAATAACAAGTAAATGTTTCTCTCTTTATCCCTCCCCCTCTAAAGTCAATTTTAAAAGTTTTTAGGCTGCAGCAAAAGCAGTATACTAAGAGGAAAGTTATAACATTATAGGCTTACATCAGGAAACAATGAAAATCTCCTCCCAGCTGGTGTGGCTCATGTTTGAGCATCGACTTATGAACCAGGAGGTCACGGTTTGATTCCTGCTCATGGCATTTTCTGGGTTTCATGCTTGATACCTAGGTGGGGCATGCAGGAGGTAGCCGATCAATGATTCTCTGTCATTAATGTTTCTATCTCTCTCTCCCTTTTCCTTCTTTTTTTTAAAAATATATTTTATTGGTTTTTTACAGAGAGGAAGAGAGAAGGATAGAGAGTTAGAAACATCGATGATAGAGAAACATCAATCAGCTGCCTCTTGCACACCCTCCACTGGGGATGTGCCCACAACCAAGGTACATGCCCTTGACTGGAATTGAATCTGGGGCCTTTCAGTTCACAGGTTGATGTTCTATCCACTGAGCCAAATCGGTTTCATCTCCCTTTTCCTTCTAAAAAAAAAAAAAGAAAAAAAAAAAAAGGAAAGAAAAAAATAAGAAAAATCTCAAACAGCTTAACATTTCATCTTAAAAAACTAGATGACCTCACTGTTGAATTCTACCAAACATTAAAAGAAGATTTAATACCTATCCTTCTCAAACTCTTCCAAAAATTTTGAAGAAAAGGAATACTTCCTAACTCATTTTATGAGGCCAGCATTATTCTGATACCAAAACAAGGCAAAGACAACGCAAAAAGAAAATTATAGGTCAATATATCTGATAAACATAGATGCAAAAATCCCATCTAATAAAAGAATGATATGTAAATTGACCATCACTCCAACACACAAGATGGCTGCCCCCATGTGGACACAAGATGGCTACCACAAAATGGCCGGCAAGGGAGGGCAGTTATGGGCAATCTGGCCAGCAGTGGAGGGCAGTTGGGAGGACCAGGCCTGCAAGAGAGGGCAGTTGGGGAAATCTGGCCTCCAGGGGAGGGCAGTTGGGGGGGACCAAGCCTGTAGGAGAGGGCAATTGGGGGTGACCAGGCCTGCAGGGCAAGACAGTTAGGGGCAACCAGGCTGGCAGGGGAGGGCAGAAGAAAAGTACCTCAATGTAATAAAGGCCATATATGACAAACCCTCAGCTAATATCATACTCAATGGTGAAAAACTGAAAGCTTTTCCCTCTAAGATTAGGGGCACATGTGGAGGTAACCAGGGAGTACATGGCTGGGTAGAAAAACAAATCTCTCTCTAAAAATAAATACATAAATATTAAAAAAATAGATGGTGGAGAGAAAATTGGAAAGTCACATGCAAAAGATTGAAACTAGCCTGCTATTTAGCACCATAGACAGTTTGAGTGGTGAGCACACAATACAATATACAGATGATGTCTTATAAAACTGTCCACCTGTAACATATAACCAAGTAACCATAAATAACCAATGTTATCTCAGTAAATTTAATTTCAATAAGCAAATCAATAAACCTAAAACTAATTTCCATACACATTGTTTTCTAACCCTGATAGTGCATAGCCTGATTGAAAAGACATTTGAACAAATTGAGCAGCATATTGCTATTTTTGTTTCCTATACATACTCCAGCATTTAAATATTGGAAGAATAACAAAACCTGCATGATATGATATTACGTAAGAATGAGTGAAAATGGCGATAAAGCCGGGACCGGTTTGGCTCAGTGGTAGAGCGTTGGCCTGCGGACTGAAAGGTCCCGGGTTCGATTCTGGTTGAGGGCATGTACCTTGGTTGCGGGCACATCCCCAGTAGGGGGTGTGCAAGAGGCAGCTGATCGATGATTCTCTCTCATCGATGTTTCTAACTCTCTATCGCTCTCTCTTCTTCTCTGTGAAAAATCAATAAAATATATGTTTAAAAAAAAAAAAAGAAAATGGCGATAAAAACAATAGTGATTTATATGACAATATCAAATATCTAGTAATGGTTTCAGTAAAAACAGTAATTTGTTATTTATGGCACCATTACATTGTTTGAATTTGATATGGAAAAATTATTGTCCATTCCCAAGTCTAAGTATTGCTTTATGAGTTTTATTTAAAATTCCAGTTTCTCTTGCTTCAACATAGCAAACTTTCTCCTAAATGAGATTAATAAATATTATTTAAGGACCACAATGACCTAAAAAGGGTTGTCCAACTTGGCATTACTATCTGTAGAACACATATGACGTGATGTCTTGGTCATAACAACATAGAGGTTTTGCTGAAATAAAGATACAAAAAGAAGCTTAAAAATATTTTAAAAATTGATTTCAGAGAGGAAGGGAGGAGAGAGAGATAGAAACATCAACGATGAGAAAGAATCATTGACCGGCTGCCTCCTGCATGCCATTTGCTGGGGATCAAGCCCACAACCCAGGCTTGTGCCCTGACCAGGAATCGAACCATGGCTTCCTGGTTTATAAGTTCACCCTCAACCACTGAGCCATGCTATCTGGGCCAAAATGAAACTTTAATGAAATAAATATATTATAATGAATTGGAATGTCTTTATTTTATTAATCATTCAGACATCAGTAGCCTATCAACAGAACACTCAGACATGCTTAATCATAATTATGTGGGTAGTCCTTGATAGTCTTCTGATTCTTGGTCCTATAAAACCATAACTTTACATTTTTTTTTAAAGAAACAAAGATTATTCTTTCATTGAAAATAATTCATTTATTTTTTTACAGAGAGGAAGGGAGAGAGATAGTTAGAAACATCGATGAGAGAGAAACACTGATCAGCTGCCTACTGCACACCCCCTACTGGGGATGAGCCCACAACCAAAGTACATGCCCTTGACTGAAATCGAACCTGAGACCCTTCAGTCCGGACGTTCTATCCACTGAGCCAAACCAGTCAGGACAAGGCTAATTTATTTCCCCCTAGATAAAAGTACAGGTTTAAAATGTTTCCAATGGATTAATATCAATAAAGGGGATCCTACCATAAAGTAGTCCACCCTACATGCTGGCCTTCGTGAATAAGCATAAGCTAATGTAAAACAAAAAGCAGTTGTAAAGAGCAAACATTAGAATATCTACGAAAGTCAGCGGCTTCAATACAGAACCTGTTGATTAGGGCAATAAGCAGATACCTCAAAATAATAATATATGATAACATCATAGAAATCTTTTAAGATTTTGCTGTTAAATCACTACCAGAGCTTTATAAAGGTTCCTGCTTTCACAGAGTTATTCCGGGATTTATGCGCCAGGGTGGTGACTTCACACGCCATAAGGGCACAGGCGGCAAGGCCATCCATGGGGAGAAGTTGGAGGACGAGAACTTCATCCTGAAACATAGAGGCCCCTGGCATCCTGTCCACGGCGAATGCTGGGCCCAACACAAACGGCTCCCGGTTTCTCACCTGCACCGCCAAGACCCAGTTGTTGGGTGGCAAGCAGGTGGTCTTCGGCCGGTGACGGAAGGCGTGGATACTGTGACGGCCATGGAGCGGTCTGGGTCCAGGAATGGCAAGACCAGCAAGAAGATCGCCATCGCTGCCTGTGGACGGCCCTACTAAACCTGACTTGTGTTTTATCTTCACCCCAGGCCATTCCTTCTGTAGCTCAGGAGAGCACCCCTTCACCCCGATTTGCTTAGAATGTTCCATAATCTTTGTGCTCTTGCCAGTTTATTGGGCTCCATCATTTCCTTCCCCCTTCCCCGTCTAGCTGGATTACAGTAACGTTTATGATTATGAAATAAAAACTAAACAGTTGTCTGTCCAAAAAAAAAAAAAAATCACTACCAGAACTAAAAATTGCTGGTTTATTTTCTATTTATAATATATGTGTGACACAAGGAGAAGATATGTATACATATAATATCTTAATTTAAAAAAATGGGGAAAAAATATGTGTGACATATTTGATAAAACTGAGTTTACTTTCATTTCAAATAATAAAAGAAATATTTTCCACTCCAATGGAAATCAATGTTTTATTTATTTGTTTGTTTATTTATTTATTTATTTTCCAATTTATTTTTTTAATCCTCACCCAAGGATATTTTCCCATTGATTTTAGGGAGAGTTGGGAGAGAGAGGGAAAGTCAGAGAAATGTGAGATAGACACATCCGTTGGTTGCCTCCTGCAGGAGCCTGACCAGGGTCGGGGCAGGGGAGGAGCCTGCAGCCACAGTACGTGCCTTTGGCTGATTTGAACCTGGGACCCTTTGGTCTGCAGGCTGACGCTCTATCCACTGAGCCAAACCAGCTAGAGCAATGTTTTGTTTTTTAATTTGAAATAATTTCAAAATCACAAACTGTAAGAGCAGTACAAAGAATTTCCACATATTTTTCTCCCAGATTCCATATTGGTAACATTTGAACACATTTGCCTTATCATTATCTTTGTTTTTACAGACACACATAATATGTCTATATACATACAGATACATGGTGTCCGAAAAATGTATACATACACTCTGAATAATAATAAAGGCAGTGGTTATTAAAATACATTTCATTTTCAAAACTGAGCCATCGGCTCAGTTAAAGTGTGTATACATTTTTGGGGAACATCCTGTATATGTAATTTTTTCCTGAGTCACTTTTTGAGAGTAAGGGATTATTGTTCATTCCCAAGTCTAAGGGAATGAACAATGGCAGGAAAGAATCTTTCTTAAATTTTCAAAAGCCCGCCAACAAAGATTGATTGGGACTCTTTGCCAACAAAGAAAGATTCTTTTCCTCCCATTTATGCAGAAATAATGCCCATTACTCCAAAATAACCCAGAGTGTGTTTCCTAAAGAACACTCATACATAACCATAGTGTATCCATCAAAATAAAATTAACACTGATCTATCACTAGCCTCTAACCCATGGACTCCATTCAGATTTCACTGATTGTCCTGAGAATGCCCTTTGTACAAAAGAAATAAAAAGCCTTCTTTTTTTCTCTGTTTCCTTTCTTGTCCAGGCTGCATTCTAGGATCACACATTATATACCATGTCGCATCACTTTGGTCTCTTTCAATCTGGAATATTTCTTTAGTATTTCCTTATCATGATTTTGTCATTTAAAAAAAAAATCTATTGATTTCAGAGAGGAAGGGAGAGGAGAGAGAGAGATAGAAACATCAATGATGAGAGAGAATCATCGGTTGGCTGCCTCCTACACGCCTCCTACCGGGGATGGAGCCTGCAAGCCCAGGCATGTGCCCTCACCAGAAATCCAATCATGACCTCCTGGGTCGATGCTTAACCATTGGGCCACACTGGCTGGACAATTTTTGTCATTTTCAAAATTTGTAGAATGTCCCTCAATTTGAGTTTTGTTTGCAGTTTCCTCATATATCAGATTAGATAGATTATGTAAATTGGGCACAAAATTCTGTGTTCTTGTCAGTATATCATATCAGGAGGAACACAAAGTTGAATTGACTCATTATTGGTGATTTTTCACTTTTATCACTTGAACAAAATTTGTTAATCGAAGGTGCTGAACAGGTTTCCTCTGGCCCCTGGTGTCACCCACTGCCCGGGCTGAGCCAGCCATGCTAGCCACAAGCGCCCAGCTGCAACCAAGGGAAATAGATCCATAGGGTTTAAATGTTCTTGTTACAAATGTTTATAAGGTAGGAAGCAGGTTAAAGAGAATACAACATATTTAATTCAACATTGTGTTAGTTTGTTTCATAACTTTTAAATATTCAAATGAATGGTATGTGGGCCTTCATATGTACTTTTGCCCTAAAATACGCTGTTAGGATTTTTCCTTCCTGATGTTTACACCTTCAGTGTAGGCAAGGCCTGACCAAGACATGTCCCACCTGTCCTGGGCTAATAACTTGATGAACTGCCAAAGTAAAGGCCTTTAACTATTTTCTATAAATGCAAATTGTAAAGCCTGACAACAAAGACTGAACCTCACGTGGCTGTGAGGAGTGTTTTAACATTTCTCCTTGATGGCTCTGCTGACATTGGTCAGAGTGGATTCAATGTACTTTTTTCCTGGTTATATGAGGAGTTAAAGTTGAAACCAAAGTAAGTGGCATCATGATTCTGATTTATTCTAGTTCTTGTTTGGTAGATCCTTCTCCCAGCTTTGACAGTGAGCAGTTTACACACTGATTCTTTCCTGCCAGATTAAAATCTTGCATTTCCATCGCTTCTCGGCCTTTTGGCTAAGATCAAGTGTAAAATCTTGCATTTCCTTCTCCCAAGAGCTGGCTTAAACCATGGAGGATGGGTATACAGTTAAAATTCATTCTTTTTAATTTATTTTATTTTAATTTTATTTTTTTTGAAAAAATTAAACTTATTTTTATTTTTACTTTTTCTTTTTTTTTCCTTTTTCTTTTTTACAAACCCTTGTGTCGAGAGCTGACTTTCCATAGATGGCAGCGAGGGAGCTGCTCTGCTACGTATGAAACCCCGAAAACCTCATTCTTATGATGTCATTATTTTAAAGTTTGATTCAGTAGAGGCAGCAGATATTCATAGACTTGCATTTTAATTAGTATCCAAATAATTCCCATGCAATAGCCCAAAGACCACCTTTGAAATACTGTTAGGTGAGGGAATACTTTCTATTGAGGTTTTTTTTTTGTTTTTTGTTTGTTTGGTTGGTTGGTTCTCCTCAGTCTCCATGTGGAAAACTGGAAAATGACTTACTACAATTAATTTTAAAAGAATAAATTCACGGTTTGGCTCAGTGAATAGAGCGACGGCCTTCAGACTTAAGGGTCCCAAGTTCGATTCTGGTCAAGGGCATGCACCCTGATTGCGGTTACATGCCCAGAAGGGGGTGTGCAGGAGGCAGCTGATGGATGTTTCTCTCTCATAGATGCTTCTAACTCTATCCCTCTTCCCTTCCTCTCTGTAAAAAAAAAAAAAAAGAAAAGAAAAAAAGAAGAAAAAAAATCAATAAAATATATATATTTTAAAAAAGAATAAATTTAAGAAAAAGACAAAGAATAAAGTTAATCTGACAAGATCACAAGGATGGAGGGAGGGAAAAGGAATGAGGTGGCCAGAGGTCAGGGAAGGCGACAGAGATAAAGCGGCAGGAAGGAGAGAGCAGTAGTTCTCTTTACCTTTTTACTGAATGCCAGCACCGTGCTAGGGGCTGGAGATTTAAAGGTGCACTGGAGAGCAGGGCCCCATCCTCTGGATGTTTACAAATCTAGGGCGGGGTGAAGCAGGTACGAAGGAGCCGTAGGAAAAGTGTGTGTGAGGGGGGGTGGGGGGGTGTCCTAACCCAGGCATGGCGGGATAAGGCAAGCCTATGTTCTGGACCGGGGCGAGTGGGTAGTACAAGAGGTAGCGTCCTTCCTGGGAGGTGAGGGATGCGGGGGGGTGGGGGGAGGGGAGAAGAGCTCCAAAGAAAATTCCTTCCATTTAATTGTTAAACCTTTTTCCTGCTTACAATGCTAATAGATGTTTATGAGACAACTTCCTAGGACAGAATCCTTCGTTTCTGCTTACCGTCCACCCCGGTCGGATCATGAGCCAGGAGGAGGAGCATTAGGAGTTGCTGCAGCGCGGCGGAGGCCCGTTCGGTCCTCCCACCAGCAGGAGGCGGCGCGCCGCGCGCCTGCCGGCGGGAGGACCTCTCTTCTCCACGTCGCCTGCGTGATCGCCGGCGCTACATACTGCGCCTGCGCAAGGGGCAGGGCCCTTTTCCCCCACCGGAGCCAGCTTCGGCCTGCAGGTCTGTGGCAAGCCGCGGCCGTGGGGCTCTCCTCCGCAGGATGGTGAGTGGGTATCCCGGTCTCGGGGCTGCAGATGGGTGGGGGTCCCCTCCCCTTGCCCTGGTGCCAGCTTAGAGTTGGCCTGGCGCGGCGCAGGGGTCGGATGGCGTCCGATTGCAGCTCGGTCCCGGTCGGGCAGCGGCTCCCAGCATGGCCTTAATGGCTGCCGCCCAGCTTTGGGGGGAAGGGGGGCGGACGAAGAGAAGGAGCTGAGGCGGCTGATTGGGGGGGTGGGGGCCGGGGGGTTTAGGGGACGGGCTGCGGGGGTGCAGCCGGCTCGTCCGAGGGGCCCCGCGGGCGGCGGGCCGGGGAGCTGGCCTGCGGCGGCCTCGGGCGAGCTGGGGGAGGATGCCGGGTGCAGACGGGCCGCGGCCGCGCGGACCCAGCCCGGCTCCGCCTGCCTCGTGGGGTTCCCGGGAGGGGGACGGAGGGGGACAGAGTGGGACAGAGGGCTTAGGAACGGTGTGCAGTCCGGAAGTTTGCAGAAGGCGCTGATCGGGCCTGACAGACGGGAGGTAGGAAAAGGGGTTTCCGACCCTGCCATGGTGCGAGGCTGGACCCGACGAAAGGGGCAGCTAACCCAGATTCACTTGAAATTCAAATGTTACTTTGTTACAACTCAGATGTCAGAAGTATCGTAAGCTAAAACATGTTGTTAATATTCTTCCTTAAAGGGGTTTGTGAAAGTCGTCAAGAACAAGGCCTACTTCAAGCGATACCAAGTGAAATTCAGGAGACGGCGAGGTAGGGGCAGGCGTTCGTGTTCACGATGTTAAAGGAATCTGTGCTGCAGCGGAATAGACTTTTTTTAAAATAAAATTTTTTCTTCTCTTCAGAGGGTAAAACTGATTACTATGCCCGGAAACGCTTGGTGATCCAGGATAAAAATAAGTACAACACACCTAAATACAGGATGATAGTTCGTGTAACCAACAGAGATATCATCTGTCAGGTAAGATGCATCCCCACCTCCCTGCGCCTGGGAAGCTGTACTTGGGGAACAAACATCATGAGATTGTCCATCCCGTGGGGAGCCCGGCACTCCAAAACCATTGAGTTCGTTCTCTTCCTTTTTGTGGGTCTTAAATTGGAGCCTGGGCAGTTGGTACTTGAAAAAAAAATACTGGCTGAAGATCTGCCACCTTTGGCAATCCTGACCCAGTTTAATCCCACTTGTTTTTTTTAACTGGGGGACGGGGATTAGAGGAATTTCTGTTACTGTTGCCATTTTGTAGGGGAGGGTGGTGTGGAAGGCTAAGTTGGAGACCAAGTAGAAGGTTCTGGCCCATCCCAGCCCCGTAGAGTGGCAGGCTTTGTCCTGGACTGCTTTCCGTCCTTGCTGGTACTGTGTGGCCTCACACTGCTCTTTGAAGAGGTGTTTGTTGGGAAGGTTAGATTATGCTTTAAGATTGTCCTTAGTCCTGCTTGTTGTTTGAAGTAGGCTTTAATTGTTAGATGTGACGTCTTCCACATACAAGACCTCCAGAAAGTGGCAGTGTGCTCCTAGAAGATAATTTTCTGGAACCTGATTGGGGGGGAGGGGGGAGGGATTTTTTTTTTTTAATTGATTTCAGAGAGGAAGAGGGAGAGAGAGATTGAAACATCCATGATGAGAGAGAATCATGGATCGGTTGCCTCCTGCAAGTCCCCCACTGGGGATCGAGCCCACAACCTGGGCACATGCCCCGACCGAATGGAACCTGGGACCCTTCAGTTCGAAGGCCAACGCTCCACCCACTGAGCTAAACCGGCTAGGGCGGGGACATTTTTTTATTTGAGGTTTTTGGGGCCTTTTTGTAGGAGGCAAGCACACCTGTTTTCTGGGCTCACTAATTTGTGGTTGTGAAGGCAGTGTGTCCCTCCATGCCTAAACACTAGGTGTCTGGATCATTATTGGACTTAAAATGTTCTTACTCCAAAAGATGTTTGAAATTAGGACTTCGTTTTACTTTTCAAAGTGCCTCTAATTCACCAGCTAATCTAGCTAAGTCTTTTCAGCACTTAGATGGAAGGAACTAGAGTATAATTTATTCCCAAGGCAATTCAGTATTCAATGTCCATGTGGTGATTTTAGCTTTAATCACACATGTTTAGACTCAAATCTATTTGATACAGTTGACCAAGACATAGTTAGTTGATTTTCAGTGATGCAGAACTGTGTCCAGGCTTTTTTCTTCAAGTTCTTTGAATACAAAGGCATTTAGGACAAACAGTAAAAGTAGATGACTAACCTGGTTTTTCTCTTCTATAGATCGCTTACGCCCGTATAGAAGGAGATATGATAGTTTGTGCAGCTTATGCTCACGAACTCCCAAAGTATGGTGTGAAGGTTGGCCTGACAAATTATGCTGCAGCATATTGTACTGGCCTGCTGCTGGCCCGCAGGGTATGTACAGGATTACTTGGTGATTGATGTATCTTGGAATTGACTTATCACTTGGCGTTATTGGAAAGAGATGTTTACTCATGGATGAGAGGCCCTCAGCTGTTGGGTCAAGCAAGTGCCCGGAGTTACCCTGCTGCTCCTTACAAGAGCATCATTAGGAAAGATGCTTTTATAAATACAAGCTTTGAGACAGCAGTGCATTTTCTAATAATTTGGGGGGACAGTTTTCCTGTTTGTTGGGTATCTAAACCAAAAGAATTTCCTGCAGTCTGTTGGATGTGGTAGCCAGCAGCCACATGTGGTTGTTGAGCACTTGAAATGCTTCTAGTGCAACTGATGAACTGAATTTTTAACTTAAATTTGAATGGCCACTTGTGGTTCCTTAGTGGCTACCTTATTGGACAGATCTACCAGGAATCTTCTGACCATAAACGTACGTTAAAAATGCAAACTACTTCAGACCTTCAGAATTTGTTTTAATAGGATGTTCAAGTGATTTATATGCATGTTAAATTTTGAGAAGCAATGTTTTAAACTTGGGCTGCATTCCTATGTGTGTATGTGTGTGTGTTTTGCTGTTTTTGCTTTAACCATCTTCACCTTTGGGTGGCAGCATTTCTTATAACATGCAGAAAAGATGAAAATGTGACTTTGCCTTATTTTTTCTCAGTTGCTGACCTTGTTTTGCAGTGGAACTGTTAAGCATGCATCATTGTTGGGGATACACATCTTCATTGGTCATAAACATGTTTGAGTGGGGGTGGGTAACATTGTCTTTATATATGAGAGCAACTTGGTGCAAAGGCACTGCTTTTTAGGCGCTAGGTACCAGCAAGGAGTGGTGCATATTAACATAATGTATCCGACACCACAGAAGAAGTCTTCAACTCAGGATCCTGTTCCTCAAAACTACACGATAACATTTAATGTTTGGCTTTGAATTGTAGCCATATGTGACTGAAGTAATGTGATTACCTCCCTGGAGTAAATTTATTTATTTACTTAAAATATATTTTTTGTGCCGAAACCGGTTTGGCTCAGCGGTAGAGCGTCAGTCTGCGGACTGGGGTCCCGGTTCGATTCCGGCCAAGTGCATGTACATCGGTTGCGGGCACATCCCCAGTAGGGGGTGTGCAAGAGGCAGCTGGTCGATTTTCTAGCTCTCTTATCTCTCTCCCTTCCTCTCTGTAAGAAAATCAATAAAATATATTAAAAAAAATAAAAATTCTTAAGAAAAAAAAACCATATATATATTTTTTGGTGATTTCAGAGAGAAAGGGAGGGAGCAGGTAGAAACATCAGTGAGGAGAGAATCAATCTCTGCACTGGGGACTGAGCCTGCAACCCAGGCATGTTCCCTGTCCAGGAATCAAACTGACCAGGTTCATAGGTCAGTGCTCAACCATTGAGCCACGCCGGCTGGGCCTTCCTTGAGTAAATTTTTAAAAATCAAAGTTATGCATATCCTAATTGCTGCACAAATCAAATATGGACATGTAGCAGATTAAGAAGCTATTGAATAAAGTTGTTAACGGAAATCGAATAAAATTTCTTTTTGTAGCATTTAAAAGTAGATTAGGATTAAGGGATAGAAAAGTTTTTTTTGTCAGAAGTCAATAAAGTTGTGACGTGAGATACTGTAAGAGTTGTTGGAGTATATTCAGACAGTTATTAAGACTGGCTTCTTTGTTAATAGCTTCTCAATAGGTTTGGCATGGACAAGATCTATGAAGGCCAGGTGGAGGTGACTGGAGATGAATACAACGTGGAAAGCATTGATGGTCAACCTGGTGCCTTCACCTGCTATTTGGATGCAGGGCTTGCCAGAACTACTACTGGAAATAAAGTTTTTGGGGCCCTGAAGGGAGCTGTGGATGGAGGCCTATCTATCCCTCACAGGTAAAATGGTATCCAGTGCCTCATCACTTGGACTCCAGTACTTGCTGTTTCTAATTAATTGGACTGTGGAGATTACCGAGTTAAAGTAATAGTAGCTCTCGTTGTGTGCCCACTATATGGTAGGCACTGCAAAGGGAACCTGGCAGGACAGGAAAGAATTGGTAACTCATTGTACAAGTGAAGAGACATAAGTGATTTATCCAAGGTTTTAGAACTAGTAAGTGGAAGGGCTGGGGTTGAAACCACTCGCTTTTATGTGTGATTTTTTGAGGGTCTGCGGTTATGTTAGAGGGCATCTGTGTGACTTGGAATGAATCACTCCCCTGCACCCTGAGGCACCACCGAGAAATTCTAGGATTTTGGGGGAGCAGTTTTGAAATCCTTTTTTATGATGAGAACTAACTTTATGGTGGTGAAATGCCTAGGTTCATTTAGTGGTTTGTACTATGCTATGATTTTCTAATCTGAAATTGAGAAATTAGCTGCTGAATGATGATATCCCACTGACTGAGCAGTCAGTAGTTGGTCCTTCGGTTGCATATGATGCAATTGTTTCAAGACGGGACTGATGGCAGCTACTAAAATAAATTCCTGCTAGTGAACAGATTTAAATCAACATATACTGAAATGTGAAAAACTTTATTTTAGTACCAAACGATTCCCTGGTTACGATTCAGAAAGCAAGGAATTCAATGCGGAAGTACATCGAAAGCACATCATGGGTCAGAACGTGGCAGATTATATGCGTTACCTAATGGAAGAAGATGAAGATGCTTACAAGAAACAGTTCTCTCAATATATAAAGAACAACGTAACTCCAGACATGGTAAAAAATTTTAACTAAAGATGACTGTATGGTTCATTTATGGAACTAGGTTTACTGCTTGTTTTTTTTTTTTATGGATACATTATAATTATTTAGTTTTATTTCAGGTTAACAGTTAAGAGTTGAATATGGGCATGTTCGTAGGTACAGGCAGAATTGTGTAAGCTGTCCTTGGCTTAAAATGAGATTGGGATGTTACATACCAGGTAGGCTGAAGGATAAGATAGTATAATGAGCTAGACTTGTCAGTATGTTTTTAGAAATCTTAGATGCTGAAGGATGGCAGGTTTTAAGTATCCTAATCTAAAGCCGTTGGTGGCTTTTATTGAATTTGGCTGTTCTGTATTTCTAGATTTCATAGGAATCTACCCACTAAAGATGCTTTCTTTGTAGCAAATAAGTGCTATGTTCTGGACTTTCTGAAGATCTCAGGCACACACAGAGAGATGTACAGATTTTTTTTTTTTTATTGATTTCAGAGAGAGAGAAATATCAATGAGAATCACTGATTGGCTGCCTTCTGCATACCCCCTTGTGGGCATCGAGCCTGTAACCGGGGCATGTGCCCTTAACTGGAATCAAACCCATGACCCTTCAATCCCCAGGCTGATGCTGTATCTATCCACTGAGCCAAAATGGCTAGGGTGAGATGTGTAGATTTTAACATTAGTTCTGTGTGATGCTGAATTAAAGGGAACAATGTTTGCCAAAGTGAGTTTAATGTTGGAAAATTGATCACTCTTAAGTTGTGTCTCCAGAGCTCTATTAATGCATTGGAGTAATTTATGATAGTGCCAGTTTTGAAATTATAGTGAAAGCATAGAACACAGAAATCACACTAACCCTAGACCCTGGCTGGCATGGCTAATGGTTAAGATGGTCAGCCCGTCTTCCAAAAGGTCAAGAGTTCAATTCCAGTTCACAGGCATGTGTCTGGGTTGCAGGTTCATCCCCAGCCCTGTTCAGGGTATGTGCAGGAGCCAGCTGATTGATGTTTCTCTTCCCCTCCCTCCCTCCCTTTCTCCCTCTCTCTAAAAATCAAGGGGGAAAATATCCTTAGGTGAGGATTAACAACAACAAAAATATTATGCTGAGTATTATAAAACTATCACAAATACAGATTTATATATAAATAGGTGGGTTATATTAAATTGTTAGATTTTTTTTCTTTGATATAGCTTTGGCTATTTTTAAAATATAATTTTATTGGGAAAAGATTACTTTGTGTGCTTTCTAAACAATGTAGAGCTGGTTAAGCACATAGGTTGAGTTTGGTTTTTTAATATATTTTTATTGGTTTCAGAGAGGGAGGAAAAGAGAAACATCAATGATGAGATAATAGTTGATTGCCCGTTAACTGCACACCCCCTACTGGGGGTGGAGCCTGCAACCTGGGCATGTGCCCTTGATCAGAATCGAATACTGGACCAGTCCGCAGGCTGACGCTCTATCCTCTGAGGCACACCAGCTAGGGCTAGGTTGAGTTTTGAACTAGAAAAAAGATAGATTTATATTAGCTATGTAGGTATACATGAGTATATTCCCTTATTATTGATACCATCCTTGTTCACTTTATTTTAGAGAGGAAGAGAGAAATATTAATGATGAGAGTGAATCATTGATCAGCTGCCTCTTGTACACCCCCTAGTGGGGATCAAGCCTACAGCCTAGGCATGTGCCCTTGACCTGAATTGAACGTTGGACCCTTCAGTCTGCAAATCAATGCTCTTATTCACTGATCCAAACCGGCTAGGGCAACCTGCGGAATTTTTTCCTCTAAAACATTTATTGCTCTGGTCATGTTACATATGACTTGAGACTTTTCAAACAGTCTGTTTTCAGGTATCTGTTTCCTATGTCGATTTTATGCTTCATCCAGGACCACTCTTTGTCTAATGTACTTTCCAACTTGCTCATTAAATTTTTTTAGATATATTTTATTGATTTTTTTTTTTTTTTTTTTACAGAGAGAAAGGGAGAGGGATAGAGAGTTAGAAACATCGATGAGAAAGAAATATCGATCAGCTGCCTCCTGCACGCCCCCTACTGGGGATGTACCCCCAACTATGGTACATGCCCCTTGACCGGAATTGAACCTGGGACCTTTAGTCTGCAGGCTAACGCTCTATCCACCAAGCCAAACCAGCTAGGGCACTTGCTCATTAATTTTATTTATGAAGGTATCTTTCCTATGAGTGCATATGAAATCCTATGCAGACATCTGACAAGTCTAAAACAAGAAGTGGTCTTTACCTAAATTCATGGTGTTGTCTACAAAAATGGTTGTATTTCTTGTCTAATCTTTTGAAAAAAAATAAACTGGGCTGCTTAGATTTTTTTTTTTTAATTACAAGTGAAATCATCAAATGGGTTTGTTAAATACAGTGGAGAACTGCATTAGACTGATAAAAGAGGTAGAGAAATTAACTTTCAAAAGGGATTTAGGTAGTTGAGGTCTTACATAGTAACAAAGTTTTGCATTGGTTTCCACAAATGTGTGTAGTAATCATGTTCTCTCCACATTGAATAATTTTAGAGACCTGGATTGATTACCTAATTCATTCTTTATAGGGCTGTAATTTTTATTATATTTTGATAATGAGTACTCAGTCATTTTATATCTGCTCTTTCATGAGTGGTTTTGCATAGAATCAAGTCATTTACAGTTGACTCTTGAACTTTTTTGGTGTACAAGATGATGCTCCAACCAACCGAGGCAACTAGTCAAGTCCCCCATAAACTGCCCTCACTTCAGTGAAAGAATTTAGGTCAGACAGCATTTTAAATGAGCATAAAATGTGTTTGTACAGAAATCATTTTGCTCTAAACTTTGAATGACTTAAAAACTATACCCGAAGTCCTCAGAAATACATGCAAATTTCTCTTCAAGAAAAAGTTGAGCTGGGCCTGCACTGCACAGTGGTTGAGCTTTGACTGAACTAGGAGGTTACTGTTCGGTTTCTGGTCAGGGCACTTGCCCAGGGTTCAGGCTTGATCCTAAGTGTGGGGCGTGCAGGATGCAAACTGGTCAATGATTCTCATTGATGTTTCTCTGAAATCATTAAAAATGTATCAAAAAGTTGAGTTTTGTGGATGTCAACTCATATTACCTATGGTAAAAAAAAAAGGGGGGGGGTGGAGGGTTGGGATTTCTTAGGAAAATAAATTTAGATTACATTTGGAAGTTTAAGTAGATACAGACACTGACCTAGTTTAGGGCCTTTTGAGAATCCGGCTTAGAAAGACAAAATAGAGGAAGTAATAGATTACGGTATGTTACATTATTGTTTAGGGCATAGGAAATGAAACCAAGTACTGTTTGCTTTGCTTTGTTTCAGATGGAGGAGATGTATAAGAAAGCTCATACTGCTATACGAGAGAATCCAGTCTATGAAAAGAAGCCTAAGAAAGAAGTTAAAAAGAAGAGGTATGCATCTTACTGTTTTCTTTTCAAGAAAGAGAGGTTAGGAATGGCTCCAAACTTGCCTTGTTTCATCTTAACTCTGACTGAGTAAAGTGCAAATTCGATCACTCACTCTGCATGAGGTTGCAGAAGTGAAGGGAACCAGGTTTGCTAGAGTAATTGTGGTGGTAGAAATGTTTTAGCCTCAGGAGCTACTGAGGTGGTTCATTCTATCCTAGTACAGTGTAACTACCAGTTACTGGTAATAATGATTCTAAACATCAAATAAACATCTGCTTATTTGATTTTTGGCACTGTGTGGTAATAGGACAGTATCACAAGTTGAGGGTTGGGAAAATTAGCCTAAAATAATAAGTGCTTGTATTGGAAGTCTTACTACAAATAAAACAAATTTCTGTCCTCTTTAGCTGTATTTTTAAGATAACATTTCTGTCTCTCTTGTTTTGTAGGTGGAACCGTCCCAAAATGTCTCTTGCCCAGAAGAAAGATCGGGTAGCTCAGAAGAAAGCAAGCTTCCTCAGAGCTCAGGAACGGGCTGCTGAGAGCTAATAACCAAATCACAATTTTCTATGATTTTTCAGAGACAATAAACATATTAAGCAAACGGCTATTTCTGTGTTGAGCTCTTGTTAATGAAACTGTAGGAAATACCCTGAAATTGGCAGTATCTTTCCTCAAGGAACAAGTATAGATTTTTCCAGAAAAAGATGTCTTGCGTATCTTCTCACACCTGCTCTTTGGGCTTCTGCTCTCAAGTCTGACAAGCAACATACCAGCCTCCACTAGGAAATATTTCTTTCATTGTAACCAGATGATTAGTAGGAAGAAAGGTACCTTCAAAGTATGTAATTTTTAAGTAATCAAAACGTGTTAATCCGTGGGTTTAATTTTTGAAAGGAAGCTGACCGATGGTCACCTAGCTAAGATACTTGAATCAGATTAAATCTTTGAGCAGAAAATACTGGGTCTTCTCTCTAAAAGAGGTAATTTTATGGAGCTGTTGAAGGGTACATGGCCAGATCTGAATAAAAGAGGAGCAAATTTTTGTATATTTAGTTTATATGAGAAAATGATTGCTGAATAAATTTATGTGCCTCTAAAAATAGCCCTTTGGTCATTTGTTGAAAATGTCAAATTAAGTTCTGATTTCAGAGTTCTCTTAATGCCTTTATGACAAATTTAAGATAAATGGATCTGGAGAGGGTCTGTGGCCTTAAGTTGGCAGGCTGATACCAAGATATGGACCATTGATTATTAGGTGGAAAGCTCATCCATTTTCATGTCAATTACTTGTTGCTAAGTAAACACAATAGGTCTCAGTGGGTAGAGCATCAGCCTGTTGGGTCCCAGGTTCCATTCTGGTCAGGGGCAATTACCTAGGTTGCAGGCTTTTCCAGGTCCAGGTCGGGGTGTGTGCAGGAGGCAACCAATCGTGTTTCTCACATTTGAAGTTTGTCTTCCACTCCCTAAAAACATCCTTGGGTGAGAATAAAAAAACAGGCTCTGAAGCCACATAAAGTATGATGTCTGAGTTAAAATGGGTTTTTAAGTCATAATACAACAAAACATACTATTAACATCTATTTATAAATCAGTAATTTTAATTTATCTGCTTTGCAGTCTTCATTTCTGTTAATGTGCAAACTTGACCATGCTAAGACATTAGTAAATTTATGTATAAATTTTAAACAGCAGCTTCAATGCAAACAATGTTTCCAGCAGTGGTATTTTGGCTAACAAATCTACAAAACAATCTCACTGTTGATGTCTGGAATGAGGCTTCACAGCATTATTTTAAGTCAGTCAAAATAGATACACAGTGAATGTACTGGGAAATGTACCGGGACTTCTGAAAGCAGGAATTACATTTGGGGGGACCTCCTGTCATTCAGCAACAGACATGTGTTTTAAGATGATGGCTTCTTAGGAAATGAGTTTTGTACTGGCAGGAATTTCGATCAGAAGCCATTTTTTAAAAATGCTTAAACTTTCCTAAGTGGTAAGTTTCCCACAATGGTCACAATGTCCAAATGAACTAAGAGTCATTTGTGTAGGAAATTTTCTTCCACAGTAATGTTTTTAGGTTATTTAGTATCAAAGAATGTTCCATTTCCATTTGATTTGCTGTGACTTTGAGAGCAATACAAGAATAAAGTTGCTTTTCTAACTCTTCACGAATTTCACTTGGAGCACCACGCAATAGGTAGTCTTTGAGTAACTGACAGGCTTTTGCCAAGTTCGGTTGTATCACTTCTGAAGTACACTTCATTGTACTCTGATCACAGCTAGTTCGACAATCTGTGCCATAGACACAGTCCAAATCAGACTCACAGTGACGATCCTTTATAAGTTCTTTCAGGTTTGTCTCTGGCACAATTTTTCTCATGTCCACCATTTTCAAATCATACTTATCATTATATCCTAGGTTTTTGGCACTAGTATCGCACATGAGGAAGTTTCCATAGGGGCCGTGGAAAACATCTTCCACAAACTCGAGAAGTCCTATGGCTATTTTAGCCTTTCTGGGCCACGATGGTGTGAACAGCTGATCCATGCTTCTTCTGAACCCAGACGGAATGAAAAGTTCAATGACCCATGGAAGGCTTATTCCATAAAGAGAGGTATATTCGACACTTTCCATTACATAGAGATCACCACAGAATCCCATTAATTTGGGGGTATGTTCCTTATCTTGAAGTATCACCATGAGAAGAAACTCATTTAATTGAAGAAGTGCCCATGCTGACTTTGCTTCTCCCAAGGAAACCTGGCCGTCTTTGTCTCCATCAGCCACCGTCAAGATGAGATTAACCAGTTCAGAGAGGTTTCCCTGGTCACCCAATTTTGCCTATAAAGATTAAGACGTTAGCAAATGAAAAAATTACTTCCTTTATGGAGATTATCATGCTAAGTAATAGTTTTGCTACTGAATCCCCATAAGGAACTTAAAACATATCCAAATATTTATAATGCTAAACGAGTCATAACTATATTTTATGAAAATGCAATAAAACTTGGCTAAGTTTATGAAGAAATAGCCACCCTAAGTCCCGTAACCCTCTTACACTCTGCATAAATAGTTAACTAAGACACTAAGTAATTATTCTTGGCCTTATTCATACATTTACTTGCAAAATTGCAGTGTAATGTGCTCATATCCAATTATAAGAAGGGTCAACTGAAAATTATTTTTTGTAGTTATCACATTAATGTAATTATTTTAAGTTACATTATTCTAATAATGAAGGTAAAAATGTATTTCCCTGAAAGGTTTCTTGGGATAAAATAATTTGGAAATGTAAGCTCTCAGAGAAAAAGATTATAAGAGTGGTAACTATAAAAAAAATTCTTTCTAAAAGTGTAATTGTTTTCATCTTTTAATACTTCTAATTAATCTCTGAGTATTTCTTTAAAATTAAAAAAATAATTTGCAAATCAGGTTGCACTGGTTTTATTCAATCTTTTAAAAATGTATCAGCTATAATGTCAAACTATAGAACTCCCCTCTCCTATCTGGACATTTTCAGCTTATTAATATTAAAGTAAATATCTTCCACACATTTTTTCTTTTCTTTGAATTATTTCTCTCAAGAGTCCTGATACAGGTCAAAGAACAGCAACATTCTTGTGGTTTAGAATGAGGTCCTGGCAATTGAGAAGAGTGTACTGATTCACACTAGCAACATGTTAATAGATATACTCACTTTAAAAAGACTGTAGACCATTTCTTTGAATTTCTGTACAGTAGTTCCCCTCGTTGGTTTATCAAATAACACTATTTCTTTTCTTGGTTCCAATTCAGTTCCAAAATCAAGATGAAGTGCTTGTTCCATTTGACATTTCACAACCCCTGGTAGATTATCCCAAATCCCTAAATACATCTATGTGAAAAAGAATGGCAAGTTAGGCTTTAGGCTAAATAGAAAATGATCACTATATTTTTAGTGTCCTCCTCTAAAAACACACACATACAAATACTGAGACTGTGATTTCCTTTTTAAACTGAAAATTAGAAACCATACTCTGAATATTTTTCCTCTTAATTTTTTAAATTACAGAAGTAATGTTTGCCTAAATTTATATTTTCCAACCATGATCCTCAATTTTATTTTTCCATTTTTTATTGTGGTAAAATTATAAAAACATAATATTTGCCGTCTTAACCATTTTCAGTTTACAGTTCCGTGGTATACTTTAATGAAGTTGTGCTGCCATCACCATCCTCCTGTTTAGAACTCTTCATTTTGTAAAATAGAAACTCTATGCCATTAAACAATAATTCATTCTTACCTCTTTCTTCCCAGCCCCTGTCATCACCTTTCTACTTTGTCTTTATGATTTTTGACTACTCTCTCATATAAATGGAATCACACAGAATTTGTCTTTTTGTGACTGGTTTATTTCACTTAGCATTATGTACATATTGTAGCATGTGTTCGGATTTCCTTCCTTTTTAAAGTTGAATAATATTCTATTATTAATACATTATATTTTGCATTTCCATTCATCTGCCAATGAGCATTTGGGTTGCTTCCATGTTTTTGCTATTGTGAATTATGCTGACCTGAACATGGTGTGAAATAACCCCTGCTCTCAATCCTTTTAGATATAGACCCAGAGTGGAACTGCTGGATCATAAGGTCAGTCTATTTTTATATACGAACTGTCATACTGTTTTAGGCAGTGGCTTGTACCATTTTACATTCCCACCATCAGTGCACAATGGTTCAAATTTGCTGTTTTTTTTTTTTTTTATAGTAGCCATTTTAATTGGTAAGAGGCAGTATTTAATTGTGGTTTTAATTTGCATTTCCCTAATGATCAGTGATGCTGTGCATCTTTTCATGTATTTATTGGCTATTTGTAAGTCTTTGTGTGTGTGTGTGTGTGTGTATGGGTGTGTGTGTGAGAAATATCTAAGTCCTTTGCCCATTTTTTTTTTTAATATATTTTATTGATTTTTGTACAGAGAGGAAGTGAGAGAGATAGAGAGTTAGAAACATCGATGAGAGAGAGTCATCGATCAGCTGCCTCTTGCACACCCCCTGTGGATATGCCCGCAACCAAGGTACATGCCCTTGACCGGAATCGAACCCGGGTCCTTTCAGTCCCCAAGCCGACGCTCTATCCATTGAGCCAAACCGGTCTCGGCCCTTTGCCCATTTTTAAATCTAGTTGTTTGTTTGTTTTTTGTTGTATTTTAGGAGTTCTCTACAGATTCTGGACATTAATCCCTTATCAGGTATATAATTTGTAAATTTTCTCTAATTTTGTGGATTGCCTTTTTACTGATACTGTCTTTTTTTTTTTTAATGTATTTTTTATTGATTTCAGAGAGGAAGGGAGAGGGAGAGAGAGATAGAAACATCAATGATAAGAGAGAATCACTGATTGGCTGCTTGCTGCATACCCCCTATTGGGGATTAAGTCTGCAACCTAGACATGTGCCCTTGACACTGAACCCAGGACCCTTCAGTCCACAGGCCAATGCTCCATCAACTGAGCCAAATCAGCCAGGGCTGATACTGTCTTTTGATGCACAAAATATAAAAATTTTCATGAAGCCAACTTTGTCTATTTTTACTTTTGTTGCCTGTTCCTTTTGGTGTCCTACTCAAGAAATCATTGCCAAGTCCAATGTCATGAAGTTTTTACCCTAAGTTTTCATCTAAAAGTTTTATAGTTTTAGATCTTACATCTATATCTTTGATCCATTTTGTAATTTTGCATATGATATTAGCTAAGGATCCAACTTCAGTCTTTTGCAGGTGGATATTCAGTTTCCCCAGCACCATTTGTTGAAAAGATAGTCCTTTCCTATTGAATGGTCTTAGCACCCTTGTCAAAAATCATCCTGTTATAAATGTGAGGGCTTTTTCTGAGTTCTATATTCTATTCTGTTGATTTATATGTTGGACATCATTTCAGTATCACTGTTTTGATTACTGTAGCTTTATAGTAAAATTTGAAATAACAAATGAGGGTCCTCCAGCTTGTACTTTTTTTTTTTTTTTTTTTTCATGATTGCTTTGGCTATTAAGGATTCCTTGAGATGCCATATTAATTTTAGGAGGGGTTTTTCTATTTCTGCAAAAATTGTCATTGGGCTCTGGCCAGCGTGATTCAGTGGTTAGAAAGATCATGGGTTGATTCCAGGTCAAGGGCATGTACCTGGGTTGAAGGTTTGATCCCTGGCCCTGGTCAGGGTGGGTGCGGGAACCAACCAATTGATGTCTCTCTCTCACATCAATGTTTCCTTCTCTCTCCTTCCATTCCCTTCCACTCTCTCTAAAAATCAATGGAAATATGTATCCTTAGGTGAGTATTAACAAACACAAAGTCACTGGGACTCTGATAGGGGTTGCAGTGACTTTGTAGATTCCTTGGGTAATATTAACAAATTAACAACATTTACCTATTGTTAATATGTACATGGGATGTGTTCCATTTACTTATGTCTTTATTTCAGAAGTTTTCATTGTACAAGTCTTTTACCTCCCTGGTTAAATTAATTACTAAGTATTCTTTTGGATGTTATTGTAAGTAGAATGGTTTCCTTAATTTTATTTTTGCTTTGGCCATTGTTAGTGTATAGAAATGCAACTCACGTTTGGGTGTTGATTTTGTTTCATGCTACTTTGCTGAACTCACTTATTAGTGCTAATAATTTTTGTGTGTGGAATCTTTAGTGTTTTGTGTGTGGTGTGTGTGGTGTGTGTGTGTGTGTGTGTGTGTGTGTGTGTGTGTTTTTTTACATCAGATCATAGAATCTGTCAAGAGAGATCATTTTACTTCTTCCTTTCCAATTTGGATGCCTTCTATTTCTTTTTCTTGTCTAACTGATCTGGCTAGTGGCCAGAAATTCCAGTGTTTTGATGAATAGAAGTGGCAAAAGTGGGGATCCTAATCTTGTTCCTTATCTTAGGGGAAGTTTTCAGTCTTTAACCATTAACACGTTAAGCGCTCTGTCAGTCACTGGTGCCTGACACTTAACTTTTCGTCCTGAAGACAAAACAGGCTGGGTGCTTAATGTGTTAAGCTGTGGGTGTTGTTTTCATATGGGTTTTACTACTTTAAGGTAATTGCCTTGTATTCCTAATTTTCTGATTATTCTGATTATTCTTAGCATGAAAGGATGCTGAATTTTGTCAAAAACTTGTTCTTCTTTCTGTTAACGTGGTGTACTACATTGATCGATTTTCCTATGTTGAAACATCCTCACATTCCAGGAATAAACCCCCACTTGGTCAGGATGCATGATCACTCTGATCACTTTATTATTATTATTTATTTTTATCCTCACCCGAGGATATATGTTCACTGACTTTTCGAGAGGAGAGGAGAGAGAAGAGAGAGAGGAGAGAGAGAGAGAGAGAAAGAGAGAGAGATGAATCAGAGGCGAGACAGAGAAATATCAATCAGTTGCCTCCCATGGGCATCCAAAGGACTGGGAATTGAACCTGCAACTATGTATAAGTCCTGACCAGATATTGAACTCATAAACCTTTTGGTGTATGGGACGATGTTCAAAACATCTGAGCCACTCAGCCAGGACTGTATGATCTTTTTAATTCACTGCTGAATTTGGTTTTCCAGGATTTTGTTGAGGATTTCACATCAGTGTTTGAAAGGGATATTGGTCTGTAATTTTCTTATAGTGTCTTTGGTATCAGGGTAATGCTGGCCTCACAGAATGAGTTAAAAAGTATTCCTTCCTCTTCAAATTTTTTTTTTCTAGAAAAGTTTGAGGTGGATTGATGATAGTTCTTTAAAGGTTTGATAGAATTCACCAGCAAAGCAACAAGTCCCTTGTTAGGAGACTTCTGGTTACTGATTCAATCTCCTCACTGGGTATATGTAGTTCTATTCAGATTTTCTATTTCTTAGTAAGTTTTGTGTTTCTAGCAATTTCCCCAATTCATCTAAATTATCCAATTTGTTGGTGTTCAATTGTTCCTAGTACTCATATAATCCTTTCCCCCCTGTAGAATCAGTAATAATGTCCCCACTTCATTTCTTATTTTAGCAATTTGAGTTTTCTCTCTTTTTTCTTAGACCATCTAGCTAAAAGTTTGTCTATATTTTCAAAGAACCAATTTTTGGTTTCATTGACATTTTCTATTTTCCCCCCTTATTCTCTATTTCTTTTATCTGTGCTACAACCTGAATTATTTCTTTCCTTTTGCTAGCTTTGAGGTTTTTTTTAAAAAATATATATTTTTTTGTTTGTTTTTGTTTTTTTTGTTATTGATTTTTTTACAGTGAGGAAGGGAGAGAGATAGAGAGCTAGAAACGTCATGCCTCTTGCACACCCCCTACTGGGGATATGCCCGCAACCAAAGTACATGCCCTTAATGGGAATCAAACCTGGGACCTTTCTGTCCACAGACCAACGCTACACCGCTGAGCCAAACCGGTTTTGGCTGTTTTTTTTTTTCTTCTTTTTTTTTTTTGTCTAGTTCCTTAAGTTGTAGATTAGGTTGTTTATTTGAGACCTTTCTTATTTCTTAATGTGAGCATTTATAGCTATAAATAAAATTTTAAAAAGTCAAATGACATAAAAGGATGAAAGGCAAAAATTTCCTATGTTCATTTCCTTAACCTCATACCCCCAAATTAGTCACTACTATCTAGCTACTTTTCAAACTAACATTATATGCACTTTCTATGTGCTCTAGTCTATGAATTTATTTTATTATTTTATTCCTTATAACAATACTATAAAGTAGATACTATTATTATTCTCAATTTACTGATGGAAAACTGAAGCAGAGAGATGTGAAAGTAACACCACTATGTGACCTAGCATGCTGAAGCCAGCATTTGAGCCCACCCAGGCAGACTACTCTTGCTTATATATAAAAGACAAACAGGGTTAAATTAATTAGTAATAACATTAATCCAAACAAAGCAGATTACTCCCTTGCTTTAGATCCTCTAATTCAATTTGAATAAAATTCAAAGTCCTTTCCATTGCCTGTTTGACTTCCTATGAACTGGCCTGGCCTTTTTCCCTAATCTTGTCTTACCACTTACCCCTGGGTCCCTATATCCCTGCTACACTGGTCTTTCTCTTCCTTAAGCCTATCAACTTTATTCCTGTTTCATGCCCAGCTTTGTTTGCTGTTGGTTCTGCTTCGAATGAACTCTCAGAGATCTTTATACAGTTGTCTTCACATATTCAAGCCGCAGCTCATATGTCACCTTAGACAGGCCTTCTCTAACTGCGGGAGGCTAATTCCAGCAGGTCATAAATGTGATGTTTCATCAAAAGGCTGATGAAACCTTGAGGCTTCAGCAGGGCTGAAGAAACATATTATTCCCTTCTGAGTGGCCAAAAAGCATTTCCTCACCTAAAGATTTGCATAAATTATTGCCTGTTGCCAGACAGCTGAGGGCATTTTAATCTAATGTTAAATACCTGAACAGCCAAGACCGGTTTGGCTCAGTGGATAGAGTGTCGGCCTGAGGACTGAAGGGTCCCAGGTTCGATTCCGGTCAAGGGCATGCACATTGGTTGCGGACACGTCCCCAGTAGGGGGCGTGCAGGAGGCAGCTGATCGATGACTCATCGATGTTTCTAACTCTCTATCTCTGTAAAAAATCAATAAAAACAAAACAAAACAAAACAAAAACACACACACCTGAACAGCCAAAGGCAGTTCCCCCAATCTGACAATGCCTATTGTATACTAAACCTTAACCTTTGATATATATATATATATATATATATATATATATATATGCTTTGCTTTAGGGCAATTTGTGTTAATAAAGAGCAAGGGGTCCGGAGATTCAAAGAACTTGGTTACTGAAGCTAAGCCCTCCTCTGGCTCCCTCATGGATTACAAATTTATATTATATTTCTAGTCTCTTAATTGATTTACATGCAGTGCCTTCTCCAGATTCCTGAACCCTTCTAGATGCTGGATATCACCCTGGTATTACCTAACCACCTGTAGAAGAGATCCTCTTCATTCTCTTACCCATCACCCTATTTTTCTTCACAGCTTTTAGCACTGTCTTAAAATGACCTTATTTGTTCATTTACTGACTCATTTATTACCTCTTCTCTCACATGAAACATAAGGCACAGGAGGCCAGAAGCTTTACGTGTCTTATTCTCCAAGGTCTCTCTCACCCAAAGTCTTAAACAGTTCGTATCATGGCGGTAGATACTCAAATGTTAGACTTTGCTTCAGAAATCCTCTTAAACATTGTTAGCATCAACTTAAAATATATTTTAAATTTCTATAATTATAAGAGCAATTACAGAAATTTACATGGGAAGTTACAAAATAATAATAAAGAAAAGATGTCCTTAAAAATCATGTAATATTCCTCTGCCCAAGGGTAACCAGTGTTGATGTTTGTTATAGTTTCTTCCAGCCGAATAGTATCCTACTGTCCTCATTTATATTTCTTTGATGGTAAGTGAGGTAGAGAGTTTTTTCAGCATGCTTATCAGTTAGTCATAGTGCTTCTTTTGTGGCTTAGCTCATCCTGTCCTTCGCCTATGCCTGTGGTTTAATTTTTCATTCAGGTATGAGCTCAAGGGTTAGAAAGGTCTCTCTGATCACCTCCTCTAAAGCACACCCCCAGCCCCTGCATTCTCCATCAGTCGGCCCTGTGTATATCCTTATAAAACACACCACATCTTGTAATTACCTATTAATCTACCAACTATTTATATTCCCCACCCCTCTGGGATTATGTAAGATCCATAAAGGAAGTAATCCTACCTATCTCAATCACTGTTGTAGTCCTAGTAACCAAAACAGTGCCTTGAATATACTGGGAACAGGGGATTAATGAACATCTGTGGGATGAGTGAATCAAAGCAGAGAAAAATGTCCCAAAGCTCTGATTCAGTCATTCTTTTAATAACCCTTTAGTTTCAGGCAAAATTGGAGTGTGCCCTCTGTAATGTTTACTCATAATGTCCATACCTGATTGCTGGGCTTGGTAGATAAGCATTTTCCAAAGTAAAGAGTTTCTGTTACACAAAGGCTATTACACGCGGGCCCGTCAATAACTCCATTCTTGTACTTGTCACACTAAACACAGGAAATAAAGAAGAAGTTAATAGAAAAATGTTCACAAGAAGAACACAACATAAAGAGATATTTATATTCTTTAAGAGAAGGGTCCTCAATAAAAAGAACTCGGTATTGGATTCGAATCCATGTCTGTTCTTTATTAGCTCTATGATGCTGAGAGACCTTGTTGAAACTAGGGTGTGCATAGGATTTTGAAACTATTTTTCCAGATAACATGGTCTAAGGTGGTATGGTACCTACTTTCCCCAAGAACAGGGGAACTCTCTTTTTAAAAATGGCTCTCTGGTGCCCTAACTGGTTTAGCTCAGTGAATAGAGCATCAGTCTGCGGACTCAAGGATCCCATGTTAGATTCCGGTCAAGGGCATGTACCCTGGGTGCTAGCACATCCCCAGGAGGATGTGTGCAGGAGGTAGCTGATCGATGTTTCTCTCTCATCAATGTTTCTAACTCTCTTTCCCTCTCCCTTCCTCTCTGTAAAAAAACCAATAAAATATATTTAAAAAATATAGCTCTATGGTTTTAAAATAAAATTTAAATTACCAAAATGTTTTAAAATAACAAAATAAAGTTACCTCTGTCATCCTTGACATCATCCAAAAATAAGAAATAAACATGGGGTGTTGAACACACAGTACAGGGTACAGATGATGTGTTCTAGAATCGAGCACCTGAGACCTGTAGAATTTTGTTAACTGGTGCCACCCAAATCAATTCAACAAAAAGGGGGGAAAGGAATAAAATTAAAAAAAGAAATGCAAGCTCTACCTTTGATAAAATAAGGTGCCAATGTAACCCTAAGACACAATAAATGAGATGGCCTGCCAAATTCAGTGAAAATTACACCAGAGTCCAGACACATGCTGAGATTAAATACCTGCTCTGACCTCAATTCTCAGACAAAGCTGGCAAAACACTGCACAGGAGGTACATCTGAGGAGAACCATCGCCCTGGTCTGCACTGAGGGCGTAAGGGACACAGCTGTGGGAGTGTCCAAGGACTCTGTCTGGCATCATGAAGTGTCAGGGCAAGGCAGTGCTGAATGGGAAAACCCTTAAAAATGTTATCTATGGAGGTAGTCTGTTAATGAAACGGGCTGGGAAAAAACTACGTATATCATGAGCAGCTTGTAATTGTCAGGAAGATATGCAGGCTTAACCAGTCTGAGTGAGCGTCTCTCTGTCTCTCCTTCATACACACACACACACACACACACACACATGCACACACACACATGCGCGCGCGCGCACACACACACACACACACACATGCACACACACACACACACACACACACACTGTGGGCACAGCAGCTTCACTACAGGCTCAGTTCCTGCCCCAGTTGCTTCCTATAAATACTCAGTAGTGAGTAACAATCAAAAGAAAACAAATATGAGGCTTGTATAGCAAATATACAAAATAAAAGAGGAAAGGAATAGGAAAAGCAAGTGTCAGATAAATAAAATTTCCAGAAAATGTCATGAAGCAGAACAAATATTATTATTATTTTCTATATATTTTATTGATTTTTCACAGAAAGGAAGGTAGAGGGATAGAGAGCTAGAAACATCGATGAGAGAGAAACATTGACCTACAGTGGATGTGCCGGCAGCCACGGTACATGCCCTTGACCGGAATCGTACCTGGAAACCTTCAGTCCACAGATCGATGCTCTATCCACTGAGCCAAACCGGCTTCAGCAGAACCAATATTATTATGAATTCAAAGGACTTAATGAAAAGGTTTAAAATAAGACTTCAACAGATAATAAGTGCTCAGTAATAGCAAGTTATTTTACATAGCCAAACTTTTTTTTCTTCAAATAAAAGGCATCAAATGCTTTTAAACACATAAGGATCAGAAAATATAACATCCAATAGCATCTCTTGAACCATTAGAGAATGAATTTCAGGCAACCAAGAGATGAATGGAGAAACTAAACATGAAAGCCATTTGAAATGTTGGACTGGGATTAAAACAACTCTGGGAACCTATTTCTTGATAATTATTCCTACAATATCTGATAGTTAATAGATGCTTACAATGTGTCAGGCACTGTTCTTTTATTATCACGACAACAACCCTATAATGTCCATTGAACCTGTTGTTATACCTATGGTAAAAATAAAGAAAACAGAAATATCTGTTAAGTAACTTTCTCAAGGTCACACAGCTCATTCTCTTTAGCACTACTGCATATTGTTCAGAATGTTGATATTATAAACTACGAGAGGCCTGGTGCACGAAATTCATGCACGGGTGGAGTCCCCAGGCCTGGCCAGAGACCAGGGCCGATTGGGGCCAGGCTGATCAGGGCCAGGCTGGAGAGGAGGTGATGGTTGCCGGGCCAGTCACACATGGAATGAATGCCAGAGGCCGATGCTGCCACCACTGCGCCCCACCACTGCGAGTTCCCCGCCCCCTCCCCCCGCTCCTTCTTCGCTGCCGTGCTGCTGCTGCTGCGGGTGGGCAGCAGGCCGACTGGGGCCTGCCAGCTGGGGAGAGGGAGAGAGGGACAGGGCATGGGAGGTTACCACCAGCCCTGAGGAGGGAGCCGGCTCTTGGACCCCCTAGGAAAGGGGCCTCATCTGCCGCCACCCACTCCCAGTTCCCCATCCCAGCCTGGGACCTGCCAGCCAGGGGGAGAGTCCGAGGGAGGTTGGCCAGCCGGGGAGTGGGGAGAGGAGGGAGTGGGGGAGGGGAGTAGGTTGACTGTGAAAGCGCATTGACCACTAGGGGGCAGCTCCTACATTGAGCATCTATCCTCTGGTGGTCAGTGGATGTCATAGTGACCAGTCGTTCCAGTCAGTAGGGATTTTATATATAAAGATGCTAGTAAAAGTAATAAAACTAATAAAACTCAAGGAGGGGACATGTAAGAAAATGGCATGTGGCAAAAGAGTGTTGATTTTCTTATCTTTACTATTCATGGTCAAAAGATAACACTTATATCTAATAAGTCAAATTACAGAGACAGAAATATATTCAAAAGTATAGAGAAAATCACTTGCAGAACTACTAATAATACATTGATTAAAATTAGGTGGAATAAAGAAGATGGGATGAAACAAAGTATAAAATTTTATTATTGCTTCTAATAGGAACATAATCTTTTATTTTTACTTTGTATTGGTTAATTCATTATTTCTGCTTTCTTTACATTTTTTAAAATAAATTTTTAATTCAGCTTTTGTTTTTTTTGCCATTTATTAATGTAATTAAGACTTTATATTTTATTTTTATTGATTTTATAGAGAGAGGAAAAGAGCAAAACATTGACTTGTTGTTCCATTTATTATACATTCATTAGTTGATTCTTGTATGTGCTCTGACCAGGGATCGAACACAGAACCATGGCACATTGGGACGATGCTCTAACCAGCTGAACTACCCAGCCAGGGCTCTGATATATTTTAACATATATATTATTGATGTTATTTCCTAGATACTTAAATTTTCAATTTGCACTTTCTCTTTGGCTCAAGAATTAAAAGGATACTTAAAAATTTTCCAGATAGATTTTTGTTAATTTCAAGTTTTATTGTATTGTGACTGAAAAGTATTGTTTCTGCCATTTCCACGAAGTGGGATATATTAAAGTTTGATGTGAGGATAGAAGAGCCCTGATAGAGATGGAGAGTCCTTCCCGTGTGCAGAGTGAAGTGCCAACATCAGCTATCAATAGCAGAGAAGCTCCCAGGTGAGCCCCTAGCCATGCCTGCTTTCTCCTTCAGACCTCGCTGTGTTAGTTTTCATCTTCACAGGAGAGCAGAGCAATAGTTCTCAGACTCAAGTTTGGGAGGCGGGATCACACAGAGATGCTCAATATTTTCTTTCCCAGGCTCAACTTGTATGGCTTTTTAGGAAATGCAGAATCATCTGTTTGGTATCTTTGCTTGATACCAAACGGCCATCAATGTCATTGGTACGTTTATTTATTGAGGCAAAGGTGGTGGGAGTTCTGAGGCCTTATTCATAAGCTGGGATGAAACCTCTGAAAGGTATGGTTTAGTTTTTCCAAGGAATTAAGATTGTATAAACCACATCCTCTGACCACAAAGAAACGAGAAATCAGAATAAACGCAGACATGTGTGGAAACTGAAAAGCACATTCCTAACTAATTTGTGAACTAACAGGGGAAATCACAATGGAAATGCAAATTATCTAGAACTGAACAAGAACAAAGGTATACAAATGAAAATCTGTGGGATGCGGCTACCCTGTAGTTCTTACAGGGACACTGTCAGCTCTAAACACAATGATGAAAAAGTAAGAGACAATATAAGTAGTTTTCACTCCACTAAAGAGGCTTAAAAAAACACAAACCAACAACAAACCATTGTTATTATAACAATAACAGAGTAAGCCCCCCAAAGAAGTAAAAAAAAACAAACAAAAAAACCCCCTCAAAACCCCACAGAAATTTATGGGGAAAAAGACCAATGATACAAAAAGCTAAAACTTTAACAGAGAGCCGAGACCTGTTTGGCTCAATGGATAGAGCGTCAGCTTGGGGACTGAAGGGTCCCAGGTTCGATTCCGGCTTGGTTGCGGGCACATCCCCAGTAGGGGGTGTGCAAGAGGCAGCTGATTGATGACTCTCATCGATGTTTCTGACTCTCTATCTCTCTCCCTTCCTCTCTGTACAAAATCAATAAAATATATTTTTTAAAAAATAAAAAAATAAAACTTTAACAGAGAGATGAACCTTTAGCAAGACTGATCATAAGGAAAAGAGGAGGCACCCTGGCTGGGTGGCTCCAGCTGGTTAGAGCATTGTCCCAATACCGAAAGGCCATAGTTTTTAGCCCTGGTTAGGGTGTGTGTGGAAGGCAACGGATAGATGTTCCTCTCACACTGATGTTTCTCTCTCTCTCTCTCTCTCCCCTTCCTTTTTCTCTCTAAGATCAATAAAAATAAGAAAAGGAAAGAAAAAGAGGAGGCACAAATAAAGATGACTATAAAATATGAAAGAAAGGGAAATGATAGTGAATAATATAAACAACTCTATGGCAATAAGCAATTGAAATAAAGCATTTTTTTTCTAGAAAAACATAAATAATAAAATGATGCAAAAAGAAATAGAAAAATCTGAATAAGACTAATAAACATTAAAAAAAAATTGAATCAGTAACGAAAAGTATCAAATCAAGGTATAGTCTAGGAAGACCTCAGGGTGCGGTAAGTGAAAACTAGGCAACAACATAAATGCCCATCAAGCGAGTGGCTGAATAAATTGTGGTATATTCAGCCGAAACTGGTTTGGCTCAGTCAGCCTGCGGACTGAAAGGTCCTGGGTTTGATTTCAGTCAAGGGCATGTATCTTGGTTGCGGGGGTGTGGGGGGTGTGCAAGAGGCAGCTGATGTTTCTAACTCTCTATCCCTCTCCCTTCCTCTCTGTAAAAACTCAATAAAATATATATTTTTTTAAAAATTGTGGTATATTCATATAATAAAATACTATAAAATACAGGCATTAAAATGAGAGAATTTGGCCTATACATATCAAATAGAAAAATGCTGAAAACAATTTCAAATGGAAAAGGTTGTAGAATATGTGCAGTTTAGTATCATTAAAGTTTAGTAACACACAGAGCAATATTACATATTATTTACATGCCCTATACACTCAGTGAATGATGAAAAGGTGCTGGCAAGGACTCACACCAAATTCTCGATGGTGGCTCCTCTTGGGAGGAGGAAAGAGACTCCCAGGGAAGATCGAGAGAGCTTCAGCTGGACTGTGGTCATTTTCTTCTTTTTGAAAGTGAAGCAAACATGGTGAAAGGTTCAGATTTGCTAGTAGATGGTAGGTACATGGATATTTATCATATGGCTTTCTATGCCTTATCACTGTCCTAAGAGCTTTTCACGTATATCTCTTTAATCTTTACAACCTCCCTACAAAGAGCAATTATCTCCATCTTACTGACAAAGAAACTGAGGCCAAAGTGGTTACGAAGAGGTTAAGAAACTTGCAGAGCAGGTGAGCGGTGGTGCTGAAATCTGACGAACTCAGCTAGTCTGCCTCCAGAGCCTGAGCTTTTACCCACTGAGGTGAAAGAACCGGAATGATTGTCCTGGAGAGGATAAAGCAGGCCTCAGAACGGCGGGGACAGATGCCCGTCCCAGGGCTCCTCCTGAGGGGACCAGGTCACGGTCACCCCCTCTGCACAAGCACCAAGTGGGGCCAGGACGCCCACCTTTGCTTCCTGAGGATTCACACACACGTCTGACACATCACCCAGCGCACATGAAAAGCACTTGCGGAATGGATGAGTGAATGAAGTGGGTTCTGGGTCTTTACCCAGCAATGGGGCATTTTACTAAGGACAACTTCGGCGATAGGACTAACAGCTATCCCCTTCGACCATCCTGATCTGTGGCCCCTGAGTCTGGAGGAACACTTCATCCATAACTCTGCCCAGGTCCAGACTTAACCGTGACCTTTTCACAATACCCATCTTCCAATGAATAAATAATCGTAAGGCTGTGTATTTCCTTCCTGAGCCTAAATTCTTCCTCCCTTCCTTCCTTATGTTCCCAAACATATCACCATTTATGTTCATGTTATCTTCCCTGGCAGTAAGTAAAAGGATTTGAAGACACTGACATATATATACCTTTGAACTTCCATTCTAGCACAGAGTTTGGTATTTAAGCGTCTGATAAATTTTCAATAAATAACCACCATATAGAACACAGTGATTTGATTTTAAGACCTCATTGAAGATAAAATTAATACTTTTCCATACAATTGAAAGCAAACCAAATTGAGAAGGACAAACCAATCCCTTATCAGTAAACTGTTAAGCAGTGAAGATAAGTCTGGCATTCAGCTACAAGAATTTATTCTTGTTTTGAGCAAAGGCCTCAAGCCAACCCTGCCTGGAAGAGGCAGTCACGAAGAGCAGGCTCTTCAGCTTATGGCTTCCATCCCGAACCAAAAGCAAATTCCCCTCACGCTTGTTTAAAAAGGATGGTTAGCCACACACTGTTCTGTTTTGTTTTTCAGACAGGGCCATATACAACTATAATCACTGACAGCAATCTGACCTTCTAGCTAAATAGACACATATTATAAAGAATGTTCAAGTTTCCAATAGAAAACTCAGAAGAAAACGTCAAAGGTTTGTCCTTTCCCAAGATATTTTTTAAAATATATATTTTTTATTGATTTTTTACAGAAAGGAAGGGAGAGGAATAGTTAGAAACATTGATGAGAGAGAAACATCGATTAGCTGCCAACCAAGGTACATGCCCTTGACTGGAATCGAACCCGGGACCCCTCAGTCCACAGGCGGACCTCTATCCACTAAGCCAGATCAGTCAGGCAAGATTTTTTTTTATTACTACGATTTTACTATATACCTTCGTTTACTTGCACATACTTTGTAGTACCAGAAGGTGGCGCCCTTGAGCTAAATTTTACAAACCTCATCTAAGTTGAAGGAATTTCATGAACATGGAAATAGTACCAAAGGGGCAATACCAATGAACAGATAGATGCACAGTACTAGGTTTTAAATAATTTACCGATATTCATGTTCTAATAATGTATTTGAGGCAATCTTACCAATTGTTCTTACTTAGAAGAAAACAGCAGAGGCGGGTTCCAAGTTTCTAGTCAGCCTCCTCTAACATGCCCTGCATCAACTATTTAAAATCTTCACCATTCTCTGCACTCTCACTGTGTCTTCAACTTTTTAATTCCCCCCCACCTCTCTCCTAACTTCTTTTCCCTCGGCCATTAATAGTGCTCATTACACTCTCCCCTTTCCTCTCTCTCTCTAAACATACAAACCCCCTCTTCTCTCTTTCCTCCCATTCTGTTATAATGTCTCTAATTTACTTTAAAATTCTTCAGTATATACAGTGAGGTTATGGTGGTGGCGGTGGTGGTATGTATGCATAGTCCAGATGCCACTAATGTCCTAATTAGGAAATGCAGGAATGTACAGGTGCTCAGCTAAGGTTCTAATGAGGTAATAAGGAAACTTATGCTCCCCATCTCAGGACTGATCCATTCAGCCCCGGCCTGTGAGGGTCAGTTGGAGCGTCACCCTATGCACCGAAAGGCTGGCAGGCTCAACTCCCAGTTCCTGCGTATAAGAGAGGCTATCTCTCTCTCTCCCTTCCTTTATTTAAAAAAAAAAAATTCAATAAAAACATTTTTAAAAAGGTTGATCCATTTCTAAGATTTGTTAATTAGCAAATTATTGGTGACACCCGTGACCTGTTAATAATCATGGCGAATGTTAAAAATGGCTATTGGCGCAATTAAAGGTATTTAAGATACGAGAGTTGGCTAAAATAGGAGATATTCCCTACCCTTTCACAAGAAGTTAAAACCTTTATCTTTAGGGAAGTACCCAGAGCGAATTGTTTTGCATCAGAGGCTCTCAAACTTTAGGAGTGTCAGGTCTCCTGGAGGTCTTGCTAAAACACAGATGTCGAACATGAGTGAGAGCTTCTCACTCCTTAGACTTTAGGTGGGGCTGGAAATTTGCATTTGTAGCAAGCTATCAGATGATACCATTGCTGCTGGTCAAAAAGAGACATTGAGAATCACTGGTTTGGAATTCCCACCTCCCTGATGCTCATTATAAGGGTAATAAACTTGTCCCTGGATATCGTTGCTTCTGCCTTGAGCAAGTCTTTCATGCCAATTGACAGAGCTCCTAAAACGACAATTAGAATTTCAATGAGTTTAAAGACTGATAATATGAAATGCTGTGTGACTGCTTGTAAGTAAATACGTGCTGAACCAACACCTAAATACGCAGCAGAAATTATTTTCATTATAACCTAGAATTTGGTTATATGGGCATATTGATACTCACCTATAGCAAACATTTTTCAGTGGCTGCTATCATCTTTCAAAATAGAATCCAAAGCACATGCATGACCAAACTGGATTTGGTTAATTTATTTTTAAAAAAATATATATTTTATTGATTTTATTGAGAGGAAGGGAGAGAGATACAGAGTTAGAAGCATCAATGAGGGAAAGTCATCGATCAGCTGCCTCTTGCACACCCCCCACTGGGGATGTGCCCGCAACCAAGGTACATGCCCTTGACCAGAATCGAACCTGGGACCCTTCAGTCCCCAAGCCGACGCTCTATCCATTGAGCCAAACCGGTCCCGGCTGGATTTGGTTAATTTAAAACTACATCCCAACCAAAAGGTAGAAGCAACCCAAGGATGCATCAATGGATGAATGGATAAACAAAATGTGGCGTACACATATAATGGAATACGGGATAGCCTTAAAAAAAAATTCTGACATCTGCTTCAAGATACACTATGGAGCCAAAACCGGTTTAGCTCAGTGGATAGAGCGTCGGCCTGCGAACTGAAAGGTCCCAGGTTCAATTCCGGTCAAGGGCATGCACCTAGGTTGCGGGCACATCCCCAGTAGGGGGTGTGCAAGAGGCAGCTGATCGATGATTCTCTCTCATCAATGTTTCTAACTATCTGTCTCTCTTCCTCTCTGTGAAAAATCAATAAAAATATATTAAAAAAAAAGATACACTATGGAAAACAGTATGGACATTCCTCAAAAAATTAAAAAACAGAACTACCGTACGATCCAGCAATTCCATTTGTGGGTATTTATTAAAAAACTATGAAAACACTAACTCCAAAAGATTTATGCACCCCTACCTTTATTTCAGCATTATTTAAAATAGCCAAAATCCTGGTATTTTTAAAAAAATATATTTTTATTAATTTCAGAGAGCAAGGAAGAGGGAGAGAGAGAAACATCAATGATGAGAGAGAATAATCTATTGGCTGTTTCCTGCATGCCCCACACTGGGGATCGAGCCCACAATCCCGGCACCTGCCTTGACCGGGAGTCGGACTGTGACCTCCAGCCTCATAGGTCGATGTTCAACCACCGAGCAACAACCCGGCTGGGCCTGGTTTTGTTTTATTCGTTTATATTTGGCTAAATCTACCATTTCCCTGAAAATAAGACAGTGTCTTATATTAATTTTTGCTCCCAAAGACGCGCTAGGT
Source organism: Nyctalus aviator (assembly GCA_036971965.1). Lineage (NCBI taxonomy): Eukaryota > Metazoa > Chordata > Mammalia > Chiroptera > Vespertilionidae > Nyctalus > Nyctalus aviator. The sequence goes on along the minus strand of CM072923.1, from coordinate 129,263,131 downwards.
CTTATTTTCAGGGGATGTCTTATTTTTCCATGAAGAAGAATACGGTACACATTTATTGTTAAATGAAAATAAAGGAAACTTATTACCTGTATACGGTACAGTAGTATGGTAGTTGTCAACACAAACCAGACAAACTGTGAATCCTACAGTATCAAGAATTTACTCATTTATTCAATGACAATCATGTCATCATCTTCTGGAACATTATTGTAACAATCCAATTCCTGAATTTCCTGGTGAATTTCTTGTGACTCCATTTCTTTCAGAATCAGTGGACCAAATCATGTTTAGCCTAGGGGGGCCTTATTTTCGGGAGGATGCCTTATATTTCACTCAGAAGGAAAACTGTAAGTAGGTCTTATTTTCGGGGAAACATGGAAGAAATACAATTTCCAGTCTCAATCATGTGCTTCTTGTTTATTTTTCCATATCCTCTACTACTCTAAGCTTCTTCAGGGCGGGGTCTTATTCGGTACCTCCAGGCTCTAGCACAGGGCTAGTAAGCACAGGACTAAAACGACAGTGTTTTATCACTGGCTTGTTTCTTCCAAACTGGCTTTCATCCGTAGTTTCTTTAATGCTTCGCAGGAATGATGTGAGTGATTCCAGTGACACCACTTGTTTCGGGATCATAGTGAACATCACGTGACCTAAGAGTGCAGCATAGCACATGAAGGCCACCAGAGGCCCATTATAATTTAACCAGTAAGATTATTCTTAGAATAAAATTTATGTTTGTTGAGATTTAAAGTAAACTATAAATTCACAAAGAAAAGATTGGCAACCTAACTCAAATTGGCACACAGGAAGACTAGCCTTTTCTTCAAAGGAAAAGGTTAAGCTTGTACGTACTTTATTTATTTTTAATTTACTTTTATAGATGTCAAAGAGGAAGGGAGAGGGAGAGATAGAAACATCAAAGAGAGAGAATCATTGATCGGCTGCCTCCTGCACGCCCTCCCACTGGGAATTGAGCCCACAACCTGGGCATGTGCCCTTGACCGGAATCGAACCTTCAGACCGCAGGCGAACGCTCAATCCACTGAGCCAAACTGGCTTGGGCAGCCTGCACGTACTTTAAAAACAGTATGTCCCAAGTAAATTGGTTCCATATATTTTAAAAATATAGGGTAATGGAACAAAATGAACTTTTGGAGTCAAGTAATTATGATTGATCCTAAGCAGATGCAAAGCTAAGTGAAATAATTAACTATGTACTGCTATCTAACTGGAAACATGGCTCCAGGTATATTAAATCTAGTGTATGTTAAGCTAGTTGTGTAAAGCAACAAACCATCATCTCTAGAAATTAAATCTTAAAAGAGACTGTAATAAAATTTAGAGGATCTTCCATCTTTTAATGCTTCAGTTTTAAAGCACATGCTAATATAACAGCCACAAAGGTTAACCGAATGGCACAGCGACTCCTCACTGGTATCCAGGTAGACCCTCTCTCTGGATCATAGAGGAATGTGCCGAAAATATCAACATTAAGTGATGTCCTGAAAAAGGCATAGGAGGAAAACACTCTCTTCCTCATTCACCTTTTTTCTTTTTCTTTAGTTAATCCTCACCTGAGGATATTTTTTTCCATTGCTTTTTATTTTATTTTTATTTTTTACTTGTTTATATTGGATTTTTATTGATTAAAAATTTTTTTATAACAAAATCTTCCAAAATTTTTTTCAAGGCAATGTAACAATGAAACAAAAACCCACCGAATATTGGGATTCTTACCAAAAGAGCAAGCAGGAGACCAATATCTTTCAAGAAAGTTTAGGAAAAAAGAAAGCTAAATAAAATTCTGGGATGGAATCCAGAGTACATCAGGAGAAATACATACTTTGTCCATGTGTAGGGTTTTGTTTTTTTTTTAGTATTGCAAGGATGTTTCAGTATTAGGAATGATATGGCTAGGTACCTACTATTATTAGCATCTATCTATATATATGAAAGCCTAAGTGACCCAAAATGACCCACCCAGCTGGTCACTATAATGTGCACTGACCAACAGGGGGCAGATGCTCAATGCAGGAACTGCCCCCTGGTGGTCAGTGCGCTCCCACAGAGCAGCGTGAGTGGGCGGCAGTGGCAGGTGCAGCGGAGCAGCAGGTGCAGCGGAGCGGCCGGGCACCCGGCCCCACTCAGGCTCCTCGCCGGCCGGCCGCCTGCTGCTTCCTGCCCTACTACAGCCCCTGAGGGGTCCTGGATTGTGAGAGGGTGCAGGCCAGGCTGAGGGACCCACTGGTGCATGAATCCGTGCACTGGGCCTCTAGTATTAAATAAAATTGAATTAAATTCCAGTAGTAGCCAATAAAGTTAGGCAAAAAAACTAAAGGAAATTGGAGAAACAATTAGTGGAGTCCCATATTAATTTATAGCAGTCAATTCCTTTGACATATAAAAATCGCAATTAGAAAACATAAGGAAAGAAAGAGCCCTACTTATAATGGAAATTATAATACTAAAACTAAAATACTTTGGAAAGAACTTACCATAAAATGTCAGCAAGAAAACTGTAAGATATTACTAAGGGACACAATAAACTTGAATTAATAAAATTTATACCTTGCCCTATCTGGTTTGGCTCAGTGGATGGAGCTTTCAGCCTGGGAACTGAAGAGTCCCAGGTTCAGTTCTGTTCAAGGGCATGTACCTCCCCAGCTCAGGCCCTGGTCTGGGCTTGTGCAGGAGGCAACCAATTGATGTGTTTCTTTCACATTGATGGTTCTCTCTGTCTGTCCCTCTCTCTTCCACTCTCTAAAAAAAAAAAAAAAAAAAAAAAAAAAAAAAATCAGTGGAAAAATATCCTCGGATGAGAATTAAAAAAAAAAAAAATCATAAGTCAAACCATCATAAATTGGGGACCATCTATATTGTGAAATAGTCCCCACAATAAGCTAGTTAGCATCCACAGTTGCAATATTTTTCTCTTGATAACTTTTAAATCTACTTTTTTTTGCAACTATCAAATGTACAATATAGTATTTTTAAAAATAAATCTTTATTGTTCATATTATTACAAATGTTCCTCTTCCCCCCCTCCCCCCGTTGCTCTCCTCCACCAGGTTCCCACCCCACCCTCTGCCCTTTCCCCACCCCCCATTGTCCTCATCCATAGGTGCACAGTTTATGTTCAGTCTCTTCCCGCATCCCCATCTCCCCTTTTCCCCAAGAATCGTCAGTTCACTCCCCTTCCATACCTCTGATTCTATTATATTCAACAGTTAATATTGTTCATCAGATTTTTAAAAAAATTTCCTTGTTTTTTAGATTCACTTGTTGATAGTTACATATTTGTTGTTAATATTTAAAAAAATATATATTTTATTGTTTTTTACAGAGAGGAAGAGAGAGGGATAGAGAGTTAGAAACATCGATGAGAGAGAATCATCAATCAGCTGCCTCTTGCACATCCCCTACTGGGGATGTGCCCGCAACCAGGGTACATGCCCTTGACCGGAATCGAACCCGGGACCTTTCAGTCCGGAGTCCGGCGCTTTATCCATTGAGCCAAACCAGTTTCGGCTGTTGTTCACAATTTTTATCTTTATTTACTTTCTCTTCTGAAAGAACCCCCTTCAGCAATTCATATAATTCTGCTTTGGCGGTGATGAACTCCTTTAGCTTTTTTTTTTATTAGTGAAGCTCTTTATCTGGCCTTCGATTCTGAGTGATAGCTTTGCTGGGTAGATTATTTTTGGCTGTAGGTTCTTACTATTCATCACCTTGAATATTTCTTGCCATTCCCGTCTGGCCTGCATGGTTTCTGTTGAGAAATCATCTGATAATCGTATAGGTGCTCCTTTATAGGTAACTACCTGCTTTGCTCTTGCTGCTTTTAATATTCTCTCTTTGTCTTTTGCTCTTGGAATTTTTATTATGATGTGTCTTAGTGTGGTCTTCTTTGGATTCCTTTTGTTTGGAGTTCTGTGCGCTTCCTGGACTTGTAAGTCTAATTCTTTCACCAGGTGGGGGAAGTTTTCTGTCACTATTTCTTTCAGTATGTTTTCGATATCTTGCTCTCTCTCATCTTCTGGGACCCCCATAATTCTGATGTTGGTTCGCTTGAAGTTGTCCCAGAGGTTTCTTACATTATCTTCAATTTTCTGGATTCTCTTGCCTTCTAGCTTCTGTGGAGGAGTGTCTTCTGGCTCTTTATGTTCCAAATCTTTGACTTGATTCTTGTGATCTTCCATTCTGTTATTAGGACTCTGTATAATATTTTTTATTTCAGACAATGTATTCTTTATTTCTTGTTGATCCCTTATTATTTCTTGTTGATCCCTTATTATTTCTAGTTGATCCCTTTTCATATCATCATAGGTCTTATTGACCTTTTCTAGGTAATTCTTGAAAAACCTTATAAGCATAGATTTAAACTCTATATCCAGTCACTTTTTGTCCTCCATTTCTTTCGTTTGTGATCTTTTTCCTTGTCTCTGCATTTTCACAGCTTCCCTGAGTTGGTAGCCTTAAAAGTCTCTGTGTTCTGCTTGGATGTAGTTTCAGGGTGGAGCCTACAGCCTTGGCTTCCCTCAGCCCCGCCCTATGCGGCTCCTGAGTCTCAGTATTCCTTAGGGTCCTTCGGTACTCACTGTAAGCACCTCTGAGAGAAAGGTGCCCTCGAGTTTCGCCTGCTACCAAACAGTCTAGGCTCTCCCCCAATGAGCCCAGAACTGGAGTTTAGTTCAGTTGTAATTGGAGTTGGAGGCGGCGTTCAGAGCAGTCTGGAGCTTTTGTCTCCTTCCCGCCAGGGCAATCCTGCGGCACAGCCAACCGTCCCTTCTCTGTGCGCAATGTGTGCGCCTCCGGGACCCCCTTTCGCCACTCCCCTGGGATTCCGCCTCACAGCCCGGCTCCCTCTTTATGAGCCTGGGGCCCCAGGGTCTGGCCTAGAACTGGGGTTCAGAGCTGTCGGAACTGGGGTTCAGCACAGTCCGGAACTTTTATCTCCTTCCCGCTAGGGAACGCCAGCCAGGCACTCAGCCTCCCTCCTCTCCTGCTCCGTCCTTTCCGCGCGCACCGCGTGTCTGCGTACCTTAGGCTTTTACAGCTCCTCTGATTTTCCTTTTGGTTTTCTCTTTCCTTCTCGTTGTAGAATTTCCAGTCAGTCGACTTTCCTGTAGTTCTGGGTAATGTCCATTTTGTATTTTAGTTGTATTTTATTGAAATTGTTGTGTGCGGCTGCGGTTAGGTGTTTACCTGTGCAGCCATCTTGGATTCTCCCAATATGGTATTATTAACCTTTTAATACAGGAACTCATTTTATCCTCACAACCATTTGATGAGACACATAGTATTAATCCTCACTTTGCAGAAGCTAAATAACTTGCCCGAGCTTATACAGCTAAGGAACAGCAAAGGTAGGGCTCAAACCCGAAGTTTTTTTATTCCAATGCTTATGCTTTTAACCACTACAATAGACATGACCCCTCACACACATATGGAGAGAGAAGAAAAAAGACAGAGACAGATATACAGAGAAGAAATTCATGTAAGCAGAGACAGATTGTGATTTTTAGTCCTCTGGAGACTTTAATTTCACTTTACTGATGAATCTCAGAGAGACGGGTGGGAAGGGGGGCAGGAAGAGATTAAGCAAAAAACTGTATATGCATAACCCATGGACAAAGATAATAGTGAGGTGAAGATCTGGGTGGCGGGGGGAGAAGCAGGGTGGAGGGGTCACTGGGGGAGGAAAAAGGGGACATCTGTAAAACTTCAACAATAAAGGTAAATTTTAAAAATACCAATTGATAAGAAATAGATGGAGAGCACAATTTAATGCTTATTTTACTAAAACTTGAAAATGATGAGAAAATTTTCTGAGCCTAAAGTGTATCTTTTCACTAAGGCTGGCTTAAAAAAAAATTGTAGTTTCTCTGCATTTAGAAATTATGATCTTAAAACCTATCAAAACTAGTAGTACTCAGACAAATAGTACTAAGACAGTACTAATATTGCATAGGAATTGTTTGATTAGAACTAAGAAGGAAGCAGAAAAAAATATTTTTAAGGAATATTTAAAAGGATCTAAGAATAAGATATTATTTGATCAGGATAAGGGAGAGGATAAGATTCGAAAGAGATGAGCCTAGATTTTGTGGCTGCGATTGCCCTCAGATGACCTGAAACACAGCCTTATGGAAGATAAAAATCTCGTTCAGTCCTTACCAAGGGTGGGAACTTGGTACACCATGCTTTGGGCGGTGACTCTGAAGGCTGAACCCCAGGGGTAATGGTGAGCTAGAAGAACTTTAGAGAGCCTTGGCCAGTGCGGCTCAGTTGGTTGAGCGTCCTCCCATGCTCCAAAAGGTCACAGGTTCAATTCCCATCAGGCGAGGTGCACACCCAGATTGTGGGTTTGATCCCCAGTCAGGGTGAGTGCAGGAGGCAACCAATTGAAGTTTCCCTCCCTCCCTCTCTCTCTCCCTTCCCTCCTTCCTCTCTCTAAAACGAATAAAAATATATTTAAAAAGAAAAAGAAAAAGGACCTCAGAGAGATGAGCTGACTCATAGCTTCTTTTTCCCTTGAGGATTTTGCCAATACTGGGCATGAGTGGAGGTCAGAGCTGCCGCTGGGGATAAGAAACCAGTGAGCTCTTTAAAAATAGGAAACTAAGGGAGCCTCAAGCATACAGCCAGTTATCCTGTTGGGATATTTGCCAAATCCCGAGGCCTTACAGAATGGGAGGCTAAAACCCTCACCGGGCCGCCTTTGAAAAGCAGAGCAGACATTCTGGCAATCTCACAAGATACAGACTTGAGTTATGAACCTGCCAGAGGGAGAAACCCCAATGAATTCCCAGGCTCTCAGTTAAAACCCTTAGAGGCCTATGCTCTTGGAATAGGGATGAGCCAAAAATAGCTGGAGCAGAGAGAGGGTTGCACTAGAGGTCCGAACAGTCCGTGATTGGGTTAAGAAGATCAGCTACCATTATACTAACTGACTTCCAGAGGGAAAGGAACTTTTATCTGGAGGCAGTGTGTAAAAAAAATGCAGGGCAGACCAAAAGACAAAATGACAGGACCAAAAACAAGAGGTAAACACTGACAATAGAAACAGACCCACAGATGATCCAGACACTGGAGTCATCCAAAAAGGATTGTGAAATTACTATGTTTATGTCCAAGAAAAAAGGTAGAGAAAATAAATAAAACAACAGATAATTTCAGCAGAGAATTGAAATGCATTTAAGAGAATTAGCAAGACAATGTGGCAGTTCCTAAAAAAGTTAAAAATAGAACTACCATATGATTCAGCAGTTCCACTTCTAGGTATATGCCCCAAAGAACTGCAAACAGGGGTTCAAAAGCTATTTGCACACCATTAGTTACAATAACCTTAAGTTGGAAACCATTCTATAGTTGACCCGTGAACAACACAAATCTAAACTATATGGGTCCACTTAAATGTGGTTTTTGAAAAGCTTACCCTTAAAAATAATTCCCCTCTGCTGTTATATTTCTTATATTAGTCATTCCCCCCTTTGCTTAGTGAAGAAGCTGTAATACCCATGAGGAAAAAACTTAAAAAAAAAAATCCTTCCTGGATTTTAGAATTCATAGAGTTAAATTGATTTTTATTTTCTTAGAATTTTGGGAAGCTCAAATTTCCCCGTTTTATGTTCCTATAACAGTGGTCGGCAAACTCATTAGTCAACAGAACCAAATATCAACGGTACAACGATTGAAATTTCTGTAAGAGGGGAAAACCGACTTCTGCGCACGGGCCACGAAGTTTCAGTCCCACTGTACGTGTGCGCCCACACGCGGTATTTTGTGGAAGAGCCACACTCAAGGGGCCAGAGAGCCGCATGTAGTTCATGATCCACGATTTGCCAACCACTGTCCTATAACATTTGCTATTGTAATATTTATCTCACCCTCCTGTACTTCCTCATTTTCTTCCCTCCTGTAAGTTTGTAAGGTCAGGATGCCTAGTCCTCTGCTACATGCACACACCTAGCACCACTGGCCTGGGTTAAGATAACCACTCAATAATTACAGAGTCTTTCATAAGTTATAATAATTGGGATCCAAACAATCATTACTACCAAAAATATAACTCTCAGATGAAATGTTTTAATATTATTTACATCAGAATATGTTAGCAGGAAACAAGGAGTTAAATTTCCTTAGCCTCAAACATTTAAAATATAAGTTCTATGGAAGCAAGGGTTAATACTAGAAGTCTTAGACTGACAGAGCAATCTTCCAGAGGTATAGCCAAACGTTAGAATAGAAATTTAATAATAAATGTTTATGCTTTTTAGACAAATGTCTGGTTTTTGAGAATGATTACATTTATTCAAAAAATGTGTTCTGGAAAGGGTGCCTGTGTATAACACTTTCAAACTATAAACAAAAATCCCCATCTGATTAGAGTAAACCCAACTTCAAGTATATCTATCTATCTATCTATCTATCTATCTATCTATCTATCTACTAGAGGCCCATTGCAGGAAGATTCCTGCAAGAATAGGGCTTCCTCAGGCTTATTCCTGTGGCCTAAGTGAAGCAGAGAAGAGAGCAAAGCCCAGTGAGGCAGGCTTTGCTCTCTTCTCCGCTGCCTCACTCCCTCCCTTCACTGCTTTGCTCCCTTCTGCAGCACTTGGCTTTCTTCTATGCTGTCTTCAATCTTTGCTTCATGCCTGCATATGCAAATTAACCATCATCTTTGTTGCATAAATTTGTATACTTGCTCCTGATTGCTTATGGGCGTAGCGAAGGGACAGTCAATTTGCATGTTTCTCTTTTATTATTGTAGACTAGAGGCCTGGTGCATGAAATTTGTGCATGGGGAGTGCCTCACCCTAGCCTGCACCCTCTCCAATCTGGGACCCTTTGGGGGATGTCTGACTGCCAGTTTAGTCTTGATCCCTGATCCCTGTGCCTAACCCAGCAGTTGGATATCCCTCTTACAATTTGGGACCACTGGCTCCTAACCGCTCACCTGCCTGCCTGCCTGATCAGCCCTAAATACTCTGCCTACCTGCCTGTCTGATTGCCCTTAACTCCTCTTCTGCCAGCCTGATCATCCCTAACCTCTCTGCCTGATCATCCCTAACCACCTCTGCCTTGGCCCCTGCCACCATGGCTTTATCCAGAAGGAGGACGGGATGACCAGAAAATGTCCAGTCTATCTGATCTAATTAGCATATTACCCTATTATTAGTGTGTGTGTGTGTGTATGTGTGTGTATATTTATATATGAATGTTTATACACACACACATCTTTAAATATATATTTTTATTGATTTCAGAAAGGAAGGGAGAGGGAGACAGAAACATCAATGATGAGAGAGAATCATTGATCAGCTGCCTCCTGGGGATGGAGCCCGCAACCCGGGCATGTGCCCTTGACCGGTATTGAACCTGGGACTCTTCAGTCTGCAGGCTGACTCTGTATCCACTGAGCCAAACCAGCTAGGGCAAACTTCAAGTATATTTGAAAAATAAAAATCCCTCTTTGATCTTTTGTTAACAGGTTGATGGAGAAATGATGATGCTCTCAAACTAGTCTGTATTATGTATGTATTATGTATTTAGACTTCTGAATATTAGATTTTCCTAAGTGGGGATTAGTTCTACCAAAATGCTAAGAAATTCAGCACAACTCTACGATCAAAATTAACTTTTACTTTTTGAAAATATTATTATATATATATAAGTAGTAAATATGTTATTAATCTAGGTTTTTCCATATACCAGGAAATAAAAAATACTTACTATTATTTTCTTACAGTCCTTTCCTCTGCATAGTTCTGTATAGGTGGAGTACTGCACATATATAATCCAGCTTCCAACAAAAACTGCCAACCAGGAAAAGAAGAGATATTTCATCCGCACATATGAGAAACGAGCCTGTGAATAAAAGAGCACATAACAATTATTCATTCAGCACCAAGTCAGTGCTCACTGTCTTAGAACACGATTTCCCCCCCTTTTTTGAAAGAACTCAATATATATTCCGGGCTTTCATATGGCAATTCTCCTAGAACAAAGTGTACTTTCACTGAGTTCAAATAGTGCTGGTCTTAGAAAAGGAAGCTCCTTGGTCCAGCCAACAAAAAGGGAAACAAAATACCCTTTAAAATGTATAACCTTTCAAATACCACCAGCATTGAAAGCTACTTATTAAGCACAAGCACGTGCACCATGCTACCCTGGGCAGACCCTGTAAGGTCAGGTATGGGGAGACACACTTCTTATCTACCACAAATTTACACAAGACTTTCAAATAAGTTCTTTATGGGTAATCAAGATAAAAATAATTGTGGTTTTTTTTTTTTTTTTTTTTTTTTTTTTTTTTTTTTAAATAAGAACAAGGGATTTGGCTAGTTGTCTAATCCCTCACAGTGGTGTACAACCAGACTAAGAAAATAAACTCCTTTTTCCCTATTGTATTCACTAAGGACTTATATTCCTTTTTTTTTTTTTAAACAACCAAATGCTTCACCTCATAGTCTGGAAAGTTGAGAATGCTACAACTATGAAAGGAGAAATGATTGGAGAAGAAAGTGTAAGACATATAAAGGATAATTCCTCCTTCAGAAGATAATTTGTAAGGGAACACAATAAGATCCTCTTTGCATTGTTCTGCTTGCAGTGCTCTGGGATCTAATTGCAACGTGGACCAGTGGTACCTTTTCTCCATCAACCCGTTAACAAAAGATCGGTGCCACCAATCTAATGTCAATGGTGTCCTCATCTGGGGTGTCGTAAAAAGAGAAACTTTATTCGGGTATACATACAGCTTTGCAAACCAAGGAAACAGCAACCAGTGGAAATTGAAAAGTACATGCTCCCCTCTCCACAAAGGGGATGCTGGGCTGTATAGACAATGTGCTTGCCCTGGATCTAGATTGGTCCATTTTTATGCAAATAAGAAATCCAAGAGTGTAGCTTGAATGATACAAATAGTACTGTTCTGATTGCTTGGGATTCTAAGTCCTGATTGGTTATTATGAAACTGCTCTGATTGGTCAGTAAAGAGGCAAATGATGATTCAGCTGTGCAGCTCCAATTGGATGAGGCAGGTTTCAGCTTATTGGTTGAATTATTATTCCAGAAACTTCTCTATAAGGTACAGCTCATGCAGCAGAAACTCAGTGCAAGAGGCTAGCAGCTCAGTCTGAGGCTTTCCCCTGATATGCAGTGTGCATGAGAGGCCTCTATAAACAACGGCTGCTACACTCCAATGATAAATTTGGGCCCTGTTAATGACAAGTATATATATATATTTGACAAGTATATTCTTTCTTGGGATCACCAAAACCACACATCAGTTTAATCTTCAAGTGTCAGTCAGTCAAGATAATCTGGGTTTTTGTGTTTTTATTTTTGGTCTGGAGCTGCAATGGCCTGATTTTATAAACAGTAGAATTTAGGACTATGGAGAGAATTGAGCAGAATAAACTAAAGATGTGTAAACAAACAATAAAAAGCTAGTTTTGCTTTTAAAATCACAAGCCAGTTTCTCACACTGGGCAACAGTAGGATACTGTGAGCCTGTGAGCATACAATGAAAGCAGAAAGAGATGAAAGAGAAATGAAAGTGCACCTGCAGAAGACAATGAGTGCACAGGAAGAAGAGACTCAGGAAATACTGAATTCAGTTGGCCTTATTTATGGTTGAGACATCAGTCTTTGTTAGGTTAACAGATGGTGAATCCCATTAGTAAAAAGTTTAAGTACAACAAATTCACAGTTAAATAATAGGGCTATAAGCTTTATTATTTTAATGTTATTAAGTTACAAAAGAATGCATTGTAATGCAAGGTATTTTGTATACTCTAAATGAATCCAGTAAAAAGAAAATTCAGACAATTCCAAATTAAAATCACATAAATGACAATGGGAGTATATACCAAGGGGTTTGTTTGAAAGACATTATTTGGCCCTAATTAGAGGTCTGGTCATCAGATAGAAATGGGTACATAAGATGTGATGAGGCTTAAATATGATTAGATGACATAATACCTATAAAACATATGTTCATTCCTAGGCACATAAAAATAGTCAACAAATGTTAGCTAAATCAATATGCAAGGCACTAAGCAAAAAGCCAATAATGCTGTCTTTATGATTTGATCACCACCTTCTTTTTTGAACTTGCCAGGAAGAAAATTGAATCTGAATCTGATGAAGCTTTTATCTCCAACTACCAGTTTACAGGAAATACAGGAGACAGAGGAGCATAAGGGAAGTCTAAGTGACACGATTAGGATATAATCAGCAAACTCCAGGCTGTGGGAAACGCTGCAACACACAACCCAGTTTCTTCAAGCAATAAATTACGGGGGGGGGGGGGGGGTAAAGAGAGGATGGGGAAAACGAAAGATTAAAAAATATTTAATAAATAAATAAAATAATCACAATATGTACATCTTTTTGTTCATTCCTAGGGAATGAACATTTGTGAAATAATTAAAAATTCAAACAGTGACAGGATACTTGGTGGTATTAAGGGTTTATTTTAATACTTTAGGTATGATAAGGGTCTGTGGTAATGCTTAAAGAAAAGAGCTCTAATATTTTAGAGATAGCTACTGAAATATTTATCAAAAAATTGATATGCCTGGAATTTGCTTCCCAAGTAACGTGGGAAGGGAAAAGTATGGGGAGTATGGTTGAAATAGGATTGGCCAGGAGTTGATAATTGTTCAAGCTGGGTGATGGGTACATGCCTTCTTTTGTAAATGTTTTTCTCTATTGATTTAAAAAGTTTTTATATTGTATAATAAGACATACTGCCACACCAGGACACCACCTTCCCACACATCCATTCAGCAACTGTTTATGGATTGTCTACTATGTGCCAGGCACTTTCAGCACATCTCCAGTTAGGGCCAAACACATAATAAATTTACCACACGACTACCCTTTAAATAGTTAAAAGTGCAACGTGAAGGACCATAGCATGGCATGATTTTTTACTTTTAGAAGTCCAACCTTATAATAGGTTAATATTTTACATGATTTCTTTTTTAAAAAATATATATTTTATTGATTTTTTACAGAGAGAAAGGGAGAGATATAGAGAGCTAGAAACGTCGAAACATCCACCAGCTGCCTCTTGCATACCCCCTACTGGGGATGTGCCCGCAACTCGGGTACATGCCCTTGACCGGAATCGAACCTGGGACCTTTCAGTCCGCAGACCGACGCTCTACCACTGAGCCAAACCGGTTTCAGCTATTTTACATGATTTATTTGAGATAGGATTTTACTAAAACAAGATTAATTTTGATTCATTTATTAAAACAATCAGGAAATATATGACACTATTTTCTTTTTTCCTCTCCTTGCTCCACAGTAGGAATAAGTCACTGAGTAAAGAAAAACAGCACAGACCCTATTGCTGAGTAGGGTTCTCGCCCAGTTCAAGATTTGGCCCTGTCTTTCCTTCTTCTGGACACCCACCTCAAAAAGCCCAGTGATGTCCACTGCCCTGCAGATTCTCCATTAATAATTAATTATTCTGCCAAGACCAGTTGGCTCAATGGATAGAATGTCGGCCTGCGGACTGAGGGGTCTCAGATTTGATTCTGGTCAAGGGCATATACCTTATTTCGGGCACATCCCCAGTAGGGGGTGTACAGGAGGTAGCCGATCGATGTTTTTCTCTCATCGATGTTTCTAACTCTCTATCTCTCTCCCTTCCTCTCTGTAAAAAATCAATAAAATATATTTTAAAAAAATTATTCAGGTTTTTGTACAAATGTTCAATAAAATTCTTTCTAATGCACAGTATACTTAATGATGTTGAAGCTAAGACTTGTATATTTCTCCCTCCTGCATATCCAATTTAATAAATTGAAATCATTTTGCTTTTCTATATAACTCAAATAGCTACATTTAAAATTTTCTCTAGCATATGTTTAAACTGAAAAACATCCTGTGAACTGGCTTGCCTGCTGAGTGCTCGCTATGATACAGAATGCCAAAAATTCTGGAGAGGAAGTTAGATTTAATGACATTCCCAGCAGGGCACTGGGTATCACCTGTTTTAGACATAATGACAAAAGGAGTGAAACACATTTTTATTCCAGCATGCCATGGAAAATAACAGATTTTTGTGTAACACAAAATAGTACAAGGATCTTCATGTGTTCTCTAATATCTATAGATTTTGATACTTTCTATTTAAAATAATAATTGGAGAAAAACAGTGAGAAACCAAGATGGCATAAACACCTGAACTTGCTGCCTTGCACAACCACTTCAAAACTACAACTAAAACACAAAACAGACATCATCCAGAACCCCAGGAAGGCTAGCTGAGTGGAAATTCTACAACTAGAAGGAAAGAGAAAAGCACACTGAGACTCAGAGGAGCTGCAGAAGGCAGAGGTACCGAGGTGTGCGCACGGAGAGGGCAGGCAACTGAGTATGCGATTGCCTTTCTCAAGCAGGAGGGAGACAAAGCTACCGACTGGTCTGAACTCCAGTTCCGAGTGAGAATCTGAGGACTTAGATTCATTCAGGGAGAAACTGGACTGTCTGGCAGCAGGCGAAACTCGAGGATTGCTTTCTCTCAGAGGTGCTTGCAGTGATTACCACGGTACACTGAGAACCAGGGGACTCTTAGGGCAGAGATGACAGGTAGCCATTGCTGTCTGCTCCACCCTGAGACTGCATGAACCAAAGCAATTTTTATCCAGTCTCTTCCTGAACCCCCCACATCCTTTCCCCCCTGAAAATTGTCAATCCATTCCCTTTCTATGCCCCTGATTCTATTATATTCACCAGTTTATTCTGTTCCTCAGATTTTTTATTCACTTGATTTTTAGATTCACTTGTTGATAGATATGTATTTGTTGTTCATAATTTTTTACTTTTTTCTTCTTCTTCCTCCTCTTAAAGAATACCTTTCAGTTTTTCATATAATACTGGTTTGGTGGTGATGAACTCCTTTAGCTTTTTCTTATCTGTGAAGCTCTTTATCTGCCTTTCAATTCTGAATAATAGCTTTGCTAGATAGAGCAATCTTGGTTGTAGTTCCTTGCTATTCATCACTTTGAATATTTCTTGCCACTCCTGCCTGGCCTGCATAATTTCTGTTGAGAAATCAGCTGACAATCATATGGGTACTCCCTTGCAGGTAACTAACTGTTTTTCTCTTGCTGCTTTGTCTTTTGCTCTTGGCATTTTAATTATGATGCATTTTGATTTGGTCCTCTTTGGATTCCTTTTGTTTGGAGCTGGACTGGTAAGTCTATTTCTTTCACCAGGTGAGAGAAGTTTTCTGTCATTATTTCTTCAAATAGGTTTTCAATATTTTGCTCTCTCTCTTCTTCTGGCACCCCATAATTCGGACATTGGTATGCTTGAAGTTGTCCCAGAGACTCCTTACACTATCTTCATATTTTTGGATTATTTTTTCTTTTCTGGTTGGGTGTTTTTTGCCTCTTTGTTTTCCAAATCTTTGACTTGATTCTTGCAATCCTCTAGTCTGCTGTTGGATCCCTGTATATTATTCTATATTTGTCAGTGTATGCTTAATTTCTCGTTGGTCCTTTTTCATATTCTCGAGGGTGTCACTAAATTTATTGGCAGTTTCTAAAAAATTCTTTAAAAACCTTATAACTGGTTTTGAGCTCTATATCCTCCATTTCTTTCATTTGTGACCTGTTTCTTTGTCTCCGAATTTTGGCTGCTTCCCTGAGTTGATAGAGTGACTTTGTATGCTAGGTGTTCTATATGTCCTATATGGGCCAGTGGCTCAGCCTCCCCAGTTACTTGAGGTGGACACTCTTGGTGCACCCCTTTGTGGGCTGTGTGCATAGTCTTGTTGTAGTTAAGCCTTGATTGCTGTTGGTATCACTGGGAGGAACTGACCTCCAGGCAATTGGCGTGAGGATCAGCTGTGTTTATGATGGGAGAGCTTTTGTGCTGGAGACACCTTTATAAGGCAAGACTTGCTTCAGTGGGGCTTTGGTGCTCACTGAGTCTGCCCCTTGAGTGTGTTCCTTATGGATCTGAGGAGTTGTAATCTGGATGGTCCCACTCTGACTACTGAGTACACTGGCTCTTGGATCTCCAAGGAGGTGCTAATTTAGCCTCTGCCTGAGGCCACTCAGTAGGAGCTACAGAGAGATCTGCAGATTCCTCCTCTTTGTTTGGGGTTTGGAATTGCCCAGATGAGGCCCAGCTGTGAAGCAATGCAAGCTGCTGCAGGGCCTTGGGCCTTCTTTTGGATGTTCTGGGTCTCTCTGACTCAGCTGCAGTTTGTTAGATAATTTTAGATTTCAAAGGACTAGGCCATTCATATGCAAAAGCCTCTGCACACAGCTTGGTTGGGACGGAATGTCAGGCAGAGCAAACAGCAATGGCTTCCTGTCAGCCTTGCCCTAAGAGGTACCTGGGTCTCAGAGTCCCTTGGTAATCACTGCAAGCACCTCTGAGAGAAAGCCACCCTCGAGTTCCGCCCAATGCCAGACAGTCCAGTTTCTCCCTGAATGAGTCTGGGTCCCCGGAGTCTCACCTGGAACTGGAGTTCAGACCAGTTGGTAGCTTGTGTCTCCCTCCTGATTTAGAAAGACAACCACATACTCAGTTGCCAGCCCTTTTTGCACACGCACCTCGGTACCTCTGCCTTCTGCAGCTCCTCTGAGTCTCAGTGTGCTTTTCTCTTTCCTTCTAGTTGTAGAATTTCCACTAAGCCAGCCTTCCTGTGATTCTGGATGATGTCTGTTTTGTCTTTTAATTGTAGATCTGAAGTGGGGTGCGAGGCAGCAAGTTCAGGTATTTACGTATGCCACCATCTTGGTTTCTCTTGCATTTTTATTATTTCCAATATTGTGCTATAATAACACTAACAACAACAACACTACTAATGAGAGCTGATATTTGTTAGTGCAACTTGGAATCAGTTGTTATAAGCACTGTCTACACATTAATTTATTTAACCTTCATAAAAAAATTTATGATCTGATGTAAATTTATCAGGTTTGAAAAACTATAGCCCATGAGCCAAATCCAGATTGCCTCCTTGTTTTGTAAATAAAGGTTTATTGGGATACAGCCATCCCATTCGCTGATGTATTGTCTGAAGTTAGTTTCATGCTGTAACAACAGAGCTGAGTGTCTGCAACAGAAACTGGATGGTGGGTAAAGCCAAAAAATATGTTGAACCTTGGATTATAAATATTCATTCCTTCCCCCTGCCTCACTTCCTACCTCACTGTGTTGGCCAGGTGACCACTCGGGACAATGGTTATTAGTAGATGTGATGCAATGAAAAATACACTATTGGACTTGACTTCTTGCCCTTCAGACACTATTTGAGGAAGAACAAGCACCTGATATTTTACTGATCCCAGATATCAGGAGAATACGTGGGACTATGGTCCACCTGAACAAAATCCATAACCTAGAGCCGTGCCCACCCTAGAAAAGATGAATCCCAGCTGATCTGTAGATGCATGAGTAAGAAATAAATGCTCATTGCATGTCATTGAGTTTTGGGCCAATTTGATATACAGCATTGCTGTGGTGGCTAATGGATACTGGAGGGAATTATTATTATCTCTGTATGAATAGGGAATTATTCTTTAAAAAAATATATATATATATTTTATTAATTTTTTTACAGAGAGAAAGGGAGAGAAAAAGAGAGTTAGAAACATCGATGAGAGAGAAACATCGATCAGCTGCCTCCTGCACACCTCCTGCTGGGAATGTGCCTGCAACCAAGGCACATGCCCTTGACTGGGATTGAACCTGGGACCCTTCAGTCCGCAGGCTGATGCTCTATCCACTGAGCTAAACCGGTTAGGGCAAGGGAACTATTCTTTATTTTACAGATGGAGAAACTGATACACATAGAGAAATTAAGCAAGGCTTTCCTAGCAATAATGAGGAGAACCAGGGTTTGGATTGAGGCAATCTGGCTTCAGAGCCTATATTTGCTCTACACTTCTGCCTACTGCCTTAAATATATAAATATTTGCCTGAGTATTTGATTGTTTCTTCAGGAGAGATTTTAGTAAGTAAAATTTCTAGGTCAAAGGGTATATAGTTTTAAAAGGTAAATGATATACCATTCCAAAAAGCTTGCAACAATTAACATTCACTGGTTTTTCAAATGTGCCTTTTAAAAGTACTTTCCCAGCATACAATGTTATAGGCAATTACAGTTTTAGTTTCATTTATTTGACAGTGGCCTTGGCTTTTTATATACTCTTTGAATCTTTAGCACTAGTTTTGGCAAAAGCCCTAATATACCTAGACCAGTGAGAACTGAATAGAGCGGATGAATAATAACCTCAAGATTTCTTTCTTTAAAATATTTTTTAACTTATTGATTTGAGAGAGAGAGGAAGTTAGGGAAGAAGAGAGAGGAAGAGGGAGTGGAAAAAAGAGAGAGGGAGAGGAAAAGGAAGAGAGAGATGGAGAAGGAGAAGAAGAGGGAGAAGGAGAGAGAGAGGGAGAGGAATAAACATAAATTTGTTGTTCTACTTATTTATGCATTCATTGATTTATGTTTATGTGTCCTGACCAGGGATCTAACCTGCAACCTTGGCATACTGGGATGACACTCTAAGCAACTGAGTACCTGGCCAGGGCAATGTCAGAATTTCTAAAATGCACAACATCATGGATCTATCAAGAACATTTACTTCAAAGTGATTACAGGATTCAGGAGAGCTAGTCAAATTTTAAAGTACCCCCAAATGCAGAGATAGCCTCCATCAAATTCAGATACCTTAAGAGTTGTTGTGGTTGATTACTTTAGACCTGACCTAGAATAACTGGAAGCACAGAGAAATCTAAGCTTCAAGTTATGTCGGTCCAAGGAATGAGAAATATGGCCTTACACTGCCCACATCAGTCTCATAGGCGAACAGAGGTACAGAAGCATTCCTCATTAGAGTACACATCACCGATGTCTAACCATCCTCTTTTCAGTTTATGAGTAAAAGGTTAACAGTTGCAGCAGTTTTAAAATAAATTATTATTTTATAATAGCCTGAAAATCTATGTGGAATGGCAAGATCCTATTTTGAAAACATTACAAACCATGCATACCAGATGGCCATCTCTAATTTTGGAATTTTTCAGACAGGTGCTAATCTAAAATTGTCTCCTCGTTTCTTTTAAATTCTAAAGGGAGCTAAAAACAAAACCATGAAAAATGCTTCAGAGGCAAATGACAGCTATTTTGATCATAGCACTGTTTATACAGAAGAAAGGAAATGCCCTGAACTGAGATGGTCTCTAAATGAAAATGCTTTTGCTGACATTGTGAAGAGAGGCACACACTGGCAGTTATTTATTGCAACCCAAGTACTTAGGGGGAAATAATAGACTTTAACTTGATGAACGTGATTACCCAAAATCTTCATGAAAATAAACTAATAGAATTACTTATGGTGTTGAAGAAATGGGTATCTTGTAAACTAAGTTTGAAGTGACTATAGCTACCAATCTTTTACGTACAGTAGTCCCTTCTTATCTGTGTTTTCACTTTTTGCTGTTTCACTTACCTGCAGCCAACCACAGAATGAAAACAATAAATGGAAAATTTTAGAAAAAACAACAACAACTCATAAGTTTTCAATTGCAAGCTGTTCTGAGTAGTGATGGAATCTTGGACCATCTCACTCCATCCCACCCGGGATGTGAATCTTGTCCAGCATCTCAAGCTGTCTATGCTCCCCATCAGGTGACCACTGAGTAGCCATCTAGATGATCAGCTCAACAGTCAGGGTATCACAGTACTTGTGTTCAAGTAACACTTAATTTACTTAAAAATGACCCCAGAGTTCAAGAGTAATGATGTTGGCAATTTGGATATGCCAAAGAGAAGCCCTAAAGTGCCTCCTTTAAGTGAAAAAGTAAAAGTTCTTGACTTAATAAGGAAAAAAAAAATCATATACTGAGGTTGCTAAGATCAAGCATAAGAACAAATCTTCTATCCCTGAAATTGTGATGGAAAATGAAAATTGTGCCAGGTTTGCTGTCACAACTCAAAACTGCAAAAGTTAAGGCCACAGCACAGGTTAAGTGCTTAGTTAGTATGATAAAAGCATTAAATTTGTGGATGGAAGACATGAACAGAAAATGTGGTCCAATGGACAACAGCATGTTTCTCCAGAACACACTGAACCAATATGAAGACTTCAACAAGGGATACCCTGAAATGAGTGACATCAAGACATTTACTGCAAAGGCTAACATGGACTCATGAATAGGTTTAGATGGAAAAATATAAAAATTATTGGAGAGAGAGATACAACATTCATATAACTTTTATTACAGTACTTGAGGCCCGGTGCACAAAATTTGTGCATGGGTAGGGTCCCTAGACCTAACTGGCAATCAGGGCCGATCGGGGCCTCCTTCATCCTGTGCCATCCCCTGGTGGTCAGAGCATGTCATAGCAAGAGGTCAAACTGCCAGGTGGTTGAACTCCCCAGGGGACAATTTGCATGTTAGCCTTTTGTTATATAGGATATTGTTATAATTGTTCTATTCTATGATTAGTGATTGTTAATCTCTCACTGTGCCTAATCTATACACTAAGCTTTATCACAGGTATTAATATATAGGAACTAATTAGCATGTATAGGATTGGGTACTATCCAAAGTTTCAGGCACCCAGTGGGGGTCTTAGAAATTATCCCCTGCTGATAAGGGGGAACTACTCTATACAACATATACTTGTAAGCAGAAAGTGCCAATGGATTTAAAAAATCATAGTCATTCCCACAGAACAATACTCAGGACCACATGTACAACGATGGTCCCATAATATTATAGCGGTGCTGAAAGATTCCTGTTGCCTAGCGATGTCGCAGCCACCCTGACTTTGCAGCGCAAAGCATTACTCATGTGGGTGTGACAAACCTACAACATCACCAGTCATAGAATGTACAGTGTATACAATTACATAGTTATGTAATATTTGATAATGATCATCAGTGACTATATTACTAGGTTGACTGTACTTACACTCTTTGTTATTATTTTCGAGTGCACTTTCTACTTGTTGAAAAAAGGTTTGCTGCCAAACGGTGTGCCGTGTTCCGCCGGCAGCAGCCTCAGACCTCTCATGTTCACTGCGCGTCTCGACAGCATCGTTTCCTCTTGTGCTTGGCTTACCCTTGTATTGTAACTGCCACACAGGTTTGCAGTCAGGAGCAATGGGCTCTATACCATGGAGCCTAAGTGCATAGTAGGCTATGACATCTAGATTTGTGTAAGTGCACTTTATGATGTTTGCACAATGACCCAATAGCCTTTCTCAAAGTGCGTCCCTATCATTAAATGGTGCGGGGCTAACCTGACACTATTTTATTAATATTTTTATTGATTTTTTTTACAGACAGGAAGGGAGAGAGATATAGAGTTAGAAACATTGATGAGAGAGAGACATGGACCAGCTGCCTCCTGCACACCTCCCACCGGGGATGTGACCGCAACCAAGGTACATGCCCTTGACCAGAATCAAACCTGGGACCTTTCAGTCCACAGGCCAACGCTCTATCCACTGAGCCAAACCAGTTTCGGCTGACACTATTTTAAATATTTAGTTTTCTTCCACCATTCATTAATTCCTAAAATTTCTTGTTATTAATAAATGAATCATCATAACACATTATCTGCGGAAAGGATTATATGGGAAAGTACATCTTAGGTGAGTATTAGCAACAGCATAGGAGCCCAGGCTGCTCAGAGCTGGAAGCAGCATTGCAGCTGAAGTCTATCACTTTGTACCTGAGGCTGCAGATGGTTTGGGGTTTGTCACACGTAACCCAGTCAGTAAGTCCTGTGATCACAGGTAAGTCACTAAGCTTCCCTGAGCTTTAGGACCCTTACCTATAAAATGCAGGTGTTGTGAAAATTAAAAAAAAAAAAAAGTCATGGACAAAAGAAAAATATACTTAAAAGTTTCTATTTGTGGAAGTATAATAATGTGTGTAATATTAATAGTGACACATTTATCAGGCATATATATTAAAACAAATTTCCCAGTAGAGATGCACAAAGAAAAAAAATGCAAAGATCAGTGAAAAGTACGTGGGACCTGGTAGTATTCTTTTCTCCAAAGTTAAGTGTCAGGTCTTGCACTTCTGCTCTTCTCACTATACCATGGGTCTCCACCCAGAATCTGAAGACCCAAGCCAGCCTCGCTGTGAAGATAAAGGGCTGAGTTACCTCTATGGGGTCTAAATCACCTCTTGTCCTTAAGGGTAGTCCCTCCCAGAGAGGTTTGAGTCAAAGGGAAAGCTCAGAGGAGACACAGCGAACGTAAGAGAACCCATGGGAGGAACCGCTACCACAGAAGGAAACCGCAGAGGGAGGAAAGGGCTCAGGGCTGAGGCCTGGGAACCTTCACTATGTAACGGCCGGCTGGAAAAAAAGGGGAACTGACATAGGAGAGCAGGGAGGAGCAGGCAGACCGGGGAGACATGGAAATAATGGAAAGAGGATTTCAAGAAGCAGAGAGTAGCCCAATGACTGTCAAATGCTGCCGAGAGGTGACAAAGCCGGGAACTGGGCTTAGTGACGCAGAAGTCCCGTTGTCCTTAACAAGAGCAACTTCGTGGGGCAAAGCCAGACTGGAGTAGGAGATGTGAAAACAAAGACAACCAAGTCAACAATTCTTAGGAGAAGTCTGACTGTGAAGAGGACATAGGGCATTAGCTGGGCTTGAGGCAGAGTTTTGTGTGTGTGGGTTTTTGTTTTTTTTTAGTTGTTTTTTTTTTAAGCTAAGAGCAAGTAGCATATATTTACATGTGGCAGGAAGTCAGCAGAGATAGAAAGAGTGAGGTTTTGACAGATTAAGAGCACAAGGTTCCTGAGAAGGTCAGAAGGAAGGGGGTCCAGAGAAGAGATGCAGAGACAGTGTCTCCGCTGTTCTCGAGGGAAGAAGAGAAGGACATAGCACGTGTGAGCATCTGAGGGTGGGAGGCTGGGCTAATTTCTATCCGGCGACTTTTCTCTGTCTTTGAGAATAAAGGGAGAGAGAAACCCAAAGCAGAAAAATGACAGTAACCCAGACTCATTTTTCCATCTAGCTTTAAATGACAAAACATTTCAAACACACAGAAAAACATCTGTATAATTAGAGAAAGTAATATACAAAGTAGCTCTGCATCCACCACTGCATGTATACAGATGCCAACAGTTTGCCATAGCGACTTAGAACGTTTCGAAGAAGAAATAACATGTCACAAACAGACCTAAACCCTCTCCCCTTACATTCCCCATCTTTCCCTTCATCCCCAGAGGAAATTATTGTCTGGAGATCGGTAGCTATCATTCCCCGTGAGCATTTTTACTTCATACAGTACCAGGTTATGTGTACTACATGGCGCTGTGTTTTGTACGGTGAGCCTCAGAGATACAGTAAAAGCTGTACACCCAAGAAGACAGGCACACTGAAAGAGCTGGAGTCTGGGAGGGCGGGTTCGTAGAGGTTTCTTTGGTGAGGTATACTCTTCGGACGTGAATCCACTGGAGAGGAAAAGGTAGAGTTAATCCTTCCCTAGAGAGAGTGGGCATCCACAGAAAAACTGGCTAGCTCAGTGGTCAGCAAACCCTTTAGTCAACAGAGCCAAATATCACAGTACAACGATTGAAATTTCTTTTTAGAGCCAAATTTTTTAAAATTTAAACTATATAGGTAGGTACACTGTTATTAACTTAATTAGGGTACTCCTAAACTGGCCTTCGTTAGAAACTCAAGGGGCCAAAGAGCAGCATGTGGCTTGAGAGCCGCAGTGTGCCGACCACTGGGCTAGCTCGAAGCATATGCCCAGGAGTTTGTGAAGTTAGGATTCTCCTAATATTAGCTCCAGGTGGCAGAGCAGCGAGAGATCACTCAGACTTTAACAGCTGCAAACTAAGCACTCCCAAAAAGTAGAATCAGGCAATTTCTTAGCATCTGTTTTTTTTGTTTGTTTGTTTGTTTTTTTTTGTTTTTTTTTTTAAATAACTTTAAATGACTTGACCACTAGTGTTAGGAGGGGGGGGAAAAAAAAGGTATGGGTCAGTTACTTTAGTTGGGACCTCATGTACAAAAAAAATGAAGGAGCTAATTAGCACATTGGATTTAAGGTTATAACGCGCGTCAGCATTTCTCGGCCCAGCAGCGCATTCCCCTTCCTCAGTGTTTGCAACTAAAGCGGGGAGTCTTTGTCTTCTTTGTACCAAACAAATCATGAGCGGCCGGGCAAGCCAAATAGTTTAAAGGATGGGCAGGACTCCTTCAACATGAATAAGAACCAGAGGCAAGCTCCCTTTTGTCCAAAGTTCTTGTTGATTCAGAGCAAGTACATACTCGGTTTGGTCAAACATTCTTTTTTTTCAACATGTGGGTGTTTGAAAAATGTTATCAGTGCTTGGCTCTTAAAATTCTCACCTAACCACAAATCCTCTCTGCCACAGAGGAATGTAAAGGGCTCTTATGTATTCACCATCACAATGGTGATGTAAGCCCTGGCCACTGCGGCTCAGATGGGTGAGCATCATCCGGGTACCGAGAGGTAGTAGGTTCGCTTCCTGGTCAGGACGTGAACCCAGGCTGTGGGCTCAGTCCTCGGTTGGAGTGTGTGCGGGAGGCCAACCAATGGGTTTTTCTCTCTCACATCGATGTCTGTCTGTCTATCTGCCTGCTTGTCTCCCTTCTTCTCTCTAAAATCAATAAAAAAATATATCCTCTGGAGAGGACTTAAAAAAATTATAATTTCATATTTCTTGAAATTCAATCTATTGATCTTTTGGATCAGAATCAGCATCCTTAAAGGATGAAGCCTGGGATGTGCATTTTAAAGCCCCCCCACCCCCCATATTTGTCCTGGCAAGTGTACTCAGTGGTTAGAGTGTCAGTCTGTGCACCGAAGGGTCTCGGGTTTGATTCCTGGTCAAGGGCACTGGCCTGAGTTGTGGGTTCACACCCCCTCCTGGGGTGTGTCTTTCTCACATCGATGTTTCTCTCTCCCTCACTCTCTTCCTCCCTCCCTTCTACTCTCTCTGAAAAAGTTTGTTTAACCATTCATCTATTGATGTCAATCTGAACTGATTCCAGTTTTATAGCGCTACAACTAAAATAAGTTTTCATTTCTCCGGAATAAATGACTGCTGTCACCTGGTATTACATGCTTAGTTTAACGGACTGCCAGACTATTTTCCATTGTGGCTGCCAATCACTCCTACCAGCACTGGAGGAGGATCCAGTTTCTCTGCTTCCTCATCAACACTTGGTGTTGCCACTGCTTCCAATTTGTTCCAGTCACGACAACGCACACTTTAAAAACGAGTAGTGATATGTACCAACATAAAGATACTTTTAGAAAGAGCACTGGATTTAGGAGGAGAACGTTTCAGTTCTTGCCCCATCTCAGCACTTCGTAACATGGATGAACTTTAACTTAAAACCACTGCCTTCAGAGGTCAACCTGTGGCAAATGTGGCTCCCCTGTCTTGTGGATGAGAAAGCACACCTGGAGGTCTAAGGCTACAAGATGAAATGTCACCAGGACTAGTCAGATGAGGTACCTAGAAAGTATACACTGCAGACTGAGACGTGGATGGGACCAACCTACAGCCAAGAGGCAGCTGTGGCAGCGCCAGGCCATCTTAAGGATTTACACAATTAGTTGCAATAAATGTCTTGCTGATTTGTGTATTTTTTTTTTATAAACAAATGTGATAAACAGGCTGTTCCAAAAATGTATATACATTTTGAATAATTATTCATTCCAATGGGTTAAGTCTGAAAAGAAATACCAATTGAGCTATCAGAAAAAGTGTGTATACATGTTTTTGGGACACTCTATATATATTTATTTGTATGTGTCAAACACTCCTGGAATTTTTATTTTTATTTTTATTTATTTTATTTTTAATATATATTTTATTGATTTTCTACAGTGAGAAAGAGAGAGGGATAGAAAGTTAGAAACATCGAAGAGAGAGAATCATCGATCAGCTGCCTCTTGCACACCCCCTACTGGGGATGTGCCCGCAACCAAGGTACATGCCCTTGACCGGAATCGAACCTGAAACCCTTCCAGTCCATAGGCCGATGCTCTATCCACTGAGCCAAACTGGTTTCGGCAACTCCTGGAATTTTTAAAAGAATACAATATGCCTCTTATTATAGATCTAAATAATTCCTTTAATCCTAAAGGGAGAAAGGCAGAGAACAAAAGTGTTAAATAAAAATACAGATGTAACTTTAAAACCACTATAGATTAGAAACCTGTGAAAATGTTTCACCTGCTCAAACCTTCAAGACCCAATGCTTCCTTCTCCAAGGCTGATGATGAGTCCAAAGACCTAGAACTTACAATCCAACATCCTCACTCAAATTTTCCCCAAAACCCAAGAGCCATGAAAAGCTAAATGTCAGAGGCCAGGTTTAATAATCTAAAATATGCCTTATTTTTTTCTGATGTAGCTGTACTTAATACATTATATTAGCAGCCACAGTATCATACATACGTACAGGCAAACCTGAACCGAGACTGGCATGGCAGAAACACAATGACACATTTTATATAAATAACAAATTTTATGTAAAAATTCATAAAAATAAAATTAGTGAAAAATAAGTGTTCACTAAGACTTTAACACAGGTTCATGTCCTTAGTAGAGAATAAGAAAATAAATTTATTATAAAGGAAAAATAAAATTTGCTCCTGCTTATACTACAAAGCTCAAAGATGTTTTTTTCTTGGTCTAGCTAGATCATTTCTTTACTATACCAAACTACAAATTATTAAGTTCCTAATTTATAGTATATTCCTCCATTTTGCATTTTCCATGCTCAGATAGCTCTGATGGAAATCGTTTTACTTAATCCAAAAATCAGGTTTCTCTTTATAACCCCACACTTTCTTAATAATTTTCTTAATCCTCACCTGAGGATAAGTGTGTGGTTTTTTAAAATTGATTTTTAAAAAGAGAGAAGGGGGGAAGGGGGAGAGAGAGAGAGAGAAAAAGAGAGAGAGAGAAAGAGAGACATCAATCAGTTGCCTCCGGTGTGCGTCCTGAACAGGGGATCGAACCTGCAACCTAGGTATGTGCCCTGACCCGAACCTGCAACCTTTTAGTATACAGGATGATACTTCAACCAATTGAGCTATCCGGCCTTGGCTTTCCTAATCATTCTTATACCCCAGTGTCCATACTGTGCATATATACCGTCTTTTCCATTTTAATTTGCAGCAGTCTGTAGAGGATATTCTATATCCTCAATAAGACCATGAACTCCAGGGAACATCATTTTTCATTCTTATCCATCCATACATGAACACTAAAATGTAGCTAGATAATCATAGAACCTTGCTTACTTCTATGATGGAAAACTGTAATACATGGCTTAACACTTAGACTATTACCACTGGCTGTGTTAAAGACTATCATTCTCTTAACTAAGAAGTTGTCCAAACATGAAACATCCTAGCATTATTACCTACTAAAGGTCTGGTGAATGAAATTTGTGCACGGGTAGGGTCCTAGGACTGGCCGGCGATCAGGGCTGATCAGGGCCTTCCTTCTGGCTGCTGATCAGGGCCTTCTTTCGTTCTGTGCCACTCCCTAGCGGTCAGCACACGTCATAGTGAGCAACCGAACTTCTGATCTCCTGGCAGAACTCCCAAGGGGACAATTATATATATATACTTCCCTAGTTCCATCTCCCCTGACCCTACTGAACTTTACGCTGCAGAGTTACCAAAGTATTATTGTTTCTGGAACACACAGAGCTATGTCACATCTCTAGGCCTTTGCATAGGCTTTTTCTTCTCTCGGGAGCACCTTTCACCCATCTCAGCATCTGCAGTGTCTTCTGATCCTTTGTAACTCACTCATAAGTCACCTCTTCCAGGACCACCATGTGTACCCTAAGAATTCTATGATGCTTTCTTCTGTGCTATCTGTATATGTGGAACAAACTTCTATTGCTGGACTGAGTGCACTAGATTGTAATTAACCTCTTTACATGTATTTATTCCATTAGACACAATTCTAGGCTCAGTAAAAAAATTATCCAGAACACAAAGAGTTGAGAAGTGTGGGGAGGGAGACCCAAGAAAGTTTCTGTGACCTTTGCGCAGGAACCTGGTCTTGCAGTATTCATCTCCAAGTCTCCAGGCGGAAGGAAAGGACTTGGGACACACAGTACTCATCAAATGTTTGCTAAACTGATTTGACATAGATCTTGAAGAAAAAGAGAAATCACCTTAGCATGAAATTCATTAATCAAAAACAATGTATTACTTGAGCCAAATCGATTGTGGTGCACACAAACACAATATCCTGACTGTGTTTGAGACAAGATGGAATCTCAGTGCCAAAGCTAAGCTAGAGGCTCAGAATTCAAAGATGAGATATAATTCTCCCCCTGAAGGGGCTCATAGTTTCAGTGGAGAATCAGGTTCACAAAAAGATAATCATTGGCTGTTGGTTACAGCATCATCCTGATATGCCAAGGTTGTGCTTTCCATCTATGGTCAGGGCACTATAAGAAGCAAGCAATGAATGCATAAATAAGTGGAACAACAAATCCATGTCTCTTCCACTTTCTCTGTCAAATCAATAAATAAAAGTATATATATATATATATATATATATATATATATATATAAAGATTATATAAAAATTCATAAATGATTACATAACATGATAAAAATTATATCCAGGACAAGTTCAGAATACCATAGGACAAGGAGATGTCTATTACCTCGCTGGAAGTGATGGGTAGGGGGGATGGGAGGGAATTCAGGAAAGCCTTTCTGGAGGAGATGGTCCCAGGCTCAGTCTTAGATTAAGACATGTCTTAATATGTTCGTTTGGTTGGTCCATGAAGGGGTCACTTGCTCTATGGGTCAATTCTTAGCCCAGGAGAGATTCTAAGGGCAAGTGAATTCTAGCACATAAACTAGAGTGCAGACAATGGGTCAGTGTTGGAAAGGCAGGCAAAACTGTGCCTTGAACTGGACCAGATGAAGAACTAAATAGAAGAACAGGATTTCAGGGACATTAAGCACCAGAGCATGGGGGTGGCAGAAGACTTTGCCATACTAGCTGGAGCGTAAGAAGAGGGAAAAGGGGTAAGAGGGTGTGGTGGCAGAGAGGAAAACACTGATGGAACACAGGCTTGGGGAAACAGCTACCCATAACATAGTCCAGGCAGATTTGAGCTATCCTTGGGGACTCTCTGAACGAGCTGGGAAAGGGTTTGGAGGAAGCCAGAGTTTCCACAATTGAGGGGCTAATGCATGGCCAGAGAAATATTTACTTGCTGCTGTTACAGACATTTCATTATTTTTTAAATAACAGGTTGCTCTGTCCTATGTTGCCTAAGAAAAATGAGATAGTATTTCAGCCCACAGGAATTTACAGTTGTGTTCAGAAAGCAATTGTGTTTTGTTTTTCAAGTGCTACAGAAACACACTTAAGATGGAAAAATTGCGAAAGATTCCCAGAACAGGAAGGAATGAAAGTAGAATGCAAATACTAGACTATCAGACCAAGCCGAGAGGATATTTACCAAAAAAAGTGTCTATAAAAAAAACTTGAAGTAAAACATCATGGCATATGCAGGCTTACTAAGTACGGAGGAGAGTTTGGCGGTAGAGAGTAAAAAGAGGAGACAGACAATTTGCTACACTCTAGGTGCCCTTGAGGATCGTGGGAGAGTGAACCCAGGAACGAGGCTTCGGTGAGAGAGTGGCTCTGGGCAAAGTCTCAGGCAGGATGCTTCAGGAGTGAAAACGGAGCCTGGAAAAGATCAATTCCTCAGGGCAAGAACTGGATCCAGGCTGAAACCAGTTTAGCTCAGTGGATAGAGCATCAGCCTGTGGACCAAAAGGTCCCAGGTTCGATTCCGGTCAGGGGCATGTACCTGGGTTGCAGGTACATCCCCAGTAGGGGTGTGCAAGAAGCAGCTGGTCCATATTTCTCTCTCATCGACGTTTCTAGCTCTCTACCCTCTCTCTTCCTCTCTGTAAAAAAATAAAAAAATAAAAAAAAAATCAATAAAATATATTAAAAAAAAAGAACAACAACAACAACAACAACAAACTGGATCCAAGTGATGGTTGACTGGGTAAGGGGAATCGTCTGGAAAGATTTCCTGAGTTGGGAGTAGCACAGATAATTCTCTAAGGAATTCTCAAGCAACAGGTAAATTGTTAATGGTCCCCAGTTGTTAATATACATGAGGCTCCAAAAAAACACACCCACAAGACAAAAAACAAACAAAACAACAGCTCAACCTTAATCACCGTGTATTGCTCACTGTTGGCAGGCAGGACATTTTAATACACATTGGAATTGTCCAAAACTGGCAAGAGAGTAGATTTCTGGCTTTTGTCTTCAGAATCTGTGGAGGGGTGATCAGATGGGCTATTAATTGCTAGAGGTGAGGCCTGTTAGGTGTGGGTGTGGTTAAAAGTTTGATTTTGCCCCTACTTTCAAGGATGGAACCAGCGTAATCATTAAAAAGCACAAGAAGTCATCTACAAGAGGTACAGGCAAGAGAACAAGAGTTCTGTTCTCAGCCATTGGCTCTCCAATCGCCTGAAACCCATCACATTTGAAGTTCATCAGAATGTGGTCTTACTGTTCACCTCCAGCTGGAGGACAGTGCAGAAAGGTATTAAGACCTCACATTTGTCTTATGATCTGCTTCTAAAATGTAAGAATATTGAAATTAAAAAGGTTAATGCTTTAAATGTTCCCTTTTATATTGTTTTAGCTAACACTATACTTTGAATAATATTTGTATTCTTTCATTTCACTGTTTTAATAAAATCCTAATTGTTTTTGGCTCACTCTTGTTTCACTATTTTGTAAGCCTTTTTTTTTTTTTTTGCTTAGTAATAGCAATTTCATCCATTTTTCCTTTCCTTTAGTTTTTTTCATTGAAAACAATATATGTTCATTTAAAAAAAATGAAAAATATAAGATTTAAAAAACCATATAGTTTCATAGTAATCATTTAATTTGTTTACTTAGTATTTCCTTTCCATCTTTTTTTCCCCTGAGAAGTTATTCTTTAAAAAAAAAAAAAACACTGCACTGTAATCTTATTTAACTGAACTTCTAAATCTTGTGGTAAACAGTGCTTAAGAACAGGATTTTCCTAATGAATTTTTGTGCCCAATTACACAATTTTATTCCGGAGGAATAACAACTCATAAGAAAATTATGTGCTTTTAAGTTTAATCCCCAGATGCCACATGTACACATTTCCGTTCCTGCAGATCCACCAGTCTCCTCAGTTCCATTGGTGTGGTTTGCTGGAATGAGGGTTCTCCCAAGAAGCCATGATGGCTTACTGCGGAACGATATTCCTCAGGATGTCTCCTCGGTCCTCCATACACACAGGTTCCCCCAGCTATGCAAGAGGAGAGTATTCCTGTGACCTTTCATAAGCCAAAATATCACTAAGCAAAGAAGCAGTTCATCCGCCTAAGGACACACCTTGTTAACAGATGCCCAAAACAAACCGAGATAAAGCACAGATGATCACAGACACAGTTCAAAGACATGGTGGCTTGATGGTGAGATGCTAGGGTAGTTTCCTTTGCAAAACAAGGAGCTGATCTGTTTTCCTTTGCAAAACAAACCGGCGGGGATTATGATCAGTTTGTATGGCATCAGTAGATTAATCTAGAAGAAATTAATGTTAACAAAAAAGAAGCTTCCAATCCATGAACATTATACCCCCCACTGGCCTGGTTGCCCCCAACTGCCCCCCCTGTTGGCTTGGATGCCCCAATTGCCCCCCCCCCCCAACTGCTCTCCCTGTCAGCCTGGTCACCCTACACAGCCTGCTGTTCAGTCATTTGTTTATCCCTCACTAATTCCCCTGTTGGTCTGGTTGCCCCACACAGCCTGCTGTTCAGTCTTTTTTTTTTTTTTTTTTTTTTTTAAATATATTTTATTGATTTTTTACAGAGAGGAAGTGAGAGGGATAGAGAGTTAGAAACATCGATGAGAAAGAAACATCAATCAGCTGCCTCCTTCACACCCCCTACTGGGGATGTGCCCGCAACCAAGGTACATGCCCTTGACCGGAATTGAACCCAGGACCTTTCAGTCCTCAGGCCGACGCTCTATCCACTGAGCCAAACCAGTTTTGATTGCTGTTCAGTCCTTTGGTCATCCCTCACTAACCCCCCTGCCAGCCTGGTCATAGACAGCCATCTTGTGAGGGTCAATTTGCATATGACCTCTTTATTATGTAGGATTATATTTATTTTCAAATACAAAACTAATCTTGCATTCCTTGATATAAAGCCCACTTGATCATGCTGTATTAATCCTTTTATATGTTGCTGGATTCAATTTGCTAATATATATATTTTAAATATATATATTTTTTATTTCAGAGAGGAAGGGAGAGGGAGAGATAGAAACATCAATGAGAGAGAATCATAATCAGCTGCCTCCTGCACAATCAGGGATTGAACATGCAACCCAGGCATATGCTATGACTCCCTGTGACCTCCTGGTTCCTAGGTCAATGCTCAACATGAACCACTGCAGCCAGACACTAATATTTTGCTAAAAAGCTTTATGCTATGCTCACAATAAATATTTTTAATTTTAATGTTTTGTAATGTCTTACTATATTTTGGTAACAGGATTATACTGGCTCATAAAAATTAATTAAGAAGTGTTTCTTCCTTTATTTTCTGAAAGCATTTGAACATTTTTATACTTTCTTTCATAAATGTTTGACAGAATTTACCAGTGATAATCTCTGGACCTGGAGTTTTCTTTTTGAGAATGTTTTTATTACAAATATATCTTTTTTTATTTTAGAGAGAGGAAGGGAAAAGAGTAGAGATAGAAACATTGATGAGAAAAACATCAATCACTGCTCCTGCACACCCTATGAGGGATCGAGCCCACAAAAATCTCCTGAACTATTGACCTCTTGGGTCATAGGTTGACGTTTAACCACTGAGCCACCCCAGCCAGGCCAGATTCAATTTCTTCGACATATGTAAGAGTATTCAGATTTTTAAATTTTATTCTGTCTGAGTTTTGGGACATTGCATTTTTCCAAGAATTTTTCTATTTCACTAAGTTGCTAACCTTATTGGTGTTAAGTTCTTAGAATTCTTTTATTATGCTTTTAAAGTTGATTGATCTATAATGATATTCCCTCTTTCATTTTTTTTAAATATGGCTCATCTGTGCATTCATGTCGATGATACATTTTTTAAAAATATTTTTTAATTGATTTTTTTATAGAGAGGAAGAGAGAGGAATAGAGAGCCAAAAACATCGATGAGAGAGAATCATCAATCAGCTGCCTCCTGCACACCTCCCACCGGGGATGTGCCCGCAACCAAGGTACATGCCCTTGACCGGAATCGAACCCAGCACCTTGCAGTCCGCAGGCCGAAGCTCTATCCACTGAGCCAAACCGGTTTTGGCCTCCCTCTTTCATTTCCAATATTTGTAATTTGTGTTTTCCTAGGGGCTTTTCAATTTCATTGATCTCTTGAAACAATCTGTTCTGGCTCTATTAATTTTCTCTGCTGTCTGTTTTCTACTTAACTGATATATACCATTTTCTTCCTTCTTGGATTTACCTTGCTTATGTTTTTCAGCTTCTGGAAACTTTTTCTCCTTTCTAATATAAACAATTAAAGCTATAAATTTCCTTCTACACAAAGCTTTCACTACATCTCAAAATACTGACATGTTTGTTTTTTGTTATCATTCAGTTGCAAATACTTTCCAATGTCCCTTGTGATTTTCTTTTTTTCTTTTTTCTTTCTTTTATTTTATTTTATTTTATTGATTTTTTACAGAGAGGAAGGGAGATAGTTAGAAACATTGATGAGAGAGAGTCATCAATCAGCTGCCTCCTGCACACCCCCCACTGGGGATATGCCCGCAACCAAGGTACATGCCCTTGACCAGAATCGAACCCGGGACCCTTGAGTCCGCAGGCCAATGCTCTATCCACTGAGCCAAACTGGTTTCGGCATGATTTTTTTTTGATCCATGGATTATTCAGAAATATATGGCTTAATTTCAAAATCTTCATGAATTTTCCAGATACCTTTTTATTATTAATTTATAATTTAATTGTGATAAGAACACCTCTTCTTGATTTCAATCTTTTGACACTTATTAAGACTTGTTTTATGGCCCTGTATATGATCTATTTCCGTAAAAATTCCAGAGTACCTGAAAAGATTCTGTATTCTGTAATTGTTGGGTTCTATAAATAATAATTATGTCAAGGTGGTTCAGATCTATATCTATAGATTTTGACCTATTTATTCTATTAATTACTCTGAAAGGGATATGAAAATCTCCAATTATGATTGTGAATGTCCTTTTTTTCCTTTAGTTTTGTCTTATTCTTCATGTCTTTTGAAGCTACATTATTAGGCACATACACATTTGTAATTATGTCTTTTGATATATTGAATCTATATCATTTTAAAATGGGCCTATTCATTTCTGGCAATACTTCCTGTTTTAAGGTATATTTTGTCCATTATGAAAATATCAATCCTAACTAATAATTCATGTCTGCATGGTATATCTTTTCATCATTTTCCATTCTTTTACTTTTAATGTCTTTGTTTTAAAAAATGCACGCCTGGCCTTGCCGGAGCGGCTCAGCTGAGTGTTGTCCTGTGCACCCAAAAGGTTGCTGGTTCAATTTTTGATCAGGGCCCATGCCGGGGTTTTGGGCTTCATCCCCTGTTGGAGGCAGGCACCAGGCAGCAGGCAGCTGATCAATGTTTCTGTATTCTCCCTTCCTCTCTCTCTCTGATAACCAATTAAAAGTCTTTTTTTTTTTTTTTTAAAAGCACACCAGCAGACATCTTATAATTGGGTCATAATTTTTAAAAAATATATTTTTATTGATTTTTCACAGAGAGGAAGAGAGAGGGATAGAGAGTTAGAAACATCGATGAGAGAGAATCATCGATCAGCCGCCTCTTGCACACCCCCTACTGGGGATGTGCCTGCAACCAAGGCACATGCCCTTGACCGGAATCAACCTGGTACCCTTCAGTCCGCAGGCTGACACTCTATTCACTGAGCCAAACCGGTCCCAGCTGGGTCATAATTTTTATCCAGTTTCACAATCTATTCCTTTTAACTGATGTGTTTAGTTTAACATTTATATTTGATTTGGTTGGATTAGATTTGCCATTTTGCTATTTGTTTTCTATTTATCTTCTTTTTTTTTGTTTTTTGTTTTTTGCTTGTTTCCTTGGGGTTAACTAAAAAAAAAAAAAAAAAAAAAGGTTTTGGTATTTTACTTGTATTTCTACAATGACTTTTTATTTATTTATTTTTTAAAATATCCTTCTACTGATTTCAGAGAGGAAGGGAAAGGGCAGAGAGATAGAAACATTAATGATGAGATTGAATAATTGATCGTCTGCCTCCTCCACACTTCACTCTGGGGATTGAGCTCACAACCCAGGCATGTGCCCTGACAGCGAACTGAACCGTGACCACCTGGCTGATAGGCTGACACCCAACCACTGAGCTACGCTGGTCAGGCTCTCCAATGACTTTTTTAAAAACAGCTTTACTAAAATACAATTCACATACCATACAATTTACCCACTTGTTTGGAAAAACAATTCAATGATTTTTTAAAGTTTATTTTTGTTTCAGAGAGAAAGGGAGAGAGAGAGGTAAAAACATCAATGATGAGAAGCATTATCAGCTGCCTCCTGCCTGCCCCCTTGTGGGCATCCAGCCCACAACTCAGGCATGTACCCTGACTGGGAATTGAACCGTGACCTCCTGTTCATGGGTCAATGCTGGCAACAGGCAGGCTGTGTATCTTTTTGTATGGCTGTATGTTTTCATTTCCCTTAGGTATGTACTTAAGAGTGGAACTGCTGGGTCATATGTAACTCTATGTTAAGCTTGCTGGAGAACTGCCAAATCTTTTTCCAAAATAGCCACCCCAATTTACATTCCCACCAGCAATGTGTGAGAGTTCCTCACATCCTGGCCAACACCTGTTACTGACCATCTTTTTTATTATAGCCATCTTAATGGGTGTAAACTGGTACCTTACTGTGGTCTTTTGGTTGAACTCTGAATTTTCTTTTACTGGTTGCTTTAGAGATTAAGACATGTACATTTAACACTACTTGGAGTTAATATTGTATTACTAAACATTAAACACTGACATCTTGTAAAAGCTGCATAGTTCTGTTCATCCCAATCATTAGTTCTGTTGGTATAAACTCCAAAATACAGTACTATAATACTTGCTTTAACCACTAATATTTCTTTTAAAGAAATTAAGAGAATAAAATAAATAATATAGTCTTTTATTTTTCCACATTTTAATCACTTCTATTGACCCTCATTCATTTCTGAAGATATAAGTCACCACCTACTATCATTTCTTTTCAGCCTGAAAAACTTCTTTTAGCATTTCTTATAGTACAGGTCTGCTGAAAATAAGCTGTAATTTTGTATTATTGGTTCCTTGTGTGAAAAGTATTCTCTTTCAAGGTCTTGCAGCCAAGATTTTAGCACTGTGACTAAAATGTACCTGATGTGGTTATCTCTGTAATTTATTCTTCTTGCG
Organism: Nyctalus aviator; assembly: GCA_036971965.1. Lineage (NCBI taxonomy): Eukaryota > Metazoa > Chordata > Mammalia > Chiroptera > Vespertilionidae > Nyctalus > Nyctalus aviator. Next base: position 129,226,554 of record CM072923.1, on the reverse strand, counting down.
GTTTACTGTGTTTCTTGGATCTGTAAATTTATATTTTTGCCAATTTACTGTTGTTTCTCAATATTTTTGGCCTCATTTTCTCTTTCCTCTCCTTTAGAGACAGCAATTACATGTATATTAGACCACCTGCTACTATTGAAGAAGTCTCTGAGACTGTCTAGTTTTCATGAATCTTTTTTCTTTCTTGTTCTTCAATTTGAATATATTCTCTTGATCTGTCTTTAAATTAATGACTTTCCCTGACACCCAAATTTCCTATTAAGCCCATCCAGTTTATTTTTCATTTCAAAAAAAAATTATTTTATTTTATTTTTTTAAAAATATATATTTTATTGATTTTTTACAGAGAGGAAGAGAGAGGGATAGAGAGCTAGAAACATTGATGAGAGAGAAACATTGACCAGCTGCCTCCTGCACAACCCGTACTGGGGATGTGTCCACAACCAATGTACATGCTCTTGACCGGAATCGAACCTGGGACCTTTCAGTCCGCAGGCCGACGCTCTATCCACTGAGCCAAACTGGTTTCGGTTCATTTCAAAAATTAAAAAAAAAGAATAAATGTAGTAAGATCATTTAGAAATCTTTTGTAAGGAATCAGGCAGATTATAATTAAGACCAATAAATAAAGCATTAGCTTTGGGAATAGAAAGGAGATGGTTCTAAGTCCTAGACTCTGGATATGCAAGGGACACAGACCAGGATATATTGTGAAAGAAATAGTAGTGATATTCACTGGCCAGGAAATATAGGAAGTGGACCAGTTTACAGTAAAAGAAGGTAAGTTTGGTTTTGGTTATGATAAATCTGGGATGGTGATAGGACTTACAAGTGGTGAAGTCCACGAAGCAGTTGAATATTCAGGCGTGAAGACCAGCAAATAAGTAGTAGTTGAAATTATGAATATGGATAAAGTCAACTTGTGTAAGTAAATAGAGTAATAAGAATAAAAAATAATGAGTCCTGGGAACCACATGAGCATATAAGTGTTGAACAGAAAGTGGTACCCATACAAAAAAACTAAGAAATAGAAAAATAGGAAGAGAACCAAGGTAGCATCATCATATAAACTAACAGAGACAAAACAAGATCATAGATTTAAACCCAATCAGATTAATAATAACATAAAATATGAATGAACAAAATGTTCCTGTTAAAAAAGAGCAACAGCCTGTTGAAAGGCAAAAATTTTTAGACTAGATGAAAACAAAACAAAATCCAATCATGTGCTATTCACTAAAATCATATGTAATTTTTTTTATAAGGAAACCAAAGTTTTATATATATATATTATTGATTTTGTACAGAGAGGAAGGGAGAGAGATAGAGAGTTAGAAACATCTATGAGAGAGAGTCATCGATCAGCTGCCTCTTGCACACCCCCTACTGGGGATATGCCCGCAACCAAGGTACATGCCCTTGCCCGGAATTGAACCCGGGACCTTTCAGTCCCCAAGCCGATGCTCTATCTATTGATTCAAACCGTTTTCAGCTAAAATCATATGTAATTTAAGAATACAAAAAAGGTTAAAAGTAAAAGAATTGAAATTGAAAAGCAAATACAAAGTGAAAGAATGATGGTGTTGCTATGCCTGGTAATACAGTACCAGCCAAAATACACTTCAAGGAACATTTCCGAATGATAAAATGTGAGACCATCATGAAGAAAGAGCATTTTTCATTAATATGCTCCAAACTATGTAATCTTAAGATATATAAAGCAAAAATGACACCACGACAAGGAGAAAGAGACAGAGTCACAATAATTGTAGAAGATTTTAACACCACTCCCAATAAATACAGAGATCACTATGTATTTATTGACACAATAAGTAGACAAAACATCAGTAAAATTGGAAGAGATTTGAATAACATGAAAACATGATTAGGAAACTTGACCTAATATAGAACGCTCACTTCACACTGCTAAATATGCTATTTTCAAGCACACATGAAATTGTTTTGTTGTTGTTTTTAGTGCTGAAATATAGAGAAAGTCGCAACAAAATTCAAAGGGGTTAAATCATTCAGATAAACAGCTAAAGCATTAACAGGGAAATCTATAGCCTTAAAAGCATAAATCAGAAAAGAAGTTTGAAAACGACTGAATTACAAGATCTGAAGGCACCTCACCAAAGATATACAAATGGCAAATACTGGTAAGTGCATGAATAGGTGCTCACATCCTATGCCATTAGGGAATAGCAAATCAGAGTGAGAGATCACTATGCATTTATTAAAATGATTAAAATTCAAAACACTAACAATACCAAATACTGGTGAGGATATGGAGCTGGTGGGAATGCAAAATGGTACAGCCACTTTGGAAAACAATTTGGCAATTTCTTATAAAGTGAAACATGCTTTTACTATACAATCCAACAAATGTGCTTCTTGGTTTTTACCCAAATGAATTTAAAACTTACGTCAACATAAAACACGGATGTTTATAACAACTTTATTCATGGATGTTTATAACTTTATTCAGAGCTGCCAAAACTTGGAAGCAAACAAGATATCCTTTAGTAGTTGAATGGGTACATCCAGACAATGGAATATTACTCAGTCCTAAAAAGAAATTTGCTCTCGCCGAAACCGGTTTGGCTCAGTGGTAGAGCGTCCGTCTGTAGACTGAAAGGTCCCGGGTTCGATTCCAGTCAAGGGCATGTACCTTGTTTGCGGGCACATCCCCGGTAGGGGGTGTTCAGGAGGCAACTGGTCGATGTTTCTCTCTCATCGATGTTTCTAACTCTCTCTATCCCTCTCCCTTCCTCTCTGTAAAAAAAAAAAAAAAAAAAAATCAATAAAATATATTTTTAAAAAAAGAAAAGAAATTTGCTCTCAAATGATGAAAAGTCATGGAGATAATGATAAATAAATATCATTAGGTGAAAGAAGCCAATCTGAAAAGGCTACATGCGACATTATTTCAACTATATGATATTCTAGAAAAAGGCAAAACCATGGAAAAAGAGAACAGTGGGTGTCAAGGGTGGGGGGTATGAATAGGTGGAGCACAGAGGATTTTTAGGGCAGTAAAATGTCTTCCTTTATTTTTTAAAATATATTTTATTTATTTCAGAGCGGAAGGGACAGGGAGAGAGAGAGAGAGACATCAATGATGAGAAAGAATCATTGATTGGCTGCCTCCTGCATGGCCCCCACTGGGGACCAAGCCCACAAACCCGGGCATGTGCCCCGACCAGGAATCAAACTGTGTCCTTCTAGTTCATAGGTCAATGCTCAACCACTAAGTCATGCCAGCCAACTACTTTATGTGATACTATAATGGTGGAGATCTATATATCTACATCTACATTTATCTACACACACACACACACACACACACACCCAAACCTACAGAATGTACTACAATACCAAGAATGAACCTTACAGTAAACTGGACTTTGGAGGATACTGATCTGTCAGTGTAAGTTCATCAGTTGTAACAAATGCACCACTGTAGTACAGGATGTGGGTAGCACCAACCAGATCTGAAATACCATGGCTGACATGTACACATAAGGAACTGTTTGACATTGAAATTGGGACTCAAAAGAACTGTTGGCCCAGAAAGGAGCTCACTACAGACTGATTCATTTGCCTCTCAGCATAACCATTATGGCTTGTCTCAGTTTCGGTTCTTACAAGGGTATTTCTTGGATCACAAGATCTCATGCATCTAGAGGAAATAATGAACAACATAAACTGATGAACAAAAACAGATCCAGAGAAAGAGAAGCTGCGATCAGACTCTCAAACCTCAGAGGGAAAGTAGGGGAGGGTGGGGATAAGAGGAAGAGATCAACCAAAGGACTTGTGTGCATGCATATGGGCCTAGCCAGTGACCATGGACAACAGGGGGATGGGGGCATATGTGGGGAGGGATTTGGGATGGGAATGGAGGGATGAGGACAATTATGTATACCACAATCAATAAAATTTAAAAAAAATGTGGATAGCAGGCAAGGCTCTATGTATATAGGATATATAGGAACTCTCTGTACTTTCTGATCAACTTTGCTGAGAATCTAAAAGTGCTCTAAAAAGTAAGGTCTATTTTTTAAAAAATCAAAGAGCTAAACAACATCCAATAAGTTATAAAAAGAACAGCAAAACAAATAAACAAAATGGGGAGGGGGGGGGGAAACCAAGGGAGAAGGAAAGCAATAATAAAGACAGAAACTAATGAAGTAGACCATGATCAACAAAATGAAAACTTTATTCCTTAGGGGAAAAAAAACTTTATTCCTAAAAAATAAAAGTTCCAAGAAGAAATAGAAAATATAAATAGTTTCTAGACCTAGAAACTAAGGAAGGAAAACGTGTCAAGAAAGCAGGCACGATCGACAGTATCAAATGTCATAAAAAGCAGAGTACAACAGCCCAGTGCCCATCAGTGGATACAAAAGCTGCGGTACATATACCCAATGTGGTACATTTTGCAGCTGTAATAAATAAGGATCTGTTACCCTTTGTGACAGCACAGATGGGCCTGGAGAATATTAATGTGAGTGAAATAAGCCAGCCAGAGAAGGCAAGTATCACATGATAGCATTTATGTGTGGAATCTAATGAACAAAATAAACTGACGAACAGGTCCAGAGGCATGGATGCATAGGACACACTGGACAGATCTCAGAGGGGAGGGGGATATGGAGATGGGAAATATTAATCAAAGAGCTTATTTACATGTATGCATAGCCCGTGGACACAGATGGTAGCGTGGTGAAGGCCTGGGGTTGGGGCAGGGATTGGGTGAGGGGGGCATGAAAGGGGGCAAAATGGGGGACATCCGTAACACTGCCAATAATTGTATATACATGTACACATTTTTTAAAATAAGAAAGATTGAAAACTGCCCGATGAATGTGGCAATAAGGAGATCACTGATAAATTTCACAAGAACAGTCTAAGTGGAATTGTATAAAGCAGAAAAAGTTTCTAAATGGGGGGAAAAAATCCTGGACAAGTTAACATTAACAATGATATTATACATCTGCAAGAAGCTAGATTTTATTTTATTTTTTACCTTTGCACAGTGTCTCCCACATAGATGCTGAAAACGGTATCTGTTGACTTAATTCAGCTGGATGGAAAAGAAAGGACCACATATAGAGGGCAAATGCTTAAACGTATTGAAAAGTATTTATTTATTTAAAAAATATATTTTATTGATTTTACACAGAGAGGAATTGAGAGGGATAGAGAGTTAGAAACGTCGATGAGAGAGAAACATCGACCAGCTGCCTCTTGCACACCCCCCAACTGGGGATGTGCCTGCAACCAAGGTACATGCCCTTGACTGTAATCGAACCAGGGACCTTTCAGTCCACAGGCAATGCTCTATCCACTGAGCCAAACCAGTTTCGGCTGAAAAGTATTTATTGAATTAAAAAGTTTTAAGATTTCTAAACAAATACATGGCACGGCAAAGTCTAAAACAACAAAACTGGGAAGATATTTAATACTACGTACATATACCAGAAGTTTTCAATATATGTAAACATACATATGACTTACACCGTTCAGATTTATTTCCAGAGTCAGCGTACACTGGAGGAGGTTCCTCACCTTCCTCTTTTCATTTCATTTTGGCTCACCTCCCACTCTCAAAACATCTTGGAACATAGAGGGTATGGAAACAACTGAACATGAGCTATTTCTGAGAGCATTTAGAATGAAATAGCTCAGCATTCCCTTTCTTTTTCAGCAAACCATGTACTGTACCACAAAATTAAACAGACATCCCTAGGGATATGTATTTGCCAAGAGTGTTTCTGGCAAAAATAAAATCTGGCCCTTCTCCAGACTTCTAAACATGGACAATAGTGGCTGTCCAACAGATGGAGATTGATCGCTGGCTGGCTGGTCTGTGGTTACTTAGTCGTGTCAAAATGAGGAGTATTAGGCTCAGATCATTTTCATGTCCGAGGGCTTCTGACAGCAAACGTACTCTGCCTGAGTTCTCACATTCTGCATTAATGAGAGCAATCACCGAAGAGATAGTTACAATTGTAGCCCTAGTTCCTTATTTTACAGATAAGCAAACCAAAGCTCAGAGAAGGTAGGTCATTGGTCTGAAATCACACAACTAGTTGGTGCCAGTATCAAATACAGGTCTCATGACTTCCGGTTCAATGATTTTTTTTTTTAACTTCTCTACTGAGCAGTACTACCTTCATAAATAATATTAAAAACACTATGTTGCTTATATCTTAAACTCTTATTATATAAGCCAGTTCAAAAACTTTAAAGGCATAAGCTCTTTGTCAATCCATATTTTGCTAGAAGTGTCAAGATACTTTTATTCTGTAACTCTGTACATACTAGTTTTTAAAAGGACTGTGTATTTTGAGTTCCAGAATCATCCAAGTAAAATGAGGTTAGGGTTGGATTAAAAACTATTGAAACAAAATTATGTCTGTTTCTTTAAAAAAAAAATTCTGTATCATTAGACTGGGTGAGATTCTTTAAAACTATGGCCTAATATGTTTAAAAGTGGCAGGGCACTGGAGTTGGGCTCATAAGACCAGGAATTGAATCTTAGCTATTACTGACTAGCTGTGTGACTTAAGCCTGTTTTCTCTTTACCTATAAAACAAGCAGGTTGGATCAGCATAACTAAATCCCATCACTTACTACATAATTCTAGATAATGGAGGATAAGATCTTTATTATATTCTACTCTATCTAATAAAAGAGTAATATGCAAATTAACAGTCACTCCGTGACAAAATGGTGGCACCCATAGTCACAAGATGGCGGCGCCCAGTCATCTCAGCCCAGCCAGAGTCTCAGGGAGGGCTGCTGCTGAGAGCTGGCAGAGTAAGCAGCCTGGAGGAATAAGAGGCCCTCCTGACCCCTTATAAAAAAACAAAAGCAAATTCACTCCCCACGTAGTGATCCCACACACACAAACCTGCAGCCTGGGGTCTCAGCCTGGGAGAGGCACGCACCCCCATGGCACAATCCCCTATCAGCGGCGGCAGCCTGGGGTCTCAACCACTGAGTCACACCAGCCAGGCAGATATGGAGGAATCTTAAATGTTGCTTTTTAAAAATATATATATTTTATTGATTGTTTTAGAGAGAGGAAGGGAAAGGGATAGAAAGCTAGAAACATCTATGAGAGAGAAACATCTATCAGCTGCCTCCTGCACAATCCCCATTGGATATGTGGCCCCAACAAAGGTACATGTCCTTAATTGGAATTAAACCTGGGACCCTTGAGTCTGCAGGCCGACCCTCCATCCACAGAGCCAAACCAGTTAGGGTTGTCCAATATGTTAAAGAAAAAACCCTATCTAATAAAGAGGGAATATGCAGGGGAGGGCATTTGGGAGTGACTGGGTTGTTGGGGAGGGGCAGTTGTGGATGATCAGGCTGGCAGGGGGCAATTAGGTGTCGATCAGGCTGGCAGGGGAGTGGTTAGGGGGTGATCAGGCTGGCAGGTAGAAGTGGTTAGGGGCAATCAGGCAGGCAGGTGAGCATTTGGGAGACAATAGTCTCAGATTGTGAAAGGGATGTCCGACTGCCTAAACAGGGGTCCCAGATTGGAGATGGTGCAGGTTGGGTTGAGGGACCTCCCCCCTAGTGCATGAATTTCATGCATCGGGCCTCTAGTTATCTTATAACTTACCCAATAATAGAGCAAAGACATAAACACATCATTCTATATTTGATTAACTGAACAGGTTAAAACATGGGAATTATCTCTACTATAAAAAATAAAAATTAAAAAAAAGGAGCAACCCTAACAAGTTTGGCTCAGTGGATAGAGTATAGGCCTATGTGAACTGAAGGGTCCTGGGTTCAATTCGGTCAAGGGTACATGCCCAGGTTGCGGGCTCAATCCCCAGTAAGGGGCTTGCAGGAGGCAGCCAATTAATGATTCTCTCTCATCATTGATGTTTCTATCTCTCCCTCTCCCTTCCTCTCTGAAATCAAAATATAAAATAAAAATAAAAATTTTAAGCCATATATTTGGTTCTATATAGTCAGAAAAACACTATTGTCAGGAAATTGTAGCACACAGTTGAAGTGACAGTGGTTTAGATCACATCTTTCTGCATTCTAAAGAATATGGAGGAATCTTATAGGAGTAGTTTTAAAAACCCAAGCAGTTTGAAGTCCCCAGGGGGAACAGTAAAGGAGAACATAAAAGCAGCTCAGCATGGCTGTGTTAGTCCGGTTCTGCCAGAACCACCATAGCAAGCACCATGCATCACTGTCAGGTGTCAAGAACCTTGGTCCGTTGCTGTGTTGCATGCTGTTATGCATGGCCCTGGATGATTTAACTTGGTGCCTTTTAGTGAATTTTTATGTAGATAATTTTTTTATTAAAAATCCACCCTTAGTAGAAACAACTTTAACTTTTCTTCTTAAGATCATTATTAGCTCATACAGACCACTGATATTCATTATATGCAACTCACTGTAGGCTACTCTAGGAACAAACAAAAATCATATACACATCCCTTTACCCACCAACTGTCAGGAGCTTTCCACTGAGTGAAATAATACAAAATTGATGACCTCTGAGTTATACTTTTAGAATTAAATTCTTACCGGTTTTTATGTCCACTTTATTATGTAACTGCATTTAGGTTCTAGGTCTGTTTGCCAGTAGACATCAAATACTGAGTTCATTTTGTAAAGTGCTAGAAAAAGAGATTAAGGCATCACAAAGGGCTAATCTAATTGATGGTTGTAAAAAGAAGACAATAAGAAAATGTAAGCCGAAACCCCTCCAAAGCTCCAGCTCATTCGTCAGACTTAAAATATTTTGTTTTTATTAAACACTGAAGCTTTATATGCCTTGAAAAAATAAATCATATTTTGCGGCTGTCTGTATCTCTAGTTTAATTTGCCTAGAGCAGTCCTGTAAAGATGGTTGGGTCAGAGAAATAAGACTATTAAGTTATCTGTTTTGTCAAATTATTGATAAAGCTAATTAACTGACGTGAGGTTTCTTCCTCTGTTACACTGGAATAATATCTGTCTTGAAAACCTCGCCATACTAGTTACCATAAGGATCAAAATGAAATAGTGTAAATGAAAAGTACTATGTAAACTTTTCTATAAATGTATGGCAATATTATTAAACTTAATTTTAAAAAACCTTTCATATCAAGTTCAAAACTAGATATCATTAGGCCTGGCCGGCGTGACTCAGTGATTGAGCATTGACCTATGAACCAGGAGGTCATGGTTCTATTCCTGGTCAGAGCACATGCCCAGGTGGCTCAATCCCCAGTTCAGGAGGCAGCCAATCAATTATTGTCTGTCACTGATGTTTCTGTCTCTCTGTTTCTCTCTTTGTCTCTCTCTCTCTCCCTTCCTTCCTCCCTCCCTTCATTTCTGAAATCAATAAAAATATATTAAAAAGCAAACAAACAAAAAACTAGATATCATCAGAACTTCATCTTTCTCTAATCACCCCAACTTTTTCACAGAACATAAACTGGTAACTAACCCATCATGAATAATTTACAAGTATTACTGTGTAGTTAGTGCATGAAACACTTCTACTTAATTCTAGTAGACATGACTTTATGCTTATGGAGATCTCAACAGAAATTCCTTCCTGCTTTATTGTACTGGAAACCATATGGTGAACCAGGAAGGGAAAAAAAATGGTCTTAAAAATGCTCTTTTAGTCTCCTTTGGTCAGGATTCAAACTCATTCTAGAAGTGAATCGCTCAACTATTACCAAAGTATTCATGCTGCTTCTCAAAAAAATCTCAACAAAGGTCAACTGAAAATAAAATAGGGAGGGAAAGAGATCTGAACCTCTAATTACAGCATATACAAAAATCAGTTCCTGGTGGGCAACAATTCTAAATGAGAAAGATAAGGCAATAAAGCATTCAGAGAAAACAAAATATCTTCATCAGTGACTTCAGAGTATCTGAAATGTTTGTATCCTCTTAATCTGGACATAATTTTTTTTAAAATAAATTTAATTACACTAAGAACCTCTGTTCATCAAGAAACAACATTATGCTGAAACCGGTTTGGCTTAGTGGATAGAGCGTCGCCTGCAGACTGAAAGGTCCCAGGTTCGATTCTGGTCAAGGGCATGTACCTTGGTTGCGGGCACATCTCCAGTGGAGAGTGTGCAAGAGGCAGCTGATCGATGATTCTCTCTCATTGATGTTTCTAACTCTCTATCACTCTTCCTCTTTGTAAAACATCAATAAAAAAATATATTTTTTAAAAAAGAAACAACATTAACAGAGTAAAATAGCCTGAAAAAAGTGGAAGAAGCTATAACAATATCTCTGAAAAATGACATACAGTGATAAAATTGATCATAGGGATGACCAACAAGAAAATATAGAATACATATTAGAAATGTAAATAAAAGGCCTGAACCCTGTGACTTCCCAAAAGAGGCAATCTGAATGATGAGTAAACCTGAAAAGATGTCTAACTTCATTAGTCATCAGGGAAATGCAAATGAAAACCACAATGTGATATCACTTTACAACCAGACTTAAATGAAAAAGATATACAATATCAAGACGGAGCAACTGGAACTCTCATACATTTCGGGTGGTATAAACAGGTACAATTTTTAGAAAACTAGCAATTGCAGTTCAACACAAAAGGTCACTGCCACCAATCCAATACCAACTGGAGTCCCCTATCTGGGGTGCAGTAAAAAGAGAAACTACTCAAGTAAAACAGTTTGCAAACCAGGGTAATACAGCCTCCAGAGAAAAACCAAAAAAATGCACCCCCAAACACAAAGCTGGCTTATATAGAGTAAGCTCCTGTCCTGGCCACTAACTGTCTATTTTAACGAGGACTCCAAGTTTGCAGTTTGATTAATCCTAATTGCATTGTCCTGATGGGTTGTTATGGAGCCACTATAATTGGTACATAAAGATGCAAATGAGGATATAGTTTCTTTTTTTTTTCTTTCTTTTTTTTTTTTAAATATATTTTATTGATTTTGTACAGAGAGGAAGGGAGAGAGATAGAGAGTTAGAAACATCGATGAGAGAGAGCCATCGATCAGCTGCCTCCTGCACACCCCCTACTGGGGATATGCCCGCAACCAAGGTACATGCCCTTGACCGGAATCGAACTCAGGTCCTTCAGTCCCCAAGCCGACGCTCTATCCATTGAGCCAAACCGGTCCCAGCAGGATATAGTTTCTTATTGGATGGGTATGGTTAAAGTGCCATGGGTCAAAATATTGGAGTTTCTTTGATAAATATTTTAAATTTTTATTTTTTATTTTATTTTTATTTTTATATATATTTTTATTGATTTTTTACAGAGAGGAAGGGAGAGAGATAGAGAACTAGAAACGTCGACGAGAGAGAAACATCGACCAGCTGCCTCCTGCACACCCCCTACTGGGGATGTGCCCGCAACCAATGGACATGCTCTTGACCGGAATCAAACCTGGGACCTTTCAGTCTGCAGGCCGACGCTCTATCCACTGAGCCAAACCAGTTTCGGCAAATATTTTAAATTTTTAATTGGTTTTAGAGAGAAAGAGAGTAAGGGAGAGAGAAACACTGGGTTGTTGTTCCACTTATTTATGCATTCATTGGTTGATGCCTTTTCTTTTTTAATCCTCACCCAAGGATATGGTGGGGGTGTTTTCCTTTAATTGATTTCCGAGAGAGAGAGAGAGAGAGAGAGAGAGAGAGAGAGAGAGAGAGAGAGAAACATAGATGTAAGAGAAACATATAGTGCCCTGACAGGGATGGAACCCAAAACCTACGTATGTATGTGCCTTGATGGGAAATAGGACCTGAAAACTTTTGGTGCATGGGACAATGATCCAACCAATTGAGCCACCTGGCCAGAGCCCTTGGGTGACATGTTTGTGTTTTTTTCTATTTTAAAAAAATATATCTTTATTGATTTCAGAGAAAAAGGGAGAGGAAGAGAAAATTAAACAACAATGAGAGAGAACCATTAATCAGTGCCTCCTGCACACCCCCTCCTGGGAATTGAGCCCACAATCTGGGCATGTGCAATGACTGGGAATCAAACCATGACCTCCCAGATCATAGGTCAATGCTCAACCATTAAGCCACTCTGGCCGGGCCCTTAAGTGATTCTTTTATGTGGTCTTGCCCCAAACTTGGAGATGACACTAGAACCCTGAGCTATCCAAGGCCTAGGAGCTTCTTTAAAAAGATTGGGCTCAGACTGTGGGAATGCAGTACAGGAGGCTTAGCGGCTCTGTCTGTGGCTCTTCCCTGATGTGAAATGAGCATGAGAGGCCTGTGTAAACAATGGTTGCTAGACAGCGGTTATGAAATTGGCCCCATTAACCACAGGAGTTCTTCTTAGCAGATATTTTTCTTATTCAGGGTCAACAGGTTCTATTTCTTGATCATATATGTACTTTTCTTTATTAGTTAATACTTAAATAAAAAATGAAGAAGCAGTACTTTTTTCTTACTATTTAATGTTAAGGGTCTGGCCTTTCACATAAAAAAAAAAAATCAACCCACCTTAAATAAACACCAAAATAAGCTATAAAGGCTAATAATGAAGCTGATTTTAAGTTAATGGCAGATTAACCTTTACCAAATGCACAGCTTCACAGAATTAGAGATCTAGTAATAGTCTAATGGTAGGATTTGCTCTTTTCTGATTTAAAAAAATTAAAAGGGCATTAGAAAAAAATGGTTTTCTCCCCCTTTCCCTATTATTGTTGTTATTATGAACAAAGTACACTACATACATTATTTCATCTAATCCTAATAACTTTTATTATTTTCATGATTTTACAGTTAAGATTTAGGTTGCGCATGTTGTCTAAAGGCAGACGGCTCAAATGTGGTAGAACCAGGATTTGATCCTGGTGTGTCCAACTCGTAAGCTCATACTCTTAACCACCATTTCATATTGCCTCGTGGTTATAGTGGGACTTCACAGCATGGGGTGATGATAATCTCCTTTGGCTTTTGCCTAATCACCTTAGAAGGCTATATCTGAACAGAACACCTCCCACTCCTCTCACCCCCTCACACCCACACCTTTTTTACAAAGGCTCATAGAAGGACTGGACTCTTAACGAGTGAAAGCTGGACATTAACAAATAAAGACTGAAAACTCATGCCATGTGTCAGCCTACAATAAAAATGCTAGTGGGTAAGTGGATTCATGTATCGCTTAATAAAGCCAACTGGAGTTAAAAAAAAAAAAAGTAGCTGTCAGTTTTTGTCAAAGATCCATTTCAGAGTTAAAAATTATACCTTGGACTGAGGACAATTCCATCCTCCTTCTTCATTCATAAGGAATTTCAAAGTTTATTTTTGAACCATTCAACAAGAAGGTCATTAAAACTTAAATGCTATCCTTTATAGTAGTGAGAAAACATATTTGCTTATAATATAGAGTTGCATACTTAATGAATACGTTAGAGTTTTTCATAAAAGTCATATAAAAATATTAACCAGGCATAATCCCCAATTCCACCCCCCAACACCAGTAGGTAAAGTAGCCTCCTGGTGGTGCTGTAATCCTCACAGCTTCCCTATGGATGCAGCCCACTGCGCGAATCTAAGCTACACCCAGCAGTTTGGATGGAGGGCATCCCATCTAGACAAATATTTACTAGTTGCCTCTTAAAAGGATTTCTAGTTACAGGAGGAAAAAATTCACATGTGACTCTTCAGTGAATATAGATAGTAACCACTTATATCTCCATTGTGTTATTCTATCTGGGCCCTTTCATCACATAAAAATGTAAACTGTTTTCATATTCAAAGTTCTATAAAAATATTAGAAGAATCTGTTTCTTTCGTTTACATAAATGTGCTCCTACTTACTTATTAAAAGTGAAGAAGTAATTCCGTGTAACTTAATCGTTTGTTTGTTAAAGCACGTATTTATCGTCATGTACAATAATGAAAATTTCTATATTCAAGATGACAAATTTTAAAATAACTGATACATGAGTTTTTAAAGAAACCCCATATGTAATGGATATTGGTTGTTTTTTTTTTTTAATTATTTGTTTGTTTTCATCCTCACCTGAAGACATGCTCAGAGATAGGAAGGGAGGGAGGAGGAGAGGGAGAGAAACATATCAATGTGTGACAGAAACATTAATCAGTTGGCTTCTGTACATGTCCCAATCAGGGATTGAACCCAAGAACCAGGTATGTAACCTGATTGGGAATGTAACTGGCAACCTTTGGTACACAGGACGGCATTCAACCAACTGAGCCACTCTGGCCGAGATGTAATGGATATGTAAACAGCTCTCAATAAGAAATAATACACTGATTCCTCCAAGGTAATCTTAAACAGATACCAAAATAGACAATCCATTTGAATGAAGAAATTGTTCATTTCACTGATTTGACCTCAAAAAGTGCTTAAAATAGGCAAAAGTCCAACATAGAAAGCCATAGTAAATTTTTTGAAAGTCACTAAAAAATTTATCATTTGTAGCCGTGGCCGGTGTGGCTCAGTTGGTTGAGTATCTTCCCATGTACTGAGAGGTCCCCGGGTTTGATTCCTGCTCAGGACACATTCCAGGTCGTGGGCTCAGTCCCCAGGAGGGGGCCTGTAGGAGGCAGCTGATCGTTATTTCTCTCTCATGTTGACGTTTCTCTCTCTTTTCCTTTCTATAAAATCAATAAGAACATATTTTTAAAAAATCTATAATCTGTGGTATTATTGCATTTTATGAGGGAGTTAAAGCATTCCTCTTTTAATAGCTAAAATACTGTTATTAGGGAGAAAAGAAAAAACTGTCCAATGATCATCATCTCAATGATCTTAGCCTAATGAACAAAATTAAGCTAAGAAAGACAACAATGCCTGATACCAGTCAAATCACATGCTTGAAATCTCATGCTAAAGTATACATAGTACTCATCTTAAAAATCATAAACATGAGAAGTCTTTCCACTTTGCTTTAAATTCAAAACCACTTCAATAAAAATACTTGCTACATAAGACATTTATAACCCAGGACTATCATGTTATATGGTTAATTTCTATCACCGTTGGGGAGGGAAGTCCATATAACATAATGACTTTTACATTTACTTGGTAGATCTAGCTATGGGGCATTTTTATATTAATCTGATTTAATGGGATCTATTTTAGGTTAATTAATCCTCAGAGATACAAATCCCTTAATAAATCAATGTGCAGTATTTTTAACTATTAACCAAACATTCATAAATCATGTTAAGCAATGCATTAGCAAGACCAAAATACCTCATTTTCTGCTTGTTTGCATCTTTCAAACCTTAACTCTCTGTTTCCCCAATCTTCCCAAACGTACCCTTCTTCCACATTCCACTCCTCTGTCAACAAGAAAATGGTCAGACATAATTTTCATATATCAAGTGACTGAAATTCCTTTACACTATAACTAATTCCACAAGTACTTGTATATTAAGCTGGCAAACTTAATAGTGTAATGGAAGGTTTAATCCTTTACTTATGGCAGGGACATCATCAAGCATATAAGAGATTGGAGGTCAGTGGAAATAGGAAGTCTGATATCATGCATTCTGTAAAGGCAAACCTGATGCAGTCCTTTTATGGTTTTGTTTTTATGTAGTAACTTAGCTGTTAAGATTGCTGGTGGACTGGGTTAGCCAAGAGGAAGCTTTTAACAGTTCTTTGCCTAACAAGAGGTGTCAGATCTCAGATTAAGATATGACAGCTTCAAGAATGTTAGAATGCCCTCGCCAGTTTGGCTCAGTGGATAGAGCATTGGCCTTCAGACCAAAGGGTCTTAGGTTCAACATGAGTGCAGGAGGGAACTAATTGATGTGTTTCTCTCACATGGATGTTTCTCTCTGTCCTTCCCTCTCTCTTCCACTCTCCTTAAAAAGCAATGGAAAAATAACCTCAAACGAGAATTAACAAACAAACAAAAAATGTTAGAGTGAACACCATTTCAGAGTGTAGTTCAGTCATTAAGATCCTTGGAGTGTGGTATGGAAGATCCTAAATTGCAAAGATTAGCTGTTGCCAGCTTTCAACCTGAGTCAATGAATGAATTATCCCAATCTGTATATCATGAATGCCAAAATGCTGTATCTGGTTAAGTAGGGGGAGAAAGGCATTTGCTTTATTTGCCTTGTTTACTCACCATGCTCTGTAATATCTGTAATCATGAAGATAGAATAAATTATAACATTTAGCCCTGGCTGAGTAGCACAGTTGGTTAGAGTATGGTCTGGATTTGCCTAGGTTACAGGTTAGATTTCCAGTCAAGGCAACATACAAGTATCAATCAAGGAATACATAAACAAGTGGAACAACAAATCAATGTTTCTCTCTCTAAAAAAAAACACACACAAAAAAAAACCCCAATAAATTTTAAAAAATTGTTTAAAAAATTTTTTTAATTAAAAAAAAAAAAAAGAAGAAGATACACCAGAGAGCTAGCTGTTGCTCTTATGGTCTCTCTTCCTCTCCCCACCTCCCTCTGTTCTTCCCTATTTCCTTCTCTCCCTCCCTTCTTCTCTCCCCCTCTCCCAACTGGACAACTTAGCACATTAGGCTTTTTATTATATAGGATTATGTAGGATTCCTTCAAAGCATAACTCAGGAGGTCAGGCATCGACGATCATCCTGACAAGTTTATCAATATTTACATACAAAGTATATTTAAAGCTGATCCCAGATGAAGTATTGCAACCATAATCTCAAGTAATTGTTCAGTTTAGCACAGTGAATTCCTACAAGGTGCTAAAGCAAGTGAGAAATCATCCCAAAGTAAAAAGTGATGGCTCATCATCTTTTACAAGTGAGAAGAAAACACCTAGGAGGAAAAAACTCATTAAATTGATGTCTACGTTCACAGCCTTACCTGACAAATCCAGAATGCTCAATTTCCTGGTTTGAGAAGTCTATTTTCTTTCTTTCTTTTTAAAATAAAATTTTAAAACTGATTTCAGAGAGGAAGGGAAGAGATAGGAACATCAATGATGAGAGAGAATCATTGATCAGCTGCCTTCTGCATGCCCCACACTGGAGAGCTAGCCCACAACATAGGCATTGTTATAGGCGACCAGCGAATGACGTCCACCATTGGAATTTAGGAAGCCTTTATTACAAACTCGAGTCTGGGCTCAGGTCTCAACTGACGCAGCAGCGAGCAACGAGAGCCCCGACCTATTCTAAGCATGCTACTTTCATCCCCGTCTTAGGGATGCCTGGCAGATTATGATTGGCTAAAAGTTTTAACAAAGAAACATCAGTTATAAGTTATAGAAAAATTCCACTAGTACAGTAACATTTAGTTTATACAACACCTGGGGTGGGGGTTTATTTTCAGCTTAAGCAATCTCTGTTTGACCTGATTTGGTCTGTTTGTCCTGCCTTGTGGCTACTAGAAATAGGACGTGCCTGCCTGGGGGTTGAGCCTTGCAACAGAACTATTTTATGACTAATAGTTATGCTACATTCTTTGTTGTGGGTCTGGTTGCTCGTTCCTTCCCTGGCCTGGAGTCCTGCCTCAACAGGGTCTTGCTAGCCATCTGGAGCCCCGCCTCCACCGGGTCTTGCCGGCCACAACATTCCCTACTGGTCTTACTGGGGAATCAAATCGTTGATTCTGGCTGTTCCCACTCCTCCTCCCAGATCGGCT
Source organism: Nyctalus aviator (assembly GCA_036971965.1). Lineage (NCBI taxonomy): Eukaryota > Metazoa > Chordata > Mammalia > Chiroptera > Vespertilionidae > Nyctalus > Nyctalus aviator. The sequence continues at coordinate 129,208,948 of CM072923.1, read as the reverse complement.
GATACTGGGTATTAGGACCATGAGCTTTACCGCCTGAATTCTATCCTGTATGAAGGCTGTTAGGCTGCGGAGGAGGCAGGGACCAATGAGTAACATGAGTAAGAGTAGGGTGAGGGGCCCTGCTATAACTGTTATTAAGGTTGTTAACCAGGGGAACCAGGAAAATAAGTTTTCATACCAATTTCCTTCTTGTCTTCTTCGTTCCTCTCTTTCTTGTAGGTGCTTTTGTAACTGGCTCAAGCTCTCTCTTATAACTCCTGAGTGGTTAGTATAAAAACAGCAAGTCTCCCCTAGAGCCAGGCAAAGTCCTCCTTGCTTTGAGAATAAGAGATCTAACCCTCTTCTATTTTGTAAAATAACCTCAGCTAAGGAAGTCAGGGAAGTTTCTAATTTTCCTATAGTATTCTCAAGGGTGCTAAGGTCTAGGTCTATTTGCTTACTAAGCTCTTGGTAGCTCTGGTGCCCTGTGATTAAGGCGGCCGATCCTACCGCAGTAGATCCAGCAATTCCAAGCCCAACGAGAAGGGGAATTAACACTGGGTCTCTTTTTGATCTTCTTGGTTCTAATCTTAAATGTTCACGCCCTCCTTCTCCAGAGTAGTAATAAACCTGGGGAAGTATATGAGTTAAAATGCAGATACCTGGGTTTTCTTTATCCTAGAGGGCGAGTGGGAAGGCACAAGGTGTTATTCCATTACTACATGCCCACCATGCACCTTCTGGGGCGATAAGGTACCTGATGAGAGATTCTTCACCCTCCTGGGGGAGCTCTATTGTCATGGAGCAGGAGGACGAGGCAGGTATTTACAATACCCTGTAAGATTTACAATACCCTGTAAATCTTCTAGAGTCAGCTTTGGATGCTGTCCCCACTGACAGAGCCCTGGGGGAGTACTGTCTACCGAGTAGTTCCTTATGTCGGTACTCTCTTCCCCTAGGGAGTGATTTGCCCCATGCCTGTATAGTAAGGGGGCTCAGGGTTTAGTCATTTCTGGGGAAGATTTGTTTAGAAACTGGAACATGGCATCCAGCATGTCTAGTACCCCCGGTCGGGGAGCCCCGGTGGGTTGGATAACACTGGGGGTGCTCCCTAATGGGACACTGGGGGTGCGTGCCCTGACCAGGAATGGAACTGGGACCTCCTGTTTCATAGGCCCACACTCGACCACTGAGGATTCTATTTTCAAGGTGACTATCAAGGTCATTACTTAATTCTTTGAAATCTGTTAAGCCATGAGACAAAAATAACATTAAAAATATACTTAATAATCTATAAGTTAATTAGCAAACAACTCAATTAGGTCCTTTCTCAGTTTTGAAGAGCAAAAAACTGGAAAGTAGTTTAATTGCAAAAGAAACTGTTATCCAGTCATTTCCCGAGATGGTGTTACGTAGTCATTCACTATTTTAACACAGACACCAAAATTTTCAACTGCCCTTTGTTTGGCCCCTGGTGGTTTTTACCTCCAGGAGCCTCTGTAAGACTTGAGATGGATGTGCAATATGCCTTTCTTCTGTAATAGTGGGAGAAGGGCAACTGGGGAAGAGAAGGTGGAAGAGCAGGCCCTGTGGCACATTCGCAGGCTGAACAACCTGAAGAAAAGTCCATGGGGTATTTAAAGACCTACAATTGGCTCCCTTAAACTACCCAGGCCCCCCACTTGTTGAAAAGGGTACCCAGTTGAAAGGTAAAAGTGAATGTGCATCTGCAGCCCACAGTATGAGCATCACTGCGGGGACTATAGGGAAGTGAACAACACATACTTTTGGATGAGGAAAAGTGAAATAGAAAAATGACAAGCACCAAAATAGCGATACAACATATCAAAGGAAGAACTCCACTTGAAAGCTAAGAATCAGACGGAAGCAAATTAAGTTGTTACTTAACGCATAATAATTAAGGCCTTTAAATTCACGAAACCATCCTGCTATCACAGACTAAAACAGCTTGTTTATCCCTTCTCTGTCCTAAGGGAATAAATCATCTCACGAGTCTTTCTATTTCACCAAAGTGCTATGTAAAAGCTGATGAAATGTTTAAACAATTCATTACATTAATATAAAGACCTTTTATAGGACAGAAGAAAGATCAAAACAAATGGGGAACACTGAATAAAGGGGAAAGGATATGCTGTCTGATGGTAATGCCGGGGCCGTGTTTGCCTGGCTGGCTCCTGCTTATTGGGTCTCAGGTAACTCCTGTCCCTCCACAGCAAGGTCTCCAGCCAAATGGCCAACACAGATGTCCTCACACTCATTATCGCATCACCTATTTCAATTATTTGTGCACACAGCAACCTGACGTTTTTGTTGGTTTAAAAAAAAATCACTTATTATTTATCTATTAGTGCCCCTGCCACAAACAATGCACAAAATTCTAATCACATCATTGCTACAAGCTCAGTACTTAACTGGTACATAGCAGGTAATATCCTGTTGACTTATAAGAAATGAGGCACAAAATTGGTGCTACTTTAAAACTCTAATCTTTAATGGAATAGTTTCCTTCTTTTTTTTTTTTTTACTAAAATAAACTGTTGCTATTATACAAGATGTTTAGGGCCTGGGGTTGTGGGGAGGGAGGAGATGCCATAATATCCTTTTTAAATTTATATTATTTATTGTTTAAAGTATTGCGTAAGTCTTTCCCCCCCATTTTCCTCTTCCTGGCGCCCCCCCCCCCACTCCCCAGCATCTGCCCTCACCATTATATCTTAGTGCCTTTAAATTATTTTCTCCAATTCTCTTGCTTCATTTTATTGAAATAATTTACTAATTATGCATGCTTAAACAGACACTGCAGCCACGAATATAAACAGGGTAGATCAGTAAATAACCCAGGAGACAGATAGCAGTTTAAATTTACAACAGGACTTTGAGTTTAAGATGGTAGATTGAGGCTATAAATGTTTACTACATAGAGCTTGCAAAACCACTCTCAACCAAGTAAGGCAAAAGGAGCAATAAACCTCTAATCACAAAAGAAAAGGTAAGGAGAGGGTTCACCGGTGGATGAAAGACCCAACAAATGTCTAGATGAAAAAATGAGATGAAATTGTGTTGATGGATGAGGCAGGCAGAGAAAGCCACAGCCCAGAGTACTCCAAAAGGCAGCCCGAAAGGAACTGGAAACCAAGCTGCTTTTTGGAACGCTAGGGAACCTACAGAGCCAACCTGCCCCGGAGCACCTGAGGGCTCCGGGCTCTGGGCCAGCAGGTACAGGGAGGGCAGGAGTGAGAAGTGGGTTGAAGACAGTGGGGCAATTGAAGGTCTGTACCTGGAACTGTGCTGGCTGGCACTCCCATCGGTTCCCCCCACCCCACATAGATCACAGGCTGCCTGGCGTTAGCCCTCAGCTGAAAACCCAGATAGCTGAAGGAACAAACAATCTGGAGAAAGACCAAAGTCTCCCCAGAGTGCAGCACCCCTCTGGCACCAGAGCCCCAAAGCCTGAGCTCAGGCTCACGCGGAGAAAGCAAGATAGCCAAGGCATGCTGCCCTACACAATGGGCTCCGTCAGCCATTCACTAAGCCTTGGTGACACTGCCTTAGTGACTAAGGTCATGGATTTAAGGGGGAAAGAAACCAATTTTTAAAACAGCCGAGGAGCCAAGGCTGGTGTGGCTCAGTTGGTTGAGCCTCCTCCCATACACCTAAAGGATGCTGGTTTAACACTTGGTCAGGGCACATGCCAGGTTTTGGGGGTTTGGGCCTCAGAAGTAAACAACTGATGTTCCTCTCTCACATCCATGCTTCTTCCTCTTTCTCTCTGAAATCAGTTAAAAACCCCAATATTTAAAAAACAAAACAAAACAAAAGCAATGATTAAAAATAAATAAATAGCTCTAGTCAGTGGATAGAGCGTCAGACTGCAAACTGAAGGGTCCTCGGTTCGAACCCTGTCTAGGGCCCATGCCTGGGTTAGGGGCTCAGTCCCCAGGGTGTGCAGGAGGCAGCCAATCAATGACTCTCTCTCTTCCGCTATGAAATAAATAAAAAGTATATTTAAAAACAATAAATAAATAAAATAGAGGAAATCCTTCTCAGTCCTTCTTTCTTTCTTCTTTAAAAAAAAAAATGATTGGAGTGGCATTGGTCAATGTGAACATATAGGTTTGGGGTATCGTTTCCTATGTTAAGATCTGTGTATTACACCAAGTGTCCACTACTCAGAGTCAAATCTTCTCCTGTCACCTTTCATTATTACCCCCTTCTCCTCCACCCCCTTCCCTCTGGCAACCACCACACTGCTATTTGTGTTCATGAGTGTCAGTTTTATACCCCACACACAAGTGAAATAATATGGTTTTTAGCTTTTGCTGACTGACTTATTTCCCTTAGCATAATGTTCTCAAGGTCCATCCATGTTGTTGCAAATGGTGCTATTTCATCCTTTCTTAGGGCTGAGTAGTATTCCACTGTGTATATGCACCATATTTTCTTTATCCAATCCTCTATCACAGGGCACTTTGGCTGTTTCCATATCTTGGCCACAGTGAATAATGCTGTAATGAACATAGGGGTGCATATATCTTTGCAAACACATTATTTCCAGCTTTTCAGGCCTACACCCAGGAGTGGGAATTCTAGGTCGTATAGTAGCTCTATTCTTGATTTTGTTCATTGATTTGGGAACACATATTTGAGGGATCACCAGACTGCTTCCATAGTGGTTGTACCAGTCTACATTTCCACCAGCAATGCATAAGGGTCCCCTTTTTTCCACAACCTCTCCAACACTTGTTATTGCTTGTCTTGTTGATGTATAAGGTGGTATCTCGTAGTTTTGATTTGCATTTCCCTAATAGCCAATGAGGTTGAACATCTTTTCATATGTCTATTGGCTGTTTGTATGTCTTCTTGGGAGAGGTGTATTTTCAGTCCTCTGCCCACTTTTTTATTGGATTTTTTGTTTGTTTGGTGTTGAGTTTTATAAGTTCTATATATATATATATTTTGGCAATTAGAACTTTGTTGGGGCTATTGTTTGCAAATATTATCTCCCATCTGGCTGGCTGCCTCTTTGCTTTACTATCCGTTTCTTTTGCTGTGCAGAAGCTTTTGAGTGTGATATAGTCCCATTTATTTACTGTTGCCTTTACTTCTCTTGCCTTTGGGGTCAAGTTCATAAAATGCTCTCTACTACTCAGATCCATAAGTTTGGTACCTATATTTTCTTTTATGTAACTTATTGTTTCAAGTCTTATATTTAGGTCTTCATCCATTTTGAATTAATTTTTGTACATGGGGACAAACTAACCCAGTGTCATTTGTTTGCATGTGGTTTTCCAGCTTTCCCAGCACCATTTACTGAAGAGACATTTAAAAAAATATTTATTGTTTAAAGTATTACATATGTTTCCCCACCCCACCCCCCAATAGCCCCTTCTAGTCTACCCCTGCCCTCTGCCCCAGGCCTTCACCACCCCCTCGTGTCTGTGTCCATGGATTATGCATATATGCATACAAGTTCTTTGGTTGATGACTTCCCACCCACCCATCCTCCTGCACCTTGCCTCTGAGATTCTGTAGTCTGTTCTATACTTCTATGTGGAAGAGACTATCTTTACGCCATTGTGTGTTTCTGACTCCTTTATCAAAATTACCTGTCCAGTCGAAATCGGTTTGGCTCAGTGGCTAGAGCGTCAGCCTGCAAACTGAAAGGTCCCAGGTTCGAGTACGGTCAAGGGCATATACTTTGGTTGCGGGCACATGCAAGAGACAGCTGGTTGATGTTTCTCTCTCATCGATGTTTCTATCTCTCTATCCCTCTCTCTTCCTCTCTATAAAAAAAATCAATAAAATATATATATTTTTAGCCCAGAGCTACCTGCCGGCTTGGACGGGGAAACCTCGCCATCTTGAGAGGAAGATAGGATCGTGTCAGAGGCCTGAATATCCACAGCCGCACCGACCACCAAGCAGCTGTGATCCCCAGAACACGGATCCCAGGCGGCGCGAACACCCGGCCCCACAGGAGTGCCCCACTGCTGGGCAAGAAGGTCAGATTTCCCGGGAGAGGGTGGAGAGTGCTCGCGGCGGGAGCCGGAGGACAAGGGCGGTGATTATAAGTGGAAGCCCCAGTGTTGGGTGGGTGTCACCCGTGAAAGTGGACGGGGCTCCTAACAGGGGAGATATCTAAAGAGCAACACATTTGGATCTGCCGCGGAGGGATATCGGACAGTTGCGGGAGATTGCAGTTGCTCGGACCTGCCCCTCCCCCCTCCGTAGATCCTGCTTCAAAGAGGACGAGAAAAAAAAAAAAAAAAAAGCTGAGAGGCTCTAGAGTCCGGGAAGTCAACCTAGAAACACTGCCCCCAGAGGCTAATTTACAAATTGACTCTAGTGTAATAAAAACAAAGCAAAAACCTCCCTGAAAATCAGGACTGGATCATAACAATAGAGGAAGCCAACGACCTTCATTACTGCAAATTTTATTTAAATTTAAATTTTTTTTTTTAATTTTTAAATTTTTGTTTTTTATTTTCGTTCTCATTATTTGCAACGTTTACTCAAGAAACTTTTTTTTTCTCACTTGATTTTATCTTTATAATTACTACATTGTATACGTAATCAACACTATTACTGCTACTAATTTACTTTTTTCATCTTATTTTCTTTTGTTTATTTTTATTATTTTTATTTCATCATATTATATATATATATTTTTTTATTTCAGGATTACTGTTCTACAGTCTTTATCTATCTTTCCTTCTCCAACGCTTTATTCTATCTCAACCCTACCTTTATGCCTTCACCCTCTTTCTGATCTTTTCCTTTGGTACCCCGTTTATCTTAACCCTTCCTGCTCTAGATTTTCCCCATTCCTTCTGTCTACCCCCTCCTAAAACTTCACCCTACTTGTATATATCTAATTTCCAACTACCTGCTCCAAGCCCATTCACACCTCCCTCGCAGTTGTCCTAAAAACAAAACAAAACAAAAAAACAGTCTTTCTCTCTAACTCTTTGAAGTTGTATGTTAAATGGTAACTATACTGAAGTTGTATGCTTTTTTTTTTTTTATAAGATTAATTTGCCTATTCTTTTGGTTTGATTGTATGTTTATGTTAGCTGGGTTCTAGTCAACTTTATTGGTGGTTATTAATATTACAAACACATTTCTATTCAGTGCCTTGCGTGTTGTACCTGGTTGTGTTGTATTTTGTGCCTTTAAATCAAAGTAGAAGAGAGAGAACTACACAACCAGACATCCTAAATAATGGGAGACCCAAAACCAGCCCACATATGAAAGAAAAGCAGGCTTCACCAGAAAAGGAAGTAAATGAGCTAGAAGCAAGCAACCTATCAGAGCAAGAATTCAGAGTAATGCTCATAAGATGGCTAAAAAGAATGGAAGACAAATTTGATAATATGAGTAAGAACCAAGAGGAAATGAAAAATGACATCGCTACTGTAAAGAACTCAATAGAAAGCATCAAGAGTAGATTAGAAGAAGCAGAGGACCGCATCAGCGAGCTAGAAGACAAGACGGAAAAAAATACCCAATTAGAACAGCTTCTGGAAAAAAAAAATTAAAAAACAGGAGGAAAGTCTAAGGGAACTTTGGGACAATACAAAACAAAACAATATTAGAATAATAGGGGTTCCAGAAGGAAAGGGAATTGAGGAAGACATGGAAAACGTATTTCAAGAAATAATGACAGAAAACTTTCCTGAGATAGAGAAGAAAAAACCCACACAAATCCAAGATGCTCGCAGAGTCCCAAGCAAAATGAACCCCAGAAAACCGACCCCTAGACACATTATAATTAAGCTGGCAAACACCAACCACAAAAAAAGAATTTTAAAAGCAGCCAGAGAGAGACAGAAAGTTACATATAAAGGAACCCCCATCAGACTAGCAACTGACTTCTCCACCGAAACTTATCAGGCCAGAAGGGAATGGGATGAAATATACAAAGTCATGCAAAGGAAGGGTCTGAATCCAAGAATACTATACCCAGCAAGGCTATCAATCAAAAGTGAAGGTGAAATCAGGAGCTTCACAGACAAAAACAGACTAAGGGAATTTATCTCCACCAAACCAGCAATGCAAGAAATGCTAAAGGGTCTACTGTAAAATTAAAGAAATAGAAAGCAAAGAAGGAACACAGGGGTATAGAATAAAGATGGCGTCAAATAAGTATCTATCTATAATAACCTTAAATGTAAATGGACTAAATGCTCCAATCAAAAGACATAGGGTAATGGATTGGATAAGAAAACAAGACCCATATATCTGTTGTCTACAAGAAACCCACCTCAGGAAAAAAGATGCACACAGACTGAGGGTGAAGGGTTGGAAAAAGGTTTTCCAGGCAAATGGAAATGAAAAAAAAGCTGGGGTAGCAATACTTATATCTGACAAATTAGATCTCTGAGTGAAGGACATAACAAGAGATAATGAAGGCCACTTCATAATACTAAAGGGAGCAATCCAACAAGAAGAAATAACCTTGGTAAATATATATGCACCCAATACGGGAGCACGCCAATATATAAAAAAACTGCTGGAGGACATTAAGGGAGAGATTAATAGCAATACAATCATAGTAGGAGATTTTAATACCCCACTGTCACCCTTTGACAAATCATCTAAACAAAAATTCAGCAAAGAAATATCAATTCTAAATGACTCGCTAGACCAGATGGAATTAATCGACATCTTCAGAACATTCCACCCCAAAGCCACAGAATATACATTTTTCTCAAGCGCACATGGGACATTCTCAAAGATAGACCACATTTTGGGACATAGGCAAAGTCTCTTTAAATTCAAGAAGATAGAAATCATATCAAGCATCTTCTCAGATCATAGTGGCATAAAACTGGAAATTAACTACAATGAAAAAAATCCAAAGAAATCAAACACATGGAGACTAAACAGCATGCTATTAAACAAGGACTGGGTTACCAGAGAAATCAAGGAAGAGATTAAAAACATCCTGGAAACAAATGACAATGAAAACACAACTATCCATAATCTATGGGACACAGCAAAAGCAGTCTTGAGAGGAAAGTTCATATCCCTACAAGCCTATTGCAAGAAACTAGAAAAAATGGTAACAAATGATCTAACTCTACAACTCAAAGAATTAGAAAAAGAGCAACAAGAAAACCCCAGTGTAAGCAGAAGGAAGGAAATAACAAAAATCAGAGCGGAGATAAATGACATTGAGACCAAAGAAACAATACATAAGATCAACAAAACCAAGAGCTGGTTCTTTGAAAGAATAAACAAGATAGATGGTCCTCTAGCCAGGCTAACCAAGAAACAAAGAGAGAGGACCCAAATAAACAAAATCAGAAACGAAAGAGGTGAAATAACAACAGACCCCACCGAAATACAACGGATTGTTACAAAATACTACGAACAACTCTATTCCAACAAACTGAACAACCTGGAGGAAATGGACATATTCCTAGAAAAATACAAACTTCCAAAACTCAATCAGGAAGAATCTAAAAATCTCAATAGGCCAGTGACTTGGGAAGAAATTGAAACAGTCATCAAAAAGCTTCCAGTAAACAAAAGCCCAGGACCAGATGGCTTCACAGGAGAGTTTTACCAAACATTCAAGGAAGAACTAAAACCTATCCTCCTCAGACTATTCCAAAAAATTCAAGAGGAAGGAACACTTCCAAACTCCTTCTATGAAGCCAGCATCACCCTAATACCAAAACCAGATAAAGACAACTCAATGAAAGAGAATTACAGGCCAATATCCCTCATGAACATAGATGCCAAAATTCTCAACAAAATTCTAGCAAATCGGCTCCAGCAGAGCATCACAAAGATCATACACCATGACCAAGTCGGATTTATTCCAGGAATGCAAGGTTGGTTCAATATCCGCAAATCAATAAATGTGATACATCACATAAACAAATTGAAAGATAAAAATCATATAGTCATATCAATTGATGCAGAAAAAGCATTTGATAAAATCCAACACCCTTTCCTGATAAAAACTCTCAACAAGGTGGGAGTACAAGGATCATACCTCAACATAATAAAAGCTATATACCATAAACCCACAGCCAACATCATACTCAATGGGCAAAAACTAAAACCATTCCCTCTAAGAACAGGAACAAGACAGGGATGCCCACTATCACCACTCCTCTTTGACATAGTACTGGAAGTACTAGCCATTGCAATTAGACAAGAGGAGGAAATAAAAGGCATCCAAATTGGGAAAGAAGAATTAAAGTTATCCTTATTTGCAGACGACATGATATTGTATATAAAAACCCAAAAGACTCCATTAAAAAACTAATTGACTTAATAAATGAATTTGGCAATGTAGCAGGATACAAAATTAACGCCAAGAAATCTATGGCATTTCTATACACCAACAGCGAACTTATAGAAACTGAGACTAAAAAAGCAATTCCATTTACCATCGCACCAAAAAAATTAAGATACCTAGGAATAAACTTAACTAAGGAAGTAAAGGACCTATATGCGGAAAACTACACGACACTGAAAAAAGAGATAGAGGAAGATGTAAACAGATGGAAGAACATACCATGTTCATGGATTGGTAGAATCAACATCATCAAAATGTCCATACTTCCTAAAGTAATCTATAGGTTCAATGCACTCCCCATTAAAATACCAACGGCATATTTCACTGACCTAGAAAGAACTCTCCAAAAGTTCATTTGGAACAATAAAAGACCCCGAATAGCCACAGCAATTCTGAGAAAGAAGAGTAAGGTAGGAGGGATCTCAATACCAGACTTCAAACTGTATTACAAAGCCACTATTCTCAAAACAGCTTGGTACTGGCACAAGAACAGACATATAGATCAATGGAATCAAATCAAGAACCCAGTTATCAACCCAAATCACTATGCTCAATTAATATTTGACAAAGGAGGCATGAATATACATTGGAGTCAAGACAGACTCTTCAATAAATGGTGTTGGGAAAATTGGACAGATACATGCAAAAGAATGAAACTAGATCACTAACTTACACCATACACAAAAATAAACTCAAAATGGATACAGGACTTAAACATCAGATGGGAAACCATAAAAATACTAGAAGCATCCACAGGCAACAAAATCTCAGACATATGCCAAAAGAACTTCTTCACTGATACTGCCCCTAGGGCAATGGAAGCTAAAGAGAAAATAAACAAATGGGACTACATCAAAATAAAAAGCTTTTTTACAGCAAAAGAAACCATCAACAAAACAACAAGAAAGCCCATGGTGTGGGAGAACATATTTGCAAATGTTACCACTGATAAAGGTTTAATCTCCATCATCTACAAACAGCTTATACATCTAAATAAAAGGAAGATGAATGATCCAATTAAAAAATGGGCAATGGACTTAAATAGAATATTTTCAAAAGAAGACAGAAAGAAGGCCAAAAGGCACATGAAAACATGCTCAAAGTCACTAATCATCCGAGAGATGCAAATCAAAACAACAATGCGGTACCATCTCACACCTGTCAGAATGGCCAACATCAACAAATCAACAAACGACAAGTGTTGGCGAGGTTGTGGAGAAAAAGGAACACTCGTGCATTGCTGGTGGGAATGCAGACTGGTGCAACCACTGTGGAGAAGAGTGTGGAGTTTCCTCAAAAAACTGAAAATGGAACTCCCATTTGACCCAGCAATCCCACTGCTAGGAATATATCCCAAGAAGCTAAAAACACCAATCAGAAAGGATATATGCACCCCTATGTTCATAGCAGCACAATCTACAATAGCTAGAATCTGGAAACAGCCCAGGTGCCCGTCAGCAGATGATTGGATCAAAAAACTATGGTACATCTACACAATGGAATACTATGCTGCTATAAAAAAAAGGAATTCTCACCATTTGCAGCAACCTGGATAGAACTAGAGAACATCATGCTGAGTGAAATAAGCCAGTCAATGAAAGAGAAATACCACATGGCCTCACTCATTTATGGGTATTAAAGAACATTATAAACTGACAAACCAAAAGTCAGATATAAAGACAGTAAAGCAACAAGCAGACTGTAAAATTACAGCAGGGACAGTAGGGAGATCTGGGGGAGATAAGAGATCAACCGAAGGACTTGTATACATGCATGTAAGTACAACCAATGGACACAAAACTCTGGGGAGGGAGGGTATGTATGGGAGGGGAGGAGTTAAAATATGTACACAGATAATAATTCAATAAAAAAATATTAAAATTCAAAATATATATATATATTTAAAAATTACCTGTCCATATACAGGTGGTTTTAAGCTGGGCTCTCTATCATGTCCCATTGATCTGTGTGTCTGTTTCTCTGCTAATATCATGTTGTTTTGATTATCATAGCTCTTTAGTATAATTTGCCTTCCTGTATACTAACAACATTTCAGAAAAAGTTTATTGACATTTACATATTGATTTTGTATCCTGCAACTTGATTGTATTTGTTTATTGTTTCTAATAGTTTTTGGTGAAGTCTTTAGTCTATATACAGAATCATGTGGTTCGCAAAATATGGCAATTTAACTTCTTCCTTTCCTATTTGGATGTCTTTTATTTCTTTCTCTTTCCTCATTGCTCTGGCTAGGACTTCCAGCACTATGCTGAATAAAAGTGGTGAGAGTGGACATCCTTGTCTTCCTGATTTTAGAGGAAAATCTTCCATTTTTTCACCATTGAGTATATTAGCTAAGAGTTCATCATATATGACCTTTATTATGTTGAGGTACTTTCCTTCTACTCCTATTTTATTGAATGTTTTAATCATACATGGATATTGTATCTATCAAAAGCTTTTTCTGCATCTATTGTTAAAATTGTATGCTTTTTACCCTTTCTTATGTTAATGAGGTATATGACATTGATTGATTTGCATATGTTGAACCATCCTTGTGCCTCTGTAACGAACCCCACTTGATCATGATATATTATTTTTTTGATGTACTATTGTATTTGATTTACTATTATTTTGTTTAGAAATTTTGCATCTGTATTCATTAGAGATATGTATTGTAGTATTCTTTTTTTGGCTTATCTTTGCCAGGTTTTGGTAGCAGGGTTATATTGGCCTCATAGAATGTGTTAGAAAGCATTGCCTCTTCTTCAATTTTCTGGAAGAGTTTGATAGGATAGGTTTTTAAATCTTCTTTGAACATCTAGTAAAATTCACTGGTAAAGCCTGTACTTTTGGTTTTTGGGGGGAGGTTTTTGATGGTTGTTTCAATTTCCTCACTGCTGAACAGTCTGTTTAGATTTTTCAATTCTTCATGATTTAGTCTAGAAAGGTTATATATTTCTAGGAATTTATCCATTTCTTCTAGGTTATTGAATTTGGTGGCATATAGTCTTTCATGATATTCTAGTATGATCCTTTTATACCTGTGATATCAGTGGTAACTTCTCTCTCATTTCTGATTTTGTTTATATGGGTCTTTCCCCTTTTTTCATTAGTGAGTCTAGCCAGGGGTCACTTTTATTAATATTTTCAATGAACCAGTTCTTTGTTTTATTAATTCTTTATGTCTAGCAGCTTTAAGAATTTTTCCTTTGTCATTAATTTTTTATAGCTTCAATACCAAGTAGCTATGCCTAGAGAGGGCCTCTTTGGATTGAGGTAACTTGGTGTTCTGTTTGCTTCTTGGATTCAAGGATCTAGTTCTTTACATAGATTTGGGAAGTTCTCATCTACTATTTGTTTTAATAGTCCCTCCATTTCATGCTCTCTCTCTTCTTCCTCTGCAATGCCCAAATTTTCTAATATTGCTTTTTCTGATGGAATCAGATAGGTCTCATAGAGCTCTTTCATTTTTTTTTATTCTCAGATCTCTCTCTTCTTCCCTCTGTGTCACTTCTTGATTCCTATCTTTGATATCACTAGTTCTTTTTTTTTTTTTTTAACTAGTTGGTTCTGTTTTCTAAGCTCAGTAGCTCACTTAAAAAAAAAATGATTTCAGAAAGGAAAGGAGAGAGAAACATCAATAATGAGAATCATTGATGGCTGCCTCCTGCATGCCCCCTAGTAGGGATTGAGCCCGCAACGTGGGCTTGTATCCTTGACTGGAATTGAACTCAAGACCCTTCAGTCCACAGATGGACGCTCTATCCACTGAGCAAAACTGGCTAGGGCTCAGTAGCTTACTTTTAATCTCCTTAATTGCATGCTTCATTTCCAGGATTTCTGATTGGCTCTCTCTCTCTCTCTCTCTCTCTCTCTCTCTCTCTGATTGGTTCTTTTTTAAAGTTTCAATTCCTTGGTAAATACTCATTTTGTTCATTGATTTGCTTTATAAGTACACTGAGTTGGCTGTGACTACTTTCTTGCATATCGTTGAGTATTTTCAGAACTGCAATCTTCAAATCTCTGTATTTGTATCACATATTTCCATGTGCTTCAGCCTGATTACTGGGGATTTTTTCATTTTCTCTCTGGTCATCGTCATTACTGTGGTCCTTCATGGTATCTTCTGTCCTCCTTTGTTTTCACATTTATCTCTGAAGAGGTCTTTCTACTCTATTTCAATAGATGGCACTGAATCAGAAGACTTTTACCTCTATGGCCTGTCAGATTTGCACCTCTTCAGCTTCCGTAGGACAGTATAGCCATGCTGCTTACTTTTGGGGGAGGGGGGTTGTCTTACACCATAATGGCGACTTCTGACCATTGCAGGGTCACCCCAAGCACCCCTCCTGGGGATCAGTCACAGAGTGAAACAGCCATTCTATTGCAACAGCTCTTGGTTTACAGATGATGTGCTCCTAGTCCTGACTCCAAGGGCAACAGGAGACGAGTCTTGGGGGTGCAAACTGGGGCAGGGCCCACTGACTCCGTTTCCCTGAAACACCACTGCCCGGCCAACAGTGGGGAGCCACAGGCAGACCTGCACTCGGTCAGGCACCTGCCCACTGTGGCTTGCCCTGGGGGCTGCTCCCTGCAGCTCTCTGTTCCTCTGGCCCAATGAAGAGAAGGGCCTGCTACCTCCGGCTTTCTCCCCTCTGGGCCAGCTGGGCCATGAGCTCCCAGGTGCAGGGCTGCGCTTTTCTCCCTCCTCGTTTTCCCATTTATTCCTGGATGCCCACCACTAGGTGTTTTAGTGCTTGGATCTCTCAGGCATGCATCTGTGCTGAGCAGGGGTTTCTTTGTTGAATTATAGATGGTTAACTTGTTGGAATGTCCCTGGGAAAGGAAAAGTTGCGCCCTTATGCTGCCATTCCTCTACACCACTTCTTCCAGTCCTTTCTAAAATATAGACAGACCCTGACTGGTAGCTCAGTTGGTTAGTGTGCTGTCCCAATAGGCCAAAATAGTGGGTTCGATCCCAGTGAGGGCACATGCAGAATCAACCAATAAATGAGTAAGTGGAACAACAAGTCAATGTTTCTCTTCTCTGTCTCTAAAATTCAACTTAAAAAAAATTTAAATAGACAACTGAGGATTGCCAGGCATATAGGAAAATCAGAAGCATGAAAAAGAAGAGCTTAGAAAAACATATAGAAAAAGGAAACCTCAGGGAAACATATGTCTTAGGGACATAAGAAAACATTTTTAAAAACCACTATGATCAAAAGATTCAAAAGAGCACCGCATCCATAAAAAAACAGGAACAGAATCCACAAAAAAGGGACAAAGAACTTGGAAGAACTCTTGTAAGTTAAATTAAAAATTCTTAGAATGTAAATACTGATTAGAAAAGGAACAAAAATCAACAGATGATCCAGAAAACAAAACTGAGAAACTCAGAATTAGAGCGTGTGGGTAAAAGGATAGAAATGATAGACTGTAAGAGACAAAGAGCTAATCCAAGAAGTACAACATTTGACTGGTAAGAGCCCCAGAAACAAAGAAAGAAAGAAACTATTCAATAAATAATAAAGTTCAATAGAGCAAAGAAGGGAAGCAAGTCTGAAGACAGAAAGGGTTTAGTGAGTGCTCAATAAAACTAACTGATAAAAGACCCCCATCTATACATTTCTTAATGTAATTCTGAAATAAATATAAAAAGGAAATTCTGAACAGGAAAAACAAGTCACTGACAAAGGACTGGTAGTCAAACTGACTTCTTATCAGCAAGAGATGTTAGAAGAAAAGGGGCCCATGTAATCACATTTTCTAGAGAAAGTTATTTTCAGCCCAGAATTCTATACTCAACATAACCACAAACAAGTACTAAGGTAGAATAAAGACAGTTTTAGCCATGACTCAGAAATTTTATTTCCCACACATTTTTTTTCTCTCAAGAACTTATTTCAGGAGATACTCCAGTAAAATGACAGCATAAATCAGGACAGTGGAAGGCACAGGGTCCTGAGAATAGAAAAGAGTGGAGGGAAATCCTTGGAAGACAGCCGTGCAGTAGCTTAGAAAAGCAACTGGTCACAAAAGAGGATTCCACAGAATAGAAAACATAACTGAGAGTATGAGAAAAGTGAGGCTACGATAAAGGCATAATATGCGCCCCTCCCCCCAAATTAGGAACTCACTAAAAATTAAAAAAAGAAAAAGACAAATGGCATCCAAAAAAAGCTTCATTTCAAATACGAAGCAAGGTTATATGCACCCCGATTAAAAGGAATTAATAATATGAGAAAAGAGAATCTATTTGTTATTGAACTTAGGATCTTTTTTTTTTTTTTTGAAAAAAATATTACTTCATTCTCCCCTGTTTAAAATAACACTTCAGCATGAGACAGTCAGATAATGCAGCAGTCCATATGATTTGCTATTGTTATGATAACCAAAGTGAAAGTACATCAAATATGATGTTTCTCTTGAGCTTGTGGAAATAAGTATATAATAATTTCCCTCCGTCATCCACCCATGGGACTTCAGAAGCAGTTTCAGGAAACTTGTAAATTTTCTAGAATATACAACTCATCTGGTGTGGAAATTTCTGCTTAGGGTCCTTCCTCGTGAACTTAGAATCTTGAGAGCCCAATAGTGATGAGAAGAAAATGTAATCCTAGCACACAAACTGGCTCCGCACTAAGTATTTATAGAGTCATATTTTAGGGAGTACTAAAAATAGAGATGCTCTTCATCTTAGACTGGAACGAACTTTGATATGTTTGGTCTGAAGACGTAAACTGCCAGGCCCTAAGAGAAGGATGGGCCAAAAGTGTTTCACTCTCCTTTTATTTTCTGTAAATATGGTACCAAGTGACAGCCAATGCCTACTTACAATGCTCTCTCTGGATGTGAGAGTTTTTGTTTTCATCATAGAATGGTCCAGCACCCCCAAAACAACCTCAATCACTTCCATTTGGTGGCAAATGACAGAAATATCTACTCCCGACAACTAAGCATAACAAGGTGTATTGACTGCTCCTGGGAGAAACTGTGGTCCATCATGATCTCAAATCATAACTCTGTTACTTCACTATACATCCAATAGGCTAGTCTTTACATGATTATTCTTTATTGGAATATTTAAAAGCAAGCAAGCAAGCACGACTTATAAGCAAAAAGGGACTTTTTATAGGGAATGTACAAACATCACATGTTCTCTTCCCTACTGGCAGAAATATGGTTTAGCGTCTGGGAAGTAATAAATTCTACTTTGCTTAATAATAGGAGGCATTTGTACTGATCTATTAATTCCACCTGCTTTCCTGACATGGGGAAAATTACTTCATGCTGCAGTCAATGGGTCTCAGGTTCACAAAGGAGATTTTCCTTTATAAGAATTAACAAGTCATAATAACATAGTACTATTTATAGTTCTCATCTTTTAGACTCAACTTATATGAGATTTGGTTGTGATAATAGGACAAAATGTAAAAGTTGACCCAAGTGGGAAAAACAGATAGAAAAAGGAGCACATGTCCTAATGCCCCTTCTTAAAAAGGGGGAAGTCAACAAAGACTGTCAAAAGTGGATGAAATGAAAAATAAAGTTGTCATTATCTGAAGTTACTTAGCTAAGCAACAGAACAAGTAAAAAAAAATAATAATACAACTATCAAACACTGGAAGAGAATAAGATTGTAGTGTATAAAAGTTAAGTACTTTTTTAAAAAAAACCTCACCAAAGGATATTTTTCCATCGATTTTTACAGAGAGTGGAAGGGAGGGGAGAGATAGAAAAACATCGATTGGTTGCCTCTGCATGCTCTTGATCAATCCTGCAACGGAGGTATCTGCCCTTGACCAGAATCAAACCCATAAACCTTCAGTCCACAGGCCAGTGGTCTAGCCACTGAGCAAAAGTGGCTTAGGTTCAATACTCATTTTTTAAAGTGGAAAGTCAATAGCTATTACCTAAAGTTGATAAATCAAAAAAAAGAGGTAAAGTTTATTGTTCAGAACAGTGGCCCTCAATCTTTTTCATAGTATAACCCTCTGAAAATATTTTATAGCATAAATCTTTAACATCTATATACTTACTTACTTATATTCTATATAAACTTATAACTATATTGTTATATGTAAATTGTAACATATACAAAAGTAGAAGTAAAAAGTATCCTATAAAATAAACGGCCCAGTGAACTATGGCAGAACGCCCAGAAGAACTATAGCCTCTCACCCCGGCCAGCCCCACCCCCAATCGGCCCCCACCAAAGTGGGCCGACTGGACCCCACCAGTGCATGAATTTGTGTACTGGGCCTCTAGTATAAGAATAATCTTGAATAGATTTTAAGGGTGGAATACTTTTTAAAAAATTGATTAAGGTATTACATATGTGTCCTTAAAAGGGGGGAATACTTATAATATTATACCAAAACCAGAAAACCAACAGCTATTCAGATAAAAAGGAACACTTTCAGATATAAAAAAAATATATGAGAATAAATAAAATATCATATATATGAGAATAAATAAAATATCATATATAGTTTCTTAAACATCTCCCATCTCAATTCGGTTCTCAACCAAGTTGTTCACAGAAAAAAAAATGTCTCAGTCATGGAACCAAACTTCAGTTTTTGCCTTTCATGCTCAATGATTAGCATAATTTTAAAAGATAAAAAGGCCATCAAGAGTGCTAATGTTGCAAAGGGTGTGAAAGAAACAATAATCAAAGAAAGACAACTGAAGAGGTAGAAAAAGTGTTGTTGATTTGGATAACCAAAAAGCAATTAGCAGTAATATGTAAATAAGCAAAGATGGCACATGCTGACCTGAAAAACACCCCTGGAACAAGTGCTAAAAGTGACTCCTTCAAGGCTAGGAGGGAGTGGTCAGGTATATTTAAGAAAATAAATGTCTACTTATAGATTAAACAGTACATTAGACATGTACTGTATATAAGAAAAGTTAAAGTGGAGTCATTTAGGGGTCTGGAACCAATTAATTCAATTTACATTATTTCTAATGGGAAAAAATTATTCAGTTTTCAAATAAATCGCTTCGAGAGCAGCCTTCCAGAAAGCATTAAGTTTGAGAACCGAGATTCCACTGTAATTTCTTCTGGTACCCAAATTCAGCATCTTATGCACCTTCTAGGATGTGTTCAGTTCCCTTTAGACACACAGTTCCAGAAGTCAGAGTGTAGACAGCAGGAAATCCAAAGGATAAGTGGTTCAAAGAGCTACCTTTTAGGAGTAAAGCTGGATGAGAAGGAAGGTCATGGAAGGGGATTTTACTTATTGTGTACACGTTTTTTTTCCACCAAGGAATATGTTAATTCAATCAGCTCCATAAAACTCTACAAGTGTGTATGCTGATTTACTCATTCAACAAATATACACTGAGCATCTCCTCTGAGCGAAGCACAGGGGACACAGAGAGGAAACTGCCATGTCAACTCTCAAGGAGATCACAGTCTGGGGCAGAAGAAACACATGAAACCCCTAATGACAATTCAATGTCATAAGTGCTACTAAGAGAAGTATGTGCCAGATACAATGTACACACAGTCTGTGGCACAGAAGAGGTACACTAATATCGTGTAGGACGTTAGGAGGGATTACTGAAAGGTCACCTCTGCTTTGAGTTGAAACTTAAAGGACAAGTAGAAAGCTGAGAACAAAGCAGATGAAGAGAGATGCAGGAAAATTCAGGAAGGACATTCTAGGAAAAAAATGAAAAAAGGTGGGAAGACAGACTAACCTGTCAGAGAGAGCATGGTGTGTTTGGGAAACTGGAAGTTTTTCAGGATTGCTAGAGCAAATGGCTCGTGAGGTTGTGGTGGCAGGAATGAGGCAGCAAGAAGAGCAAGGGCCAGAAAGGAAGGGCCATGCTTAGAAACCTGCACAGTCCCCTAAAGATGGCGGAAAGCCCCCGAAGGATTTCACCAGCAGGGAGGGAGACCCGATCAGATTTGCACTTTGGGGAGGATTACTCTGAAAGCAATGTGAAGGATGTATCTGATGTAAATGAGGAAGGAAGGACTTTCTGAGACTACTGCAGTGGGCCGAAGAGACAAAAGGAGAGAATTGTGGTACCAGCAGAGACAAATGGCTGGAAAGGTGCTTCCTGTCACTCACCATCAGGCAAATGCAAGTCAAAACCTCAATGAAATATCACCTCACACTTGTCAGAATAGTTATCATCAAAAAGATAAGAGATAACTGTTGAAACTATAGGTGAGAATGTAAATTGGTACAGCCACTGTGGAAAACAGTGTGGAGGTTCTACAAAAAAAATTTTTAAAAACTACCACATAATCCAGCATTTCTACTTCTGGGTAAATATCCAAAGGATATGAAAATAAGATATCAAAGAGATATGTGCATTTCCATGTTCATTGAAGCATTATCATAATAGCTCAGATATGAAAACGATCTAGGTATCCATCGACAGATGAATGAATAAAGAAGGTGTGACACACACACACACAACGGAATATTACCCAGACATGAAACAAAAGGAAATTCTGCCATTTGTGACAAAAATGTATGAGGGCATTATGCTAAGTGAAATAAGCCAGACAGAAAAAGATAAATACTGAGTATTAGCACTTATATGTGAAGTTTTTTTTTTTGTTGTTGTTTGTTTGTTTTTTAAAAGCTTTTTAAAATCAAATTCATAGAAACAGAGAGTAGGAAAATGGTTGTCAGGGCCTAGGAGGTCAAGGAAACAAGAAGAGATTGGTAAAAGGGTATACAACCTTTCAGCTATAGGATTATAATAAGATCTGAATATCTAATGTGTAACATGGTAACTATAGTTGATGACATTGTGTAAGGAAAAGGAAGAAGAGGTGCTGTAGCATAAAATATTATTTAGGAGATGCACTAGAGGACCTGCTGAGGGATTAAATATGAGGGTAAGGAAAGAGCGAGAGTCTAGGGAGATTTAGATACATTTCTCTCTTGAGTAACTGAAGAGTAGCACTGACTGAATCAGGGAAAGAAGCAAGTTGGGAGGGCGGGTTTAGATTTGGTCATGTTGAATGTGATATGAAATAAGCAGCTGGAAATGCAAATCTGAAGTTTTGGGGGAGAGGATTGGGCTGGTGACAGAGTTGAGACCCACTAGTATTTGGGATGTAGTGGAAGCGATGTGAAGAGATGCAATTACCCAAGGAGAATGTACAAAATGAAAATGAGAAGGAGACTGGAATCCTGAGAAAGCATGGGGCAAAGGAAGATGAGAACAAAAGGAAATTGTGGGAGTATCAGGGAAAGAATGAAAGGTCAGAGAAGCAAGGAGTTGGTAAGTGAGCACAGAAGAGTAGTTAAAACGACAGGTCATGGGATCCTGATTGAACAGAAAAAGGAGAGAAGCCAGAGGGGATGATAGAATAGAAAAAAACTGGAATGACAAGGACCTCAGATATGATGACAATGATGAGGATTATATGATTGTGGTGGTGGTAATAGGAAAGAGTAAGAATGCATGCCCAGCTGGTATGGCTCAGTGGTTGAGCACTGACCCATGAACCAAGAGGTCAGGGCAAATGCCCAGGTTGTGGGCTCAATCTCCAGTAGTGGGCATGAAGGAAGCAGCCAATCAATGATTCTCTCTCATCATTGATGCTTCTCTCCCTCTCCCTTTCTCTCTCTGAAATCAATGTATACATGTTATTTAAAATATATTTTTATTGATTTTAGAGAGGAAGGGAGAGGGAAAGAGAGATAGAAACATCAATGATGAGAAAAAAATCATTGTTTGGCTGCTTCCTGCAAGGCCCCATACTGGGGATTGAACCTGCAACCTGGGCATGTGCCCTTGATCAGAACTGAACCCGGGACCCTTCATCCACAGGCTGATGCTCTATCCACTGAGCCAAACTGGCTAGGGATAAAAATATTTTTTTTTTTAAAGTAAGCAAGCAGGAAAAAGGGTGTGCTTGGTATTAAATTTCTCAGAGTGATTACAGAATCTTTTTGAATATACATAAAATATGTGTACTATACTACATCATTTTGCACATCCTGATTTTACACACACACACACACACACACACACACACACACAGAATAAAGGACAAGACTGGAGTTCTGCCTTCACTGGGGACAAATAGAATTCTACTGGATCAGGTGTGATTGAAAATGCTGTAAGCTGACACATGAAAACAAAACCAAGTATTGTCTTCGTTAAGGGGTAAAGAAAAACAAAATTAGTTGCAGTGATAAACAGAAACAGATAGATTACACTTTAAAGAATCTCTTCTTAGAGCTCTAACCCCTTACTCTAGTTTATATAAGCGTTCAAAAAGATTTAAGAACTGCATCTACAGTTAACCCTTCAACAACTTGAGCTTAAGGATACTGACTCCTCCCACTCTACAGAAAATCCAAGTATGACAATTAACTAATCCCCAAACTTAACAACTAACAGCCTACTGTTGACTGGATACCTTAACAATTAACACATATTTTGCATGTTATATGTATTATAAACTATATTCTTACAATAAAGTAAGCTAGAGAAAAGAAAATGTTACTAAGAAATCATAAAAAAGGAAAAATGTATTTATTGTATTTATTTAAAAAGTCCACATACAGCTGAAACTGGTTTGGCTCAATGGATAGAGCGTCGGCTTGGGGACTGAAAGGTCCCAGGTTCGATTCCGGTCAAGGGCATGTACCTTGGTTGCGAGCATATCCTCAGTGGGGGCTGTGCAAGAGGCAGCTGATCGATGACTCTCTCTCATTGATGTTTCTGACTCTTTATCTCTCTCCCTTCCTCTCTGTACAAAATCAATAAAAATATATTTTAAAAAAAAGTCCACATACAAGTGGACCTGATAAGTTTAAACCCGTGTTGTTTAAGGGTCAACTGTATTATAAAAACAAATGCTTCCACATGTGATTGTTCAGCAGCTATTTGCATTTTCTTCCTTTTTAATAAGTAGCCAAATTTCCTCTCACAGTAAATGCTGGAATGATAAATACAACAGTGACTCTCCTAAAATATCTTCTATGGCAACATCTTTAAACCTAATAGTAATGGGAAAGAAACAAACAAAATACTTTAGAAAATGATTTACTTTTTTTTTAACTGTCAGAATTCATTTATATTCTTTCTGTGACAGGCAGAATTCTAAAGATAGCTCTCTCTTGATTCCCAACTCCTGGTTATTTATCAAACACTAATCTAGGTACTGCTGTGAAGGAGCTTCGCAGTTGAAACTAAGATTACTAAATCAGCTGACTTTTAAAATAGAGATACTAATGCAGACTGGTGCAACAATTATGAAAAAACAGTATAGAGTTTCCTCAAAAATTTAAATATGGAACTGCCAGTGATCCCACTTCTGGGAATATATCCTAAGAAACCCAAAGTACCAATCAGAAAGAATGTATACACCCCTACGTTCATAGTAGCACAATTTACAACAGCTAACATCTGGAAACAGTCCAAGTGCCCATCAGTAGATGAGTGGATAAAAAAGCTGTGGTACATTTATACCATGGAATACTGTGTAGCAGTGAAAAAGAAGGATCTCTTACCCTTTGAGACAGCATGGAGAGACCTGGAGAGTATCATGCTATGTGAAATAAGTCAGTCAGAGAAAGACAAGTATCACATGATCACACTCACATGTGAAATCTAAGAAAGAAAATAAACTGATGAACGGAATGCACCCAGAGACATGGAAGCATGGAACAGAGTGTGGAATCTCAGAGGAAAGGTGGGGGGTGGGGCTAGGAAATAATCAACCAAAGACCTTGAATGCATAACCCATAGACACAGACAATACGGTTCTGAAGGCCTGGGGCAGGGAGTGGGGGGATAGGAGTGGGCTGGAGGGGGAAAAAGGGGAACATATGTAATACTTACAACAATAAAGATTTTAAAAAGAAAAGAAAAGAGGTTGCAACAGAGATGTCCATAGCAAAACATATCTGGAACCACTCAGGCTCAATCCTGCATTGACTCACCAAGCACCTGTGCCAGATCCTGTCCCAGGTATGCGTCTTCAAGGAGCTAGTCAAATGGTAGGATGGTGGTGTCCCAGACCATTAACAGTTCAGATGAGAATACAGTGAGGAGGCAGAAGTGAGGCCATAGGACAGGTCCAGGCCCTCCCCCTCCCCGGCCAGAGGGCAAGAATGTCCACCCCAGCAGGCAGAGCAGCAGGGCCACCTCCACCCCACCCCATAGTCTCTTGGTCCTAGGGCAGGCCAGGGCCTCTCTGGCAGCTCCCAGTAAATCACCAAAGTTGTGTTCCCCAGTACAAATCAGGAAATATTCAACCTCAAGACTGGGACCCAATGCCTATGCACACTCTCAGGGCTTCACAGCACTCCCTCTAAGCCCTTCACGGCAGAAAAAAAAAATAATAATCCTATATAATAAAGAGGTAATATGTAAATTAACCCTCATGCCCTCACAAGATGGCTACCTATGACCAGGCAGGCAGAGGAGTTAGTTAGGGACAACCAAAGGAGTGAACAAGCAGACTGTGTGGGTTGCTAGGAGGGATTAGTGAGGGATGACCAAATGACCGAACAGCAGTCTGCGTGGGGTGACCAGGCTGGCGGGGGGGGGGGGAGGGGGGAGTTGGGGGCAAGCAGGCCGGCAGGGAGGGCAACAAGAGGTGACCAGGCCATTGTGGGGCAGTTAGGGATGACTAGGCTGGCAGGGGGGCAGTTAGGGGCAATTAGGCTGGCAAGGGGAGCAGTGAGGGGCAACTAGTCCGGCAAGGGATGGGGGGACAGTTAGGAGCAACCAGGCAGACAAAGAGGTGACAGTTGTGGGTGACCTGGCCGGCAGCAGGGGACAGTTAGGGGTGACCAGGCCAGTGGGGGGGCAGTTAGGGGTGATCAGGCTGGCACACAAAGGCAGTGAGGGGCGATTAGGCTGGCAGGGGTATAGTTAGAGGGAACCAGGCAGGCAGGCAGGTGAGCGATTAGGAGCCAGCGGTTCAGGATTGTGAGAGGGATGTCCGACTGCTGCTTGACTGGGCCTAAACCAGCAGTTGGACATTCCCCAAGGGATCCCAGATTGGAGAGGGTGCAAGCTGGGCTGAGGGGACCCCCCCACATATGAATTTCATGCACTGGGCCTCTAGCAATAAAACAAAATAAAATAGAGATACTATCCTGGATTATCCCAGGTGGGCCCAATGTAATCATAGAACCCCTGAAACAAAAGAGGAAGGCAGAAGAGTCAGAGAGAAGAGGCAGAAGGAAAAGTCAGAAAGATTGAAAGCAAAGGATTCCAACCACTGTTGCTGGCTTTGAAGATGGAGGATGGGGACTATGAACCAAGGAATGAAGGCAGCCTCTGGAAGCTGAGGACAACTACCAGCCAGCAGCCAGCAAGGTAATGGAGACCTCAGCTCTACAACAGTATGGAACTGAATTCTGAAAATATCCTGAAACAGCCAAAAAGCCAATTCAATTCCAGAGTTCTACAAAAAAACTCAACACCAGTGACACCTTGATTTTTAACCTGGTGAAACCAGAACAGAGAACCAGCTGGGCCACACTGTGCCTACACTTATGTACAGAACTGTGAGACAAAGAAGGAACTTTCTCCAAAGAATGACTATCAAGTGCATGAAAAAATGATTGAAGAATGCAAATGACTCCAAACACAGGGAAATGCAAATCAAAACCACAATGAGAGCACCCAAATACATAAAAAACAAACAAACCCAAAAACAAACAAACAAAAAACTAACTCCTGGAAGATGTCAAGGGAGAGATCAACATCAATACAATCATAGTAGGAGACTTTAATACACCACTGACATCACTGGATAAATCCTCTAGACAAAAAATCAGCAAAGAAACACCAACCCTAAATGACTCACTAGATCAGATGGACTTAACTGATATCTTCAGAGAATTTCACCCCAAAGCCATGGAATATACGTTCTTCTCAAGTGCACATGGGACATTTTAAAACATAGACCACATATTGGGTCACAAGCAAAGTCTCCCCAAATTCAAGAATATTGAAATCATATCAAGCATTTTTTTCAGACCACAATGGCATAATATTAGAAATAAACTACAATAACAACAATCCAAAAAAATTCAAACATTTGTAAGCTGAATAGCATGTTATTAAACAATGATTGGGTTACCAAAGAGATCAAAGAAGAAATAAAAACAAACAAAAACATGCTGGCAACAAACAACAACGAAAACACAACAATCCAAATGCTATGGGACACAATGAAAGCAGTCCTGAGAGGGAAGTTCATAGCTCTACAGGCCTACCTCAAAAAACAAGAAAAAATGATAATAAATCATCTAAATCTACAACTCAAAGAATTAAAAAGAGACCAACAAGAAAAGCCCAGAGTGCGCAGAAGGAAGGAGATAATAAAGATCAGAGCAGAAATGAATCACATAGAGACTAAAAAAACAATACTAAAGATTAATGAAACCAAGAGCTGGTTCCTTGAAAGGATAAACAAGATTGATGAACCTCTAGCCAGGCTCACCAGGAAGCTAAGAGAGAGGACACAAATAAACAAAATCAGAAATGAAAGAGGCGAAATAACAACAGACCCCACGAAATAACAACGGACCCCACAAAGGATTGTTAAATATATATATATATTATGAACAACTCTATTCTAACAAACTAGACAACCTGGAGAAAGTGAACATATTCCTAGAAAAATAAAACCTTCCAAAACTCAATCATGAAGATTCTAAAAATCTCAATAGGCTGGTAATTATGGAAGAAATCAAAGCAGTTATCAAAAAGCTTCCAGCAAACAAAAGCCCAGGGCCAGATGGCTTCACAGGAGAGTTGTACCAAACATTCAAGGAAGAACTAAAACCTCAGACTATTCAAAAAAAT
This sequence comes from Nyctalus aviator, assembly GCA_036971965.1. Lineage (NCBI taxonomy): Eukaryota > Metazoa > Chordata > Mammalia > Chiroptera > Vespertilionidae > Nyctalus > Nyctalus aviator. The sequence goes on along the minus strand of CM072923.1, from coordinate 129,181,812 downwards.
TGAAGAGGAAGGAACACTTTCAAGCTCATTCTATGAAGCCAGCATCACCCTAATACCAAAACCAGATAAAGACAACTCAATGAAAGAGAATTACAGGCCAATATCCCTCATGAACATAGATGCCAAAATCCTCAACAAAATTCTAGCAAATCAAATCCAGCAGAACATCAGAAAGATCATACACCATGACCAAGTAGGATTTATCCCAGGGATGAAATGATGGTAGTACAATATCTGCAAATCAATAAACATGATACATCACATAAACAAATTGAGAGATAAAAATCACACAGTCATATCAATTGATGCAGAAAAAGAAGTTGACAAAATCCAACACCCTTTCCCACCCTTTCTTGACTCAGCAAGGTGGGAATAGAAGGATCATACCTCAACATAATAAAAGCTATATATGATAATCCCACAGCCAACATCAAACTCAATGGGCAAAAACTAAAACCATTTCCCCTAAGAACAGGAACAAGACAGGGATGCCCACTCTCACCACTTCTGTTCAACATAGTGCTGGAAATACTAGCCATAGCAATCAGACGACAAAAAGAAATAAAAGGCATCCAAATTGGAAAAGAAGAAGTAAAACTGTCCTATTTGCAGATGACATGATACTGCAAATAAGGACAGTTATAGAGACTCCATAAAAATTATTAAACTTAATAAATGAATTTGGCAATGTAGCAGGATACAAAATTAACGCCAAGAAATCTATGGCATTTCTATACACCAATAATGAACTTAACAGAGAGACTAAAAATGCAATCCCATTTACCACTGCACCTAAAATATTAAGATACCTAGGAATAAACTTTACTAAGGAGGTAAAAGACCTATACATAGAAAACTACAGGACATTGAAAAAAGAGATAGAAGAAGACATAAACAGATGGAATAATATACTGTGTTCATAGATTGGTAGAATCAACATAATCAAAATGTCCATACTACCCAACGCAACCTATAAATTCAATGCACTTCCCATTAAAATACCAATGACATATTTCACAAATCTAGAACTTTCCAAAAATTAATCTGGAATTAAAAAAAAATATCCTGAATAGCTGCAGCAATCCTGAGAAAGAAGAACAAAGTAGGTGGGATCTCAATACCAGATATCAAGCTGTATTACAAAGCCACTGTTCTCAAAACTGCCTTGTACTGGCACAAGAACAGACATATAGATCAATGGAATAGAATAGAGAACCCAGAAATCGACTCAAACCAATGCTCAATTAATATTTGACAAAAGAGGCATGAACATACAATGGAGTCAAGACAGTGTCTTTAATAAATAGTGTTGGGAAAATTGGACAGATACATGCAAAAAAATGAAACTAGACCACAAACTTACACCATACACACAAAAAACTCAAAATGGATACAGGACTTAAACATAAGACAGGAAACCATAAAAATACTAGAGGAATTCACAGGCAGAGAAATCTCAGACATATGCTGAAGCAATTTCTTCACCGATACCACTCCTAGGGCAATGGAAACTAAAAAAGAAATAAACAAATGGGGCTACATCAAAATAAAAAGCTTTTGTACAGCAAAAGAAACATCATCAAAACAACAAGAAAGCCCACTGCATGGGAGAACATATTTGCCAATGATATCAATGGTAAGGGTTTAATCTCCAACATTTACAGGGAACTCATACAATTTAACAAAAGGAAGCTGAACAACCAAATCAAAAAATGGGCAACAGACCTAAATAGATACTTTTTTGAAAGAAGACAAAAGGAAGGCCAAGAGACATATGAAAACATGCTCAAGATCACCAATCATCCGAGAGATGCAAATCAAAATGACAATATGGTACCATCTCACACCTGTCAGAATGGCTATCATCAACAAATCAACAGATGACAAGTGCTGGCGAGGATGCAGAGGAAAGGAACCCTCCTGCATTGCTGGTGGGAATGCAGATTGGTGCAGCCACTGTGGAGAACAGTGTGGAGTTTCCTGAAAAAACTAAAAATGGGGAAAAAAATAAATAAAAAATAACTACTTACTTTGGGGGAAAAACTCATTTGGGTTTTAAAAACATTTTCATAGTACAATATCATGATATTTTATATTCATATATGTTGTAGATTAAAAGAAATAAAAGGAAAATTATTCACAAAATTTTCTAATGTTTAGAAACAGGTATGTTAGAAATGTGAGACATTTACCTTTTCAATCATATAATATAAGAAGTTAGTATTTAACAGATTGGTACAGTATTGTTTTTAGAGTCAACTTTAAGAAAGGATAACATTAAGCCAAAACCGGTTTGGCTCAGTGGTAGAGCGTCGGTCTGCGGACTGAAGGGTCCCAGGTACATTCGGTCAGGGGCATGTACGTTGGTTGCGGGCACATCCCCGTGGGGGGTGTGCAAGAGGCAGCTGGTCGGTGTTTCTCTCATCGACGTTTCTAGCTCTCTAACTCTTTCCCTTCCTCTCTATAAAAAATCAATAAAAATATATTTAGGGGAAAAAAAGAAAGGATAACATTAAAATGTATCTAAACTGTTAAAAAAAAGAAAAGAAAAGAAAAGAAAAAGAAAGAAAACTCTTCTATAGAGAATATGAAACAACACTATAATTCATCAAGATGAAAAACTGGGGCACTGAAAGATGACAATGAAGAAACACTTTTACTGTGTGCTCAGCCTGAAAGTGGTAAACATGAAATCTGCCTGTTTGTACATTGAGTGGCCAGATTACTATGATCTCTGAAATCATAATAATCTGGCCACTCAGTGTATATCCTATATAATAAAAGGCTAGTATGCAAATTGTCCCCTTGACCAGGAGTTCGACCAGTAGGCAGGCCAGCCAACCATCTATATCTCCTCCCCTTGGCCAGGGTGGCCTGACCACACCCATGCACAAATTCATGAACACATAATAATCTGACCACTCAGCATATATATACATATATATACATTTGTATATACATATATATATACACACACAACACACACACACACACACACACACACATATATATATATATATATATATATATATATATATATGCTGAGTGGTCAGATTATTATGCATCCAGAGATCATAATAATCTGGCCACTCAGTATATATATTTTAAATTGATTTCAGAGAGGAAGGGAGAGGGATAGAAACATCAATGATGAGAGAAAATCATAAACCGGCTGCCGCCTGCAGGCATCCTATTGGGGAATCAAGCCCACAACCCAGGCATGCGCCCTTGACCAGAATCAAACCCAGGACCCTTTAGTCCACAGACCAACACTGTATCCACTGAGCCAAACCAGCCAGGGCACACCATGGCCTTTTTATCCACTCATGAGCACTTGGGCTATTTCCAGATCTTGGCTGTTGTGAATAACGCTGTTATGAACACAGGGTACACATATTATTTCTTATTGGTTTTTTGGAATTCTTAGGATATATACCCAGAAGTAAGGATTGCTGGGCCAAAAGGCAGTTCCATTTTTAATATTTTGAAACCGTGAGTCATTTAAAAAAATATTTTATTGATTTTTTACAGAGAGGAAGAGAGAGGGATAGAGAGTTAGAAACATTGTTGAGAGAGAATCATCGATCAGCTGCCTCCTGCACACCCCCCACTGGGGATGTGCCCACAACCAAGATACATGCCCTTGACTGGAATCGAACCTGGGACCTTTCAGTCCACAGGCCGACACTCTATCCACTGAGCCAAACCAGTTTTGGCGCGTTAGTCATTTTTAAGAGGACTTTCCTCCACATCCTCACCTGCATTTGTTTTTTGTTGATTTATTGATGGTAGCCTTTCTGGCAAGTGTGAAGTGATACTTCATTGTAGTTTTAATTTACATCTCTCTGATGATTATTGACGCTGACCATTTTTTCATATGTCTATTGGCCATCCGTATGTCTTCTTTAGAGACGTGTCTATTAGGTCCCTTGCCTATTTTTAATTGGATTGTTTGATTTCGGGGTGTTGAGTCGTATAAAATCTTTATATATTTTGTAAATTAAACACTTATCAGATGTATCATTGGCAAATATGTTCTCTCATTCAGTGGGTTTGATATATCCTTTTCATTTTGTTGATGATTTCTTTTGCTGTGAAGAAGCTTTCCACTTGTGTTTTTTTGTTTGTTTCCCTTGCCCTAGAAGATATATAGGCAAAAATATTGAAAGATGTTTGAGATTTTATTGCCTATGTTTTCTTCTAGCATTTTTATGGTTTCATGACTTACATTTAAGTCTTTTATCCATTTTGAGTTTATTTTTTAAAATATATTTTTATTGATTTCAGAGAGGAAGGGAGGGGGAGAGATAGAATCTATGATGAGAGAGAGTCATTGATAGACTGTATCCTCCACACCCCCTACTGGAAATCAAGCCTGCAACCCAGGCATGTGCCCTCTGAGAATTGAACTGTGACCTCCTGGTTCATTGGTCGATGATCAACCACTGAGCCATGCTGACCAGGCTTGAGTTTATTCTTATGTATGGTGTAAATTGGTAGTCTGGTTTCTTTCTTTCTTTCTTTTTTTTTTTTCTTTCTTTCTTTCTTTCTTTCTTTCTTTCTTTCTTTCTTTCTTTCTTTTTCTTTCTTCCTCTTTTTTTTTTTTTTTTGCATGTACCTGTCCAATTTTTACACCACCATTTATTGAAGAGACTTTCACACCATTGTATGCTCTTGCCTCCTTTGCCAACTATTAATTGACCATGAAACCATGGATTGATTCCTGGGCTCTCAGTTCTGTTCCATAGATCTATAAACCTGTTCTTATGCCAGTACCAGACTGTTTTGGTTACAATGGCTTTGCAGTACAGTTTAATATCTGATATTGTGATCCCTCCAACTTTGTTCTTCTGTCTCAAGATTGCTGAGGTTATTAGGGGTCTTTTTTTGTTCCATATTAAGTTTTTGGAATATTTGTTCTAGATCTGTGAGATATGCCATTGATATTTTAATAGAAATTGCATTGAATCTATAGCTTGATTTGAGTAACATGGAAATTTTTATATTAATTCTTTTAGTCCATGAAGGAATATATGCCTCCACTTGCTTGTATTTTCCTCTATTTCTTTCTTCAATATCCTATAGTTTTCCAAATATAGGTCTTTTACTTCCTTGGCTAAGTTTATTCCTAAGTACCTTATTTTTGTTGTTGGAATAGTAAATGGGATTATTTTCTTTTTAAAAAATAGATATATTTTTATTGATTTCAGAAAGGAAGGAAGAGGGAGGGAGAGAGAGAAACATCAATGATGAGAAAGAATCATGGATTGGCTGCCTCCTGTAAGTCTCCCACTGAAGATCGAGCCCATATCCGGGCATGTGCCCTTGATTGGAATTGAACCTGGGACCTTTTAGTTCCCAGGTCAACACTCTATCCACTCAGCCAAACTGGCTAGGGCGGGATTATTTTCTTAGTTTCTCTTCCTGAGAGTTCATTATTGGTGTATAAAAATGCTACCAATTTCTGAATATTAATTTTGTATCCTGCTACTTTGCCAAATTCACTTATTAGATCTAATAGTTTTTTGGTGGAGTCTTTATGTGTACAATATCATGTCATGGTGAATAATGACAGTTTTACTTCCTCCTTTCTGGTTTGGATGCCTTTTATTTCTTCTTATCTGATTGCTGTGACTAGGACTTCCAGTACTATCTATACCAAGAGTGGTTGTCATGCCCTAATGTTGTCACAAAATGGCCATCACAAGATGGCCGTCACAAGATGGCCACACGCACAGTGGAGCCGGGGCCCGGCAGAGGAGGCAGGTGGAGGCAGGGGAGGGCAGTTGGGGGCGATCTGGCTGGCAGGCAGAAGCAGATAAGGGCAATCAAGTGGACCTGGACTGTGAGAGGGATGTCTGACTGCTGGTTATCCCCGGAGGAGTTCCAGATTGGAGAGGGTACAGGCCGAGCTGAGACCTCCCCCCCACCATGCACGAATTTTGTGTACCGGGCCTGTAGTGTTGAATAAGAGTGGTCATCTCTGTTTTGTTCCTGACCTTAAGGGAAACACTTTTAGTTTTTGCCTACTGAGTATGATGTTGGCTGTAGGTTTTTCATAAATGGAGAATTTTCTAGCTTTTTATGTGCAACAGAGTATGCAGGCAGAATGACTGGAATGGAAAATGTGTATAACTTAAATATAGAGAATTACCCTAAATTGTCTTAACTTTCAATCTTCAGATCTTAATGACAGTGAGAAAGAAGAAGGTATTCTGAACCAAAACCAATAAATTATAGGGCTGCTGTGTTATCAGTCCCACTCAGACTATGAGCAAACAAACCCCAAGCAAAGTAGATCCTAATCTGTAGAAAACACACTGCTAAAAACAGACAAATGCAGGTGTCGCAGTTACCATACCCAGCAGGCCACAAGTAGCATCACCATAGTGGTGAGCGAAAGAAAAACACTGCCTAAAAATGGTCTAAATTAGTTAACACATCCAGTTTCTGACCTGAGAGTCAGGATTCTACTTTGTTCAATGTACATTTAGACAAACCGGGAAGTACTATTTCCTTGGTAAGGTTTCAAAAATGTTGCTGGAAAGGATGCAAGTGTGAGTTAGTATACTCTGGAAGGATGCCTTGCCGTGAGAAGCTTGATGGTCAGGTAAATGCTGTTGGCTATCTACTGCAGGCAGGTAACAGCTTGCTCGGCTCACAGGGAAGCCAAACAGGCAGAGTGTGCAAACCACTCCTCTGGAAGAAGTGTGCCCTGCACCAAAAAAGCAGGTGTTGGTAGAATGTGCAGCATGAGGCAGAGAGAAGGACCACACCAATGGTGTAAACTCAGTTCCTTTTTTACAGCTTTATTGAGGTATAATCCATATACCAATATAAATTATTTAAAGCATACAACCCAGTGTTCTCTTTTAGACATAATCACAGAGATGTGCAACCAGGATCGATTTCAGAACATTTCCATTACCCCAAAAGGGAACTGCATACCCATTTCCCCCAAACCCTCCCAGCCCCAGGCAACAACTGATCTGTCTCCAACTAATCTGCCTACTTTGCATACTTCATGTAAGTGGAACCATATAAGTCTGTGGTCTCTTGCAACTGGCTTCTTTGATACATTTTTAAAAAAGATATTTTTACAGATTTTTTACAGAGAGGAAGGGAGAGGGATAGAAAGTTAGAAACATCGATGAGAAAGAGAAACATCGATCAGCTGCCTCTTGCACACTCCCCACTGGGGATGTGCCCGCAACCAAGGTACATGCCCTTGACCGGAATAGAACCCGGAACCCTTCAGTCCGCAGGCTGACGCTCTATCCACTGAACCAAACCAGTTTCGGCTTCTTTGATACATTTAATGTTTACAAAATTCATCCGTGTTATAGCTTGCATTAGTTTTTCATTCTTCTTTATTGCTGAATAATATTCTACTCTTAAGGATATACCATGCACAGTAGAATCTTCACAAGCAGTAGAATCTCTTTTGCTATATAAACAAAGCTGTAAACAGTGATTAGGCCCCACATGAGTCCATAAATGCCTATTTATAGCTGAAAATAAATTATTAATTGCATAATATTACAGTTCTCTAGAAGTGTTATCAATTACCACAGTGATATCTGGATTAATGAAAATACTGGGAATGAAGCTCCTTTATATTTAAGACAACTGCTTCAAATGTTTTCCATAATCTGTAGGAGGAATTAATTGCAAGCCCTAAGGCCAGAACACCTCAGGACATAACTTTTTTTACCCCAACCACAGTGGAAGACAAACTGCAAAACTGCAAGTATACAAAGCTGATCTCTATAACCTCTCTTTCTGCTTGCCCCTACATCTCTTCCCCCTATCTTTGAAATACAATCCCTTCTGTATGTTTCACCCCTCCCACGATCCCCAAAACAAAATGAGATCTTTTATACCTGTTGACTAATTACAGCCTCACCTTAAATTGAAATAATACATTTACATGGAAATGTTACTTGAAGGAGACAATGATTTTCTAACACATTTATCTTCCAACACATGAAATGAAAATTAGTTTCCCTCAAATAAAGAATTTCCAGCAGGAACAAGCTGGTAAAGGGGAGAGTTATTGAATGCTTGCTTGTTGTTTTTATTCCCAAGAGACCCATTCAAATCACAGTAAATCCACTCCATGGCAAATTGAATTTACTCAGGATAACACATTTCTAGGAGAGTGGAAAAAATTAAGGAATTGTTATTAATTCTGTTAGACATGATAATGGTAGTATGATTATGTCTAAAACTACCCTTATTTAAGAAATGCATACTGAGACATTTGGGTACAATGATGTGCTATCTCTTTTTTACTTGAAAATACTTCAGGTTGTTGGAAAGAGGGTATGGGGAAGGGAAAATGAAACTAAATACTGATAACTGTTGAGAGCAGCTGATAGGTGATGAGAATTCATTATTCTTCTCTGCTTTATGTCAAAAAATATAAAATTCTCCAGAGTAAAATACTTTTAAAAGAGAGAGATAAACTGTTCTCTTCCTCTCAGGCAGTCTTTTGTGCCTTTCCTTTTCCTTCATAGCACTTACTGTTGTCACTACATATTTCTAAGATTATTTGATTAATGTTTATCTCCCTGACTAGACTTTAAGCTCCATAAGGACCACAAAGGTGTTCGCTTAGCTCCCACAAAATCCCTACCACCTCGCAAAGTTTCTGGCACCTGACAAACATTTACTAAGTGATTCGAGACAATAAAGTAAGTTATATCATGCACCTAGGTCAGTAAATGCTCAATAGATAAAGGAAAGGGGGGATGGACCTCTGGTTGAATGAATTCAACTTTTTTACCTACATGTATTTACCATTTAAGTTCACATGTTTTTCTATTTAAAATGTAGTAAAGATATAACAGATTTAACTTCACCTAGCTTATCCTTGCTACATTCATGTGATGCATTCAACTAAGAACTACAGTCTCCACTTTATAAAATGGAAACTTATGGAACCAAAAAGTTATAAAATCTTTTCATGGTCATTATGAAAGAGATGCACAAATGAACAAAACTCATCTTTTGTTCATGCCTCATGCTGTTTTTAAAGGAACATGATTTTATTCTCAAGAAAAATAAAATAGCCCTAGCTGGTTTGACTCAGTGGATAGAGCGTCGTCTGCCTGTGGACTGACCGAAGGGTCCCAGGTTCAATTCTGGTCAAGGGCACATGCCCGGGGTGCCAGCTCAATCCCCAGTAGGGGGCGTGCAGGAGGCAGCCAAACAATGACTGATTCTCTCTCATCATTGATGTTGCTATCTCTCTCTTCCTCTCCCATCCTCTCTGAAATAAAGAAAAATATATTTTAAAAAAGAAAAGAAAAATAAGAAAAAGTAGTACTGTATATATTAAATCAACCTTCAGTGGCTGAGAAACTGAGTAGCTATATACTAGACTCAGCTGAATATATATTTTGACTTTGTCCAAAACAATTTTTAAAATATATTTTTACTATTAATAGCATTAGAAATATCTCCCATTTCCTCTCCCCTTACTCCCCACCCCCAAACCTACCCCCCCCCCCCAGATTTTCACTATCCTATTACCCATGTCCATGGGCTATGGATATAAGTGTATGAGTGCTTTGGTTTATCTCTTCCCCCAACCCCGCATTGAGGTGTGTCAGTCTGTTCCATGCCTTCATGCTTTGGGTCTTATTTTGCTGGTCAATCCATTTTTTGAAATAAGCCAATCTGAGAAAGACAAATATCACATGATCTCATTTATTTGTGGAATCTAATGAACAAAATGAATTGACCAAAACAGTTTTTGAGTTTGAAGCACCTACTGGTAGAGGAAGTACAAAAAGCAGAAGATGAGGCATTTAGGCAACAGGGAACGAAACCAAACGTGACAGTTGAGTAATCTGAAGGCCTTCTTAAAAAACTGGTTACTAGTAAATTGACTACTAACAAGAAAATTCATAAAGATAATAAATACAGATACCAATACAATGTTTAAAACACCAGTCCCCAAGTTTTAAATTCATCTCAAGTAATACCATAATCGATAAAGTTTTGGTTTAATCAATACTGTATATAGAAATAGCCTTCTTAAATATCACTATGCCCCCAAATCCTTTTGAAATGCTTAAAATCGGTTTACCTTAATTTGATAACAGATAACATTGTGCACAATTAAAAAAAGGCAGAAATGCCAAATGTTTGCCATTAATGTAAACCAATATTTGTAAAACTAATCTTAACTCAGCCAATCTGAAAGCTTGTGTGCTGTAATGCAAAAAAAAAAAAAAAAAAAAAAAAAAAAGTCACATCCATATCTGTGGAGAACATTTAAAGCCAAGCAAAGTCTAAAACAAAACCTACCACGAAACCTAAAAAATTAAAAACAAATAGCTAAGTATTTTTAGTAAAAAGAATAAAATAACATTTTAAATAACCCAATAAACTTATTTTGGAGATCAAATCTGGAAAAGCATCCTTTTGCTCACATAAGATACTACCCCCTGGCCTGGGCTGAATTCTAGACTGGGTTGCTCCACGTTTCCTCAAGGCACAGTTACTACCAGTGGAGCTGCTACCGAGACGCAGGGAGCTCAGTTTTACCCCCACACCCATCACATCAGGGGCTGCCAAACCACGCATCCAACCTGCGGCATGGCAGGGTAATGATTTACCCCTGCAATCTCCAAACAAAAATGTAAGATTTACTTGCTCCAGGATGGTTACTTCTCAACTCTTAATTTATAAAAAGCACGAGCTGAGCATGAATTTCTGTACCAACATTACATCCATCCATTCATGTTAAGCCTTTTCGTGTACGCGGTAATAGAATGCTGTCCTCTGAAGGCAGACAATACTGCTGACCCACGCCAGGCATTGATTTGTAGTTGTTTTTCCAGCGGGGTGATGGATTTGCGCTCCAGCTACTCACGGTGTCTTACTAGGTCCCCCTGGTGACCAACAGCACCTGAAGGCAGGGGCAGGGTTCCGCGGCACACACTGACAGCGGGACATGGGGTGGGACGGAAACCACGCAGCATTAACCCGGGAGCGGTGCACATGACATGACTGAGAATAACGTGTGCATCGCTGGGGATAGTATCGGCGATCGCCACCAGACACTGCTCCCTTGCCTTTCGGAAAGCAAACACCCATCCGACTCGCTCGGGCTTGTGAGTCCTGCCTCCTCCCATTTAAATCACGGGGTGATGGGGAGCCAGCACCGAGGAGCTCAAGGCGCGAGGCACACGCCGCTTCCCGGGCGCCTGGGGAAGCACTGATGGGACCAATTGCCATAATTTTCTGAAATATGGAGGGATGACACACCACCTTACCGACCACCGTTTGCAGACCCGGGATCCAGCATGGAGAACAGCCGCCCCGCGGGGGGCCCACCGGGAAAGGGGGAGCGCACGGGACCGGGCAGAGACCGAGGCACGTCCCGAGCCCAGACCGCCGGGCCCCGCTGCCAGGGGTGCAGGGTCGCCCCCGAGTCACGTCTCGAGGCGGCGGGGGGGGGGGGGGGGCAGCGATGCGAGGGCGAGCCCGGCCGAGGGACCGGAGTCCCGGAGCCCGGCCGGCCGGGGCGGCGGTGGGGACCGGGCAGCGCTGCCCGGGGCGGCGGGGAGGGCGCGCCGCCAGGTGCGGACGGCAGGGGGCGGCGGGGCTCGGGCGGGCGCTGCCCCGGGGAAGGAAGGAGGAGGGAGGCGGGCACGTCCCGCGCGGCGCGGGGGACGCGGGGGGCTCGCCGCCGGCCTACCTGGAGGTGGTAGGGTCTCCGTAGCCAGGCGCCCGGACAGAGGCTCCTCGCCATGGCAATCACACATCGCCCCGCCGCGCCGCAGTCAGAGGCGGACCCGAGCGAGCGCCGGCGGCCCGGCTCCCCGCCTTCCCCCGCTCCCCGCCCGCCTCCCCGCCCCCGCCCGGCCGGCCCGCCCCCGCCCCGCCCCCGCCGCGCGCGCTGCTCCGGGCTCCGCCGGGGCGGCCGCGGCCTGGCCTCCCGCTCCGCGCGCCCGGCCGGCGCGGCTGTCAGAGCCGCTGCTGCCGGCTGCCTCCGCCGTAAAAGGGAAGCGCGCCGCGCCTCGGCCGACACAAATGCAGCGGCCTCCCCGCGCTTAAAGGGGAGGCGTGCGGAGGAGGGAGGGGGCGCCGCCGGCTCCGCGCGGGGAGGGGCGGGCGGGGGGAGCCGTGCGCCTCCGGCCCGGGAGCGCCCGGCGCTCCGACCGCATCCCAGTGGCCGCCGCTCCGGCCGCCCCGCCGCGCATCCCGCCCGCCCGCCCGGCCGGCGGTGCTGAGCTCCCCTTGGATCCGCTCCGCCGCTGCGGACGCGTCAGGGCCGGCTGCTGGGAAATCCAGGGGGAGCTGGGACTTCCCTTGGGGACCGGCTGGCTCTCCCTCGCGCTCCGAGGCGGGTGCGGTGCGGGGAGGGGGGTCTGCCGCAGCCCCAAGCGCCGACGGGCGCATCCCCGAGGACTGGGCTCTGCGCCGATGCGGACCGGGCTGCTCTGTGCTGAACTCGCCTTGACCCCCTCCCCCCCACCCCCCAAATCCAGTTTGTTTCTAAGGGCCTTCATCTATTTTTAAAACACACTTTAAAAAAAATTCTGACCTTTTAAATTTGTATTGTTTGCAAAACAGCTTCAGAGTTTTCCTAGCTCCACCCAAGGACCCTGATGGAAAAGAAAGAAAAATATCACTGAATTGCGCGGTCCTGGAGACCTGGGACGTGGCACAGCTCCTCGGTTAAGGCTGCCTAACGCAGGGTGTGGTGTCTGTCTTTTGACAGGAAAGCCCAAATAAGGGAAAACAGAGACACCCTAGTGGGAGAACAGCTGTTGATAGGAGTGACTCTCCGTGGAGGAAGATGTGTTTTTGCTTCTTTTCGCCCCACATGCCACCTTTCGTGGGATTCCAACAAAGTGTAGGTGGCCGTTTAGATGGCTCTGAGAAGTGGTTTCCCCAGCAGCAAACCCTGACACACTCTCACTGCAGCTTTTTACCTAGAAAGGAACAGATAGTTGCTGTTCTGGTGCTTTACTTTTTTAAAGAGATACTTTTTGTCCACTTTTCATCCCACTCCCCACCTCTGCACCCGCTAAGCACAGACCCAGGTTTTAAACCTGGGTGATATTTTACTGCTGGCAGATAAACCCAATTTTTCATTGATTTTCAGCTTAGGTTAACAGACTAGTAATTTCTGAGTAAGCTAAAAATGGATCCTCTTGGTTTAATTCATTTCTTCATTCAAAAAATAAATACTAATTGAGCACCCAGACAATTCACTAGCACACAAGTGAATGAATAGTCTGTTTTAGTTGATTTGGTTATATATATATATATATATATATATATATATATCAGATAATAAACAAACAAAACCACCCTGTAGATACTACATTTTGTGGGTGGGAAGCAACAGAAAATAAGTAATAAATGTAATAAATACAAAAATCAAATAGGGTAATAAAGTTGGTAAGGGATATGAAAAGAGAAGCCGTCAATAGATATGAGGAAGATTATAAGTAGAGTAGGTTTGAGAAGAAAGATCAAAAGTTTATTTTTAGACATTTACATTTGAGATATTGATTAGAAATCCACGTGACAATTTGGGGTAGGTAATGGTATATATAGCCCGAGCTCAAGCTAGAGAAACATGAAAGATTTCAGATTTAGATATTTAAAGCCAAGAGACTGGACAATAGCACCAAGGGGGTGTGCAAATGGAGAGAAGAGAACCAAGAATGAAGTCACAATTTCAAGGAGGGAGAAGTGAAGGAGCCAGCAAAGGAGCCTGGCAAGGAGCAGCCATAAAGTAGGAGAACCAAACGTGAGTGTCTAGAAGCCAGGTGAAGGCAGTGTGTCAAGGAGGAGTGGTTACTCCTAAGTGAGTGAGAACTGAGAGGACCATTGGATTTAATACCATGGGGGGAAAAAATGGGAGGAGAGGAACTGGAGATGGCTAACATTATAGGCAATTATTTTGAGAAGTTCTTTTACAAAGAGATAGTTACTGTCAGTGAAATTGAGTCAGAAGTAGGTTAACAGCCCTGGTCAGGTGGCTCAGTTGGATGGAGCATCATTCCATACACCAAAAAGCTTTGGGTTGGATTCCCAGTCAGGGCACACACCTGATTTGTGGGTTCAATCCCTGGTTGGGGCACTCAGGCAACCAATTGATGTTTCTCTCTCCCCCTTGCTTCCTCTTGCTCTAAAAAATCAATCAAAGCATATCCTTGATGAAGATTTTTTTTTTTTAAGTAGGTTGACAAACAAATTGGGAGAACTATTTGTTTCCGATGAGGATGATCTGAAAGAGAAGGGGAAATTTATGTAGGCACAAGAAGAGAGAATTGTTGGAGAGGTCTCCTTGAGAAGGAAAGAGAACTTGGAATCTAGCACCCAATTGAATGAATAGTCTGCAGACAGGAACACGGACTGCCTGTCCATCTATGGAAACAGGCAAGCAGTTGGGCAGAAGTGGTTGTGGGAATTTGTGGGAGTTCTCTTTTGGTTGTTTTCATTTTCTCAGAGACAGGAAGTAAGGTCATCAGTGGAGAAAGAAGAGGTTTGGAAGAATAATGGAGGCTTGGGGAGAGAAGTGAAGGTGTAAAATATTCATCTGGAAAGGTAAATGTACTAGGAAAAAATACCATATGCCTGCTGAATGTCATAAAGGGCCTGCTTGAGGTGGTGGTGATAAATTTAAGTGAGACAAGTCAGTGTGATTGTGGTGTTTTTCTTTCATTGATTGATTTTAGAGAGAGAGGAAGGGAGAGAGAGAAACATCAATTTTTAAAAATATATATATTTTATTGATTTTACACAGAGAGGAATTGAGAGGGACAGAGAGCTAGAAACATCGATGAGAGAGAATCATTGATCAGCTGCCTCTTGCACACCCCCCACCGGGGATGTGCCCGCAACCAAGGTACATGCCCTTGACCGGAATCGAACCCGGGACCTTCAGTCCACAGGCCATCATCGCTCTATCCACTGAACCAAACCAGTCCCGGCGAGAAACATCCATTTGATACTCCACTTTCTTATATATTCATTGGTTGATCCTTATCTATGACCTGGCGTGACCAAACCCTCAACCTTGGCTTATGGGGATGACACTAACCAAGTGCCTGGGCCCAGCCAGGGCCTGATTGTGCTTTTTTCGAAAACTCCAGCAATAATCAGCTACGGGAGTGAAGGCTCAGAGTAGGCTTAGGATTCTATTTAATTCGTCTTTACCAGGGTGAGAAGAGCAAAGAGAGGAGCAAGGGAGTTGAGGATGTAAGGGAGTGGTTAAAACTCCCAATGGGAGTTTAAAATGACGAACCAGTGGATGTGGACAGAATAAGGACAGAAAAAAAGGTGGTAGAATCAATTAATGGCAAGTCCTTTTTTTTTTTTTTTTTTTTAAATATATTTTATTGATTTTGTACAGAGAGGAAGAGAGAGGGATAGAGAGCCAGAAACATCGATGAGAGAGAGTCATCAATCAGCTGCCTCTTGCACACTCCCCACCGGGGATATGCCCGCAACCAAGGTTCATGCCCTTGACCAGAATCGAACCCAGGACCTTTCAGTCCCCAAGCCGACGCTCTATCCATTGAGCCAAACCGGTTTTGGCGCAAGTCCTTTAATTATATAAAGAAGTCAGAGAATAAGAGAGAATGATCTGGAAAGATAGGAAGTGTTTAATAAGGGGTCTGGATCCATGTTTTATATTTTCTGACAGCGTTCACCACTCCTCTTTTCCCTGTGCCCCACATTTGGGAAAAGTGTTAAGAAAGCCTGGGTGCTCATTTCTTTGGTGTCAATGGGAAGTTCAAACCATGTAAGAACCAAACCATGTGAGAAAACCTTCACCCTGGTCCCACCCCTACCCCAAACACCATCTCCTTTCTCTGTCCCCTCAAGCTATAAATGGGTAATAGGACAAGGTTTCAGTCAAATGAGAAGAAATGATTGTTCCTTTTCCATTTAGAGTCAACAAAGATTAAATGTAGTTACAATTTTCTTATTCAAAAGGGGGGAATTCATTTAGATGATTTTCATTTCAAATTTTAGTTACGGTATTTCCCTTGTTATCATGTGTCCCAGGAGCCTGAGAGAGAACGCTGGTGCTCGCTTGGCCTGTGGCAAAGTTAAGTAGGACACATTGTACCTCTTGGTGTGGCTCTTCTTTCCACTCTTGTTACAGTGGCCCTGCAAATTCTTGATGTCATATGCTGGACCTATATACAAATATCCAGATCTACCTGACACCCATGCTTATGAAGTTTAAAAGTTTCTGTTTTTCTAAGGAAAAGTCAGCTAATCCAAAATTAATCCACGTGGTTGTGTTCAGAGGTACTAATTTGTGGCCTCTTAGTGGCCACGAGAAATGTGACTTTGGCATTCCAGAGACAAAGGAGTAACTCCATTGGTTTAAAATATATGAAATCAAGATCTGTGGTCTTCAAACTTTTCATTTGCACACTCCTAAAAGAATTTTGAAAGATACATGTATCCCTGCCCCATTTTTTTTAAACAACATCCAAATTTTATTCTTATAAAATTAAATAATTGTAAAGGAAGTCATTTCCAGTGTTCTGTTGTAAATATTGGCGTTTAAAAATAAAATGGTCTCTCCAATCTTAAGTGTGGAATATAAATGCCATGGTGATTTGATGCCATTTAAAGAGTAAATGAAAAAGTTTTTCTTTAGCTATTAAATATGTAACATTGTTCCCTTTTCTTCTTAAACTTTTAAAAAATATCTTTTCCTTTTTCAATCACAATTAATGTACAATATTATATTAGTTTCAGATGTACAACCTCATGATCACACATTTGTTTAACCTGCGAAGGGATCATCTCAGTAAACCCAGCACCCATCTCGCACTGTATATAGCTTCTACAATATCACTGACTGTATGCCCTGTGCTGTGCTTTACATCCCAGTGAGTATTTTGTAACTACTAACTTTCTTCTTGAACTTTTGTAAGTCCACTTCCCTTATACAGTTTTATTCTTTTACATATATTTTATGCATTTTAATTTACTATTCAACCTTCACATTCTCTATAGTAAAAATAAACTGACTTTTTTTTTTCTACCATCACTGCATTTTTTAATAATGTTTTTATTCCAAATTAGCTGTTTGGGGTGATTTAACCTTTGCAGAATAAACAAATTTCAGTTTATGCTGAAAGTTTCTTTTGTGGTGGGTTTATTTTTAGGGGGCTTTCTCTCGGCTGCTGGTAGTTGCAGGCTTTTTTTCTTTTTTCTTTTTCCTTTTTTTTCTTTCTTTTTTTTTTTCCACCAAAGGCTTCTTCTGCTTCCTAATAATAGTCCTCTTTCTTACTTTCCTACCACAGGCTTCTTGCCTGAACCCTCTTCTCATCTGATTGGGCTTCTAGCGCTGCTGCTGCTTTATCCACCGGGAGCGTGTGGTTCTTGGCCTGGTGAAGAATGGTGTCCCAGCTCATAGTCTTTGCCTATGGATTTAGCTTCCACATGATTCTTTGGGTTTTCAGTGGATTCTCCTTCAGGACTCTGAGATGCATTTTCATGTGTGGTGCTTGGAGGGCTGCTTGGGTCTCTGGACTTTTCAAAATGCTGCTAAGCTATGTATCGAGCATCTTGTGCATGGGAAAGTTGTAGTTACTCTAGAGCCGTGGTCGGCAAACTGGGGCTCATGAGCCACATGCGGCTCTTTGGCCCTTTGAGTGTGGCTCTTCCACAAAACACCACGGCCTGGGCGAGTCTATTTCAAAGAAGTGGCATTAGAAGAAGTTTAAGTTTAAAAAATTTGGCTCTCAGAAGAAATTTTCATTGTTGTACTGTTGATATTTTGGCTCTGCTGACTAATGAGTTTGCCAACCACTGCTCTAAGGGAGGCAGTTTTACGTCAGGTGCCATACAGATAGATCATCTACTCACGGGAAGCATTTTCAGTTCAAACGCAGAAACAGCCCACATGCCCACCAGAAGCAAGTTTCAAAATGTTCGGTTTGCTTACATTAAGCAGGTAATTCCAGGGATTTTTCTGAAGGCTTTGATGATACCGTTGTCCGCAGTATAGATGATGCAAGATCATCTACACTAGATATAATAACAGTCTCTCATTTTGCCCTTATCATTTGCTGAGAAGCATAGAGCTTTTTTTTTTTTTTTTTTTTTTTTTTTTAACAGGTTTGGAATTTTTATTATTATTATTCTTTTTATCTATATTGTCAAAAGTATTACATATGTCTTCTTTTTGCCCCAATTGACACCTTCTAGCCTGTTCCCTGCCCCTCACCCCACCCCAGGCATAGAGCTTTTTTATATCATTCCAGAACTTAACTTTCTTAAGGAGCAAAACAGCCTCCTTGGTCTCCTTGTAATCTTCAACTTTACCTTCAACCACCAAAGAAGTTCAGGAACTTTCTCAGTATTTCGACCTTTAGACATGAGCAGTGCTGCTAAGGCCGAGATAGCCAGGGTAGAGCAGATGGCATATCTCTCCTGGGTTTTATTCACTCTAAAGTTGCCAACTGTGCCAGGTTTGGGTTGTGCAATCATGCACCCCCTACAGTAAAAGTACCCTGGCCACAACAATGAGTCCCACCACCATGAACTATGGGAATCTGAGCTCTAGCTCTGCCAGTACCCCAAGGCTGGCAGGTTTGGTGGCCTGCCAATTCACTGTCAGCACAGGGCTGTCTATTTTTTCGGGTTGGTGTACAAAGTTCACCATAGTGGCAAAGTGACAGTTCTGCCAGGTGATTCTCCCTTTTTGGGGCACACAGATATCAATGGATGATCACGTGCCATGACGGAGAGAGGAAGAGGCCACACTACGGAGTGTACTCTCCATTGATACCATGAATTGACAATTTAATGCCTTTTACTTTTATTTTTAAATTTTAACTTTTGGATATTAGTAATTATTAATACTCTCACTTGGTTCAAAGAATAAAACTAAATAAAGAGTACACATTGAGAAGTCCTATTCTCATACTCATGCCCTTCTATCTTGTCCCAGCTTTGCAAAGATAATTACTTCTGTTAAATTTTAACAGAATGCCTTTTTCTAGTGCCAGTGTTCCTTTATATACATAAATAAAAGCAAAATTGAATATGTATTTATAAATTGTATATGTATTTTTATCCCCCTTTCCTTACATTAAAAAAAAGTATCATTACATTTTTAAACAACGACAGAATGACAATTTACTAATTAGATTAATGAAAATATAATTAGACCAATATCAAATCACACTCCTGTAAGACCCCTTCCTTCCTTTCCCTTTCCCTTGATAGTGGTGTTGGATCCCAGAATTCACCTCACATTCTTCAAGGACATTTCAGAAACACATGGTGCGTTTTGTTCTTTGAGTTCAGTACCAATGAAAGCAGAGACTGCAAATGGCAGCCCTTGGCAGGCACGTTTTGTTTGGCCCAACATTTACAGTTTGGGACATTTTACATAAAGGTCAAAGATTTCTAACTTTTTTTTGTTTAAATAAAATGATCAGCTAACCAAGCCTTTCATTCACTCAACAGCAGTGAGCGGGCACTGAGCACCACATCCTCCTCTCTGGGGCACCCATGCTCTGCATTCACCACAGTCTCCCTTTCTCCCTAATTTCCCCGCTCCAGCCCTCAGAGCCTAATTATCTTCCCAGGTTGATCCCCATAGGCATTTGACTTTGTGACCTCTGAGTTAACCTCATAGTGAGTGATTTGGGAAAGTAGGCTCAATCAGAGACTTCTTTGAAGTTTTAAAACGGGAAGCAAGAAATGGGCTAGTGAAGAGAATGAAAAAGAGGAAATTTGGTTCTGGATTAATGATTCAGTTAAAAAGAACCCATATTTTACATGACATTTCTCCAAAACAAAATAGACAAATAAATTTTACACTGTTCAGCCTACACTCACTAGATGGCATAGAGTGTTATTGGTAAGGCAAGGTGATAACTGAATTTGCACCACAGGAAAAATGAAGTCTGTTGTAAGTCATGAGAATGTAGATTAAAATGAGAGACAGGGCTCTCTTTTATCTCCTTTTAAAAGGCAAGTTGGATATTGAATAAAAAACTATAATGGTTTCCTGATTTTCCACTAGCACAACCACCAAACGTGAATCTATTGTATGCAAAATGTTATAAAATGATGTTAAGAGTATAGAAAACAAGAAACATAATATGAAGTAGGGCAGGTATTTTCTGTATCTGGTTTTAATATAGAATTATTCAGAATAAAAGGAATGATGAGAATTTTAAGTCATTGTTATGTCCCTAATGCCTACTATATCATCTGGTAAATAGAAACTAATACACAAACATTTGTTGAAAGAGTAAATGAATGAATAAATTAGGCTGAGAAGTAAAAACAAAAAGTAGATTTTAACAATGTTTTTTTAAACTTGAAAAGAATATTCAAAATCTGAAATGGTATCATAAATGACAACCTTTTTAAATTTTATTTTTATTGATTTCAGAGAAGAAAGGAGAGATAGAAGCATCAATGATGAGAGAGAATAACTGATCGGCTGCCTCCTGCATACCTCACACACAGTAAGGATCAAGCCCCCAATCCAAGCATGAGCTCTGATGAGGAATCAAGCTGTGATCTCCTGGTTCATACATAGGTTGACCTCCTGGTTCATACATAGGTTGACCTCCTGGTTCATACATAGGTTGACAGTCAACCACTGAGCCACACCTACTGGGCATAAATGATAATCTTCATTCCATTACTTATTCTTACCGGTATTGGTTTTTACTTATTTGTTTGGTGGGTTTTTGTGGAATAGTTCTTTAAGGAAAGGAACAACCTATAATAATCTGGTGCTAGGATTTTGTCTGACTCGAGGCATTGCACTATAATTCTGGAAATTGAAATTCTGTTTAATGAAAATGTTGCACTTAAAGTCTTATATTGAAAATTCACAATGACTGTAGCAGGAGTGTCAGAAATGATCTTATAAAACTTGCCAAATTGGAGTTATTGAAGGAATTACCTTATCATGGTGGGTTGTGAACAGTGGGATATGAAACTGTCTGAGAATATTTTCAGCCTCTGGCAATAGTCCTTGGGCTTTTTGTAGATAAACTGTCAGTATCATAATATTCAAACAGCATCTCAATATGGTTTCACTACTCTTACTTTTGTGTAGAAGGAAGGCTATGCCATACTCTCTACCAAAGGGGACAACTGCGTAGAGACATCATGCAGCATAGAACTACCTGGTAGCACTTCCACAGCACTGCTCACTGGGTGATTTATGGTGTTTTCTTCCTTCTGAAGACCAGCCCTAAATGTTTCCCAATTCTCTTGAGAACAGGAATAACCATCTAAACGCAGGAAGCATCCAATTCTCTCAGATGACAGCAGGGATCTTCGAGAACCCAGATGTTTCCTTACTGATTACTCCAAGTAAAATCCAGTCAGAACTAAATGATTCAGAAAATATCGTAAGGGTTCCAACCTTCTTATGGAACATATTCCTTATCTTTCCTGAGTTGTTTTTTTCTTTTTTCTTTTCTCTTTTTTGGTGTTCTTTTTGTTTTGTTTTGTTTTGTTTTGTTCTGTTTTGATGTAATGATTAGGAGCTATCCAAAGCATCTGTTTGTCTGATTCTGCCACTTTCTAGCTCTGTGCCCTTGGAAAAGTTAGTTAAAGTCTCTGCCTCAGTTTCCTCTTTAGTAACAGGTTGATGAGCCTGTGCGTGGAGTAAATGAGTACATATTTTATACAGTTTTTAGCATAATGCCTAGCACAGAGTAGTCACTATCCACACACAGAAGTATAAAATATCATCCTGGAAGGCATGTATGATGATTTTTTTAAAAAGACAATGTGTGCCGAAACCGGTTTGGCTCAGTGGATAGAGCATCGGTCTGTGGACTGAAGGGTCCCAGGTTTGATTCTGGTCGAGGGCATGTACATTGGTTGCGGGCACATCCCCAGGAGGGGGTGTGAAGGAGGCAGCTGGTGGATGTTTCTCTCTCATCGATGTTTCTAGCTCTCTATCTCTCTCCCTTCCTCTCTGTAAAAAATCAATAAAATATATTAAATAAATAAATAAAAGACAATGTGTGTGTTTTTTAATTCAAAAGTGAATGTGTAATTGGATGAGTAGATTGGTTTACAACCATGCTGATGAAATTTGTTATGAACAAATTCATGGGGAGCCATCTTCAACAAACCTTTCCCAAATGCTTTAGATAAAAATTCATTTTGCCCTGGCTGGGTGGCTCAATTAGTTGGAGTGTCGTCTCATACACCAAAAAGTAGAGGGTTTGATTCCCAGTCAGGGTACATGCCCAGATTGTGGGTTCAATCCCTGGTTGGGGTATAGCTGAGAATATAGTCAGCCCATCAATGTTTCTCTATATATATTTTTAAAAGTCAATTAAAAAATCCTTATTTTTTAGTGTTCGGGGAGTGAGCTTTTCCACACAAATGTTTTTTTTTTTTTAGTAAACAATACTAATCTCTTTAAGTACCAACTCTTGTAAGACTTGGCCTTTATGACACTAATAGAGATATTTTTGAGCTATGTCACCTATATTCCTGTCTTATTAAACAGAATATAGTGAACATAGTTTAATAATTTCTTGCTGCTATAGGATCATACAATCCAGAATCATATATCTGACACTCAGGAATAGGTTGGGTATGGCCTGCTAAAACCAGAGAGGAGAAGAGAGCCAGTCACGAATATAGCCACTGGGATAGGATTGGAGCTTAAGAATACTGACATGCCAACAGGTATTTATTCAAACGATTTCAAAATATCAGGCCATAGTTCATGAAAGCGATTGTCAATGCGGGGCCCCAGGCAGCGATGTACATTGAGTGGAGTAGGCACAAAGTCAAGTCGCTCACAGGGAGATGGTACTCTGGGATCCAGATAAGCAAGTGAGTTGGAAGTGGTTACTGGAAGGTCTAGCCAAAGATTGTCAGTGTCTATAACCACCATTTGTGCAAAGGGCAGGGCTCTAAGTCTAGAGTTGACCTACTGTGCTAGACAGGCAACTGGAAGATAAATTTTGGAATAGAGTCAAAGACCTAGGTCTAATTATCGGGACAAGGAGACAGGGAGAGAGTTTAGAATGTTATCAAAGTGAAAACAGTGTCCAGGATGACTTGACCATAGATCACAGGCTGTGGGGTTGAAATTGTTTAAAAATCTTTCTCAGGTGAGAAGAGGTTGAGGAATTTGCCGAAAGTCATGCTGGAAAGCTGTACAACCAGAATGTTATCGCAGGCTATTTGACTCCCCACATATTTCTGCTGCTTTGCTCCATTCGGCTTAAAATAAAACAAAGATTATTCAAGTATAGCTGGGAATAAATCTTTACACCAGTTATCTATTATCCTAATGGAGAAGGGGAGGGGGGGAGAGCCACAGTGAATATGCCTCTTTTTTTTTAGAATATTAAGCCTCAGAAGAATAAAAGAAGTCAGAGAATCAGAAAGAAAACATTATTGTCTTTTTCAAACCTGAGAAACATATCTTGGTAACTGCTGCAGTTGCTGAAGAAGTGCATGGATTTGCAAAGCCCAGTTGTTCTCTACACTGTGTTTTAGGTGGTGGATTTGCTGCTTCACTGCCACGGTATGTGGAAAAGAGAATTCAAGTGTCCTAGTTGCCCTCATTTCCTTTAGGTTTGCCTTATTAGAGAAGCTAATGAGCAAGAAATGAAGAAGCCCAAAGGTAAGTAGGAAGAAACTACAGAAGAGTTGATTATTTGGGGGTGGGTGGCGGGGGAAGAGTGTTGAAGAACTGTGTAATGGAATCCAGTGATCTCCATGACTGTGCCCAGTGCATTTGCAGAGACTTGAAGCTATGGTGCAGTTTGAATTTGGGTTAATATGAAGGCATATTGGAACATTTACATTATATTCTGGAAAATATAAAAATGACTGGATTTGTCTTTCTAATTTCAAGCAAAATTACAACTATACAATCCTAGAGTCACATAATTTGCAAATTTTTTTAAGGGACAAGAGTATTACGTATTAATTTATATGAAAAATATATTGTCGATAGGGAACAGCTGGCTGTATGTATGCCTTAAGAATGAACTCTTCTAAAAAAAAAATAAAAATGAACTCTCTTTGATTCCTATAACCTTTCAAAAAAGAGCCAGTGTAACCCTATGAAATGGCACAATTCAATTAGATTAATTAAACACTAGTTTCAAACTTGGGACACTGAAAATAAATGATCTCCCATAAGTGTTTGTGAATGTTAAAATATTTTACCTATTAAAAAAAAATCTAAATCTACATGTTAAAAATTTGGTGATAAGCTAAAAACACACGTCAAAAGGAACAAACTGTTCTTTATATGAAAAGTAGAAATGAAGAATTAAAGATCTAGCAACGTTCTTTAAATTTGAATTCAGGTCTTTTAAACAGTATGTTCTGTTTTTGCCTTCCTGAGAGTCACACCTAAAGAAGGCAAGCCCTCCCCTTTAATCTGCATTTCCTCTTTGCAAAAGGGTATTTCCTCTTGATTTGTTCCAGCTTAACTCTAAAACTGTCATTTCTGAGATTGTGAACAATGGTGGTGATTTGCAAAAAACAGGTTTAAAAAAAAAAATCAAACAGGTAGAGAAAGCTGGCAGCGGGTATCTGCTAGGCAGCGGGCCATTAAGCACAGGGAAACAGGAGCCTAGAAGTACACAAGAACCACAGGACAGGAAAGATCGGTGATTCAGAAGCCAAAGCCAGGCAGGATTTAAAGTGTGCCAGGAACTAGGCAAACAGAAAGCAGCCACGTTGACCAGAAATCCCAAAGAAATGCTTTAAGAGACCAGGAATGCAAAAAGCCAGGCAAGGTGGTTAGGTAGGTACCCAGTGAGCAAAAGGGGGTCAGGAGGTGAGAGCACGACCTCTGCAAGAGATCTGGACAGCAGAAGTCAAGCACCGAGGCAAAGAAAGTCTCCAAAGAAAGATTGATTTGCAGGCCAATTGGCATCCAGCGTGGGCCTGTCAGGAGAATTAGAAAAAAGGAAACCGTAGTTGCCCGGGGAATGTGGAGTTGGGCCAACCAGAGCAGGTCCTCCCTTTCCCTTCTGTTAACAAAAGATTTGACTCCATGACTGGAGCGCTTGTTAATTTCTTCACTTTGGAGCACTTTTACCCAAATAAATGTTCACAGCACTCTGCTGCTCTCTCCCTGGGTATGTGGTGCTCTTAACAGGTTCCCACCAGTGCTAAACCGATTCAACTTGGCAAGGGACCTACAGCGACTCGGGACAAGTTGAGAACTGAAAACAGATCCTGCCCATTGACTCAGAAAGATTGGAGAGCTTGCTTCTTAATAATCACAGAGCAAATCAGAACTTGCTGTCTCTAGGACATCTTACTGCATCCTGGTGTGGGTCTGATTTTGTTCCCAAGGTGGTTTTCTTACTAAAACAGAACTGTTGACAGCTGTTACCATGTTATATTCTCCCCTTTTATAGAAAGCCAACAAAATTCTACAGATATGGAAGTCTGGTGACATTTCGCTTCTCTTTATAAAGTACAGGTTTCTCAGAACCCACCCTCTGTCAAGGCCATCTGGGGAAACAATATTATATCTCTTTAGGCAGAGAAGGCTATATCTGTTTCACTTCCTTCTTTTAAGCTGGGGACCATATCATGTAGTTACTTTGATAAATAAATGACTTTCTGCTCATGCCTTCCCTGACTGGGTTGGTAGTGATAGAGCCTCCCTTCCCCCAACTGATGGACAGAGTATGACGTAACCTGCACCTGCAGTGTGGACATTCCTGAGCACCTGGCCAGACACCTTATATGGACTGTACATTGAACCACCAATCAGCACCTGCCAAATTCCCTAAGCCCCCGATTCCTAAGTGCCTAAGTGCCTAATCATGTGCCTTATATGAAACCACCAATCAGGTATCACCAACACCCTAAGCCCCACCCCTTCCCATTCCTCCCCTCAAAAGGCGTCTTCACTCCTGCATGTGTGTGTGCTCTCTTCCTTTGCAAGGCAGCCCGGCAGGGTCCTTCTCCTCTAATAAAGCCTGTGGTCCCGGTTTTCGGCCCTCTGTCTCATCTTTCAGATAGCATGTGAAAAGAAACAAGTAATCTTTTCTGTCAAAGAAGGAAGTTTAGGCAACTGCCATTTTGAAACGGCAAAGGTCACAACACCTCCCTTTTTCCTTTAAATTAGCCATTCTTGAAAGAGTGTGAGCCTACGCTCTGACCAATCAAGAGTGAGGGACAGATGATGTGCATCGAGTACAAAAGTCCCAGTGGACTGCCCACTCAGTGTGCGTGCTGCCAGGCCCTGTGCCTGTACACTCTCCTGCAGGAGTAAAGATACTTGCCTTGTGGTTAGCTCCTGGGTATCCTTTGTGTTCTACCAAGACCCCTGATATGGGGGTGGGGGCTCAGCTTATTTCTAACATAACAGAAGATGAGGGCATTTTCTTAGAAAATAAGATTTCTTCTACATTGGGCTCATGGAATGAGAACTGATAGATCCAAGTTTTCCATGCCCTCCTCCTCTTCACAGTCACTACAAGGTCTGACAGGCAATTCTGGGCCACATTCAGTTTTGTTGAGACCCCTACGGTGAGGTTACTTATATGGTTTTGGATCAGACTGCCTGAATTTGAATCCCAGCTCTGTAATTTTCCAGCTCTAGGGCCTTGAGTAAATTTCTCTGGCCCCCAGTTTCCTCATCTCTGAAAAATAAAAATAAAATGATCCTTAAGTCACAGGCTTGTTATGTGGATTAAATATATCTGAAAGTGATTTGCATATTGTAAGTTTTCTGTGGATATTAATAAAACCTTTAAGTAAAAGTCCGACACCTGAAGGGGATGGGGCAGACATCAGTCCCTCTATGTTACCCATCACAACAATATTTACACCTGAGGCTTTTTTCCAAGGTGCATAATTTGGTTTTCAAAAATAACCCCAAAATTCCTGAGAGCCTCTTTTCTATAGATGGCTTTCTCTTGAGTAAATAGAAATTTTCAGTGTGCTGGTCCCTAGAGAAAGTTTAGCTTAAATCCCCTTGTAACTTCCATGATAATTCTGTAGATACTTTGGCATTACCATGTACTTAAAGATCAGAGTGTTACACCCAAGATAACAGGCTTGTAAAGGTTGGGTCATTTATCATAGCCCACGTGGTTAGTCATTATTTAAAATGGCTCAATGATTTACTGGCATTCCACCTGTCTGTTGCTGTTGCCTCAGCTGGCACCACTGTCCCCCAAATGTCTGCATTAGCCAAGGCTCTTCTTCAGGTTCCTCTACTGTGCTGTGCTCCCTACTACTGAATGGGTTTTGTGGAAACTTTCTATTAATCACTTCCCCAAATGCTTCTTGCCTCTCCCCGCCCCCGCCCCTGCCCCAGCTCCTGCCCCCGCCCCCACCCTTCTGTCTATCCTGCAGATCTCAATTCAAAGACATCTTACCTGACTTTCAAAATAAGTTCTATTCCATATCATATGCTCCCAGAACCTATTTATGACCTGTAATTACATTCTTCTAATTATTTAATTAATGTCTTTCTTCACTTCTATATTATAAAATCTATGAAGGCGTAGGCCATGACTAGTTTATCATTGTATCCACAGAACTGCATGCCCGGTGCATAGTAAGCTAGTAATAAATATTTAAATAAATGAATTAATCAACTGCGCCTAGAGTTCAAGTCTTTAAAAAATTTATTGAATTTATTGGGGTGATATTAGTTAACAAAATTATGTAGGTTTCAAGTGTACAATTCTATAATACATCATCTGTATATTGTACTGTGTGTTCACCACCCAAAGTCAAATCTCCTTACAACACTATTATCTCCCTTTACATCTTCAACCTCCCTCACCCCCTTTCCTCTGGTAATCCCCATACTGTTGTCTATGTCTGTCTATAAGGTTCGGTTTGTTTGGGGTTTCTTTGCTTAACCCTTCACCTTTTGCACTTAGCCCTCCATCCTCCCTCCTCTTGATAGCTGTCAGTCTGTTCTCTATATCTTTGAGTCTGTTTCTATTTTGTTTGTTTGTTTATTTTATTCATTAAATCCCACGTATGAGTGAAATCATACGGTATTTGTCTTTGCTAGGCTTATTTCACTTAGCACATAATATAGAGTTCAAGTCTTAGGACTTTTTTTTCATTATCCAAAGATACAATAGTTTGAACTAGACAATGTTGACTTCACAGAGGTCTGCAACTCTCACGGTCACTCTAGAATTGTGACAACAAAGTTCACTGTTGAGGACACCGGTGTTAGTATGGTACAGTCAGAAACCTTGTAGAACACTTCAAAATCTTGGTTTGAATCATGTGAAGTTTAGCAAATTTTATGCTCCAAAGATAAGGTGGATCCCTTCATACCCTTTATTAAAAAAAAAAAGATTTGTAATCATTTATACAAATACATAAAATCTTATCAAATACAAGAGTATCTAATACGAGTAATATGCAAATGTGACCCAACACACAAGATAGCTGCCCCCATGTGGTCAAAGATGGCTGTCCCATGTAGACACAAGATGGCCTGCAGGGGAGTGCAGTTTCGGTGATCAGGCCAGCAGGGGAGGGCAGTTAGGGGGGACCAGGTCTGCAGGGGAGGACAGTTGGGAGGGACCAGGCCTGCAGGGCAGAACAGTTAGGGGTGACTGGGACGGCAGAGGAGGGCAATTGGGAGAGGCCAGGCTTTCAGGGGAGGACAGTTGGGAGGGATCAGGCCTACAGAGGGGGGAAGTTGGGGGGAACAAGGCCTGCAGGGGAGGGCAGTTAGGGGAAACTTGACTTGTAGGGGAGGGCGGTTGCGGGGGGGACAAGCCCACAGAGGAGGGAAGTTGGGGGGAACCAAGCCTGAAGGGAAGGGCAGTTGGAGATGACCAGGCCTGCAGGGGAGGAAAGTTAGAGGTGACCATGCCTGCAGGGAGGATAGTTGGGGACAATCAGGTTGGCAGGGGAGTGGTTAGGGGGTAATCAGGCTGGCAGGCAGAAGCAGTTAAGGGCAATCAGGAAGGCAGGCAAGCAGGTAGGCAGGCGGACAGTTGGAAGCCAGCAGTCCTGGATTGTGACAGGGATGTCCGACTACCCTCTTAGGCCCGATTCCACAAATTTCATGTACTAGGCCTCTAGCATAACAATAAAAATGTACTAGTATAAATGAGGAAACGGGGCAAAAGAAAAGTAAAAAAGTAGGAAAATATAATACTTGGGCATAAAAAAAATAATATAACTAGAGGCCCGCTGTACAGATTCATGAATATTTTTTTAAATATATATTTTATTGATTTTTGTACAGAGAGGAAGGGAGAGAGATAGAGAGTTAGAAACATCAATGAGAGAGAGTCATCGATCAGCTGCCTCTTGCACACCTCCTACTGGGGATATGCCCGCAACCAAGGACGTGCCCTTGACCAGAATTGAACCCGGGGCCCTTCAGTCCCCAAGCTGACGCTCTATCCATTGAGCCAAACCGGTCCTGGCAAATTCATGCATATTGAAAGGAAATTAATTAGAAGAATTATTTTAGAGGCCAGGGAGGGATGTGGGAGATTGGCTCCAGGGCATGTCTGGCCCATGTCTCCCAATCAGCCAGACCCCAGCAGCAAGCTAACCTACCAGTAGGAGCGTCTGCCCCCTGGTGATCAGTGCACATCATAGTGATTGACTGAACAGTCGAACCAATGGTCAGACACTTAGCATATTAGGCTTTTATTATATTATTTTTATTACTATATAATAAAAGCCTAATATGCTAATTGTGCCCTCAACCAAGAGTTCAACCAGGGGGTGGGGCTGGCTGGCCAACCTCCCACATCCCCTATCCCTGGCCAACCTGGCGCCATTGGAGTGGGCTGGCCGGACCCCACTGGGCCTCTAGTATAGTATAGTATAGTATAATATAGTATAGTATAATATAATATAATATAATATAATATAATATAATATAAAATATAATATAATATGTAAGCACTAAAAGTTCATACATGAACTTCTATTTAGGCACTGAGAAGTACAAAAATTTGGCTCAGCCCTAGCTGGTTTGGCTCAGTGGATAGAGTGTTGGCCTGTGGACTGAAGAGTCCTGGGTTTGATTCCAGATAAGGGCACATGGCTGGGTTGTGGGCCCAACCCCTGTAGGGGGCGTGCAGGAGGCAGGAGATCAATGATTCTCTCTCATCATTGATGTTTCTATTTCTTTCTCCCTCTCCTTTCCTCTCTGAAATCAATGAAAATATATTTTTAGAAATTTTTGGCTCAAAGTTTTAATTAGATAAAGAGGACCAGACCCTTAGGAAGAAACATAGCATTTCATATATTGTTGTGATATCTAGGTAATGTTCTCAATACCAATCCTACAGAATATACCATGGTGATTGTAATGTGGCTATTTCTTAAAGCACCACTCAGTGTAGGCTCAAGGCAAAAGGCCAAACTGTAGATTAGACAAGGGCCAGGTCACGAGGGAGAGGGATGTTGGGACAATGTAGCCCAGAAAACCTCTCCAAAGACGGACAAAATTGAACATGAATAAAGAATGGGTTCATTCTCATCAGGCAGTTCTTCCTGAACATATTTTTGTTTGTTTGTTTGTTTGTTTGTTTGTTTTATTTGCTTTCTATTTTTGTGCTTAAGGTTACATAGCATTTCATTGAATAGCCATGCATAATATCAACTAAAACTCTAAAGGAGATGTGTGGTTTTGTTGTTGTTGTTGTTTTATAAATCCCTGAATATGATTTTACAACTAAACTTTTGCTAGTAATTCAACACCAGATGATTCAAGGTTATACTTTTTGGAAGAATCTGAAGTGTAGACGTTGTAGGGTATAATTAAGGATGACCAATTTAAGATACCCTTTAGGAAAGGAAAGAACCTAACCAGTATGCATACCTAAACAGAGAGCCACCCAACTCTCACCTGGAGGTGGACTGGGAAACACAGGGCCAAGACGTTCTTCAGATTTGGGGGGAGGGAGAGGTTTCCATTTCAACACACACAATAGTCATGCAGCATGAATTCTCAGCAGGAAAGAGAATTTTAATTACAAAAGAAATAAACATGTAAAATATTCAAGCCACACAGAAAGCCTTCCTACCCCCATCTTTTTTATTCTTTTTTAAAAATATATATTTTATTGAGTTTTTACAGAGAGGAAGAGAGAGGGACAGAGAGTTAGAAGCATCGATGAGAGAGAGTCATCGATCAGCTGCCTCCTGCACACCCCCACTGGGGATGTGCCCACAACCCAGGTACATGCTCTTGACAGGAATCGAACCTGGGACCCATCAGTCCGCAGACTAACACTCTATCCACTGAGCCAAACCAGTTTCGGCCATCATCTTTATTCTTGCTGCCCCTGGTTAACCACTAGAGATGGATAATTTCTTGTGTCTCCTTCCAGACCTTGGTCTATGCACAACCTCAAGGAAATCCCCTGGAGGAAGTGGGTAGTAGAGATATGGGGTGGAGGCAGGGAGCCTGATGCCCCTAACACCATTAGATAATGACTTTTTTTTTTTTTTTATGAAGAGCAAATGAGATAAACAGACTATAATGATAGTCTTTATTATTTATTTTGTTTTCTTTTGTTAATCCTCACCTGAAAATATTTTCCCATTGATTTTTAGAGAGTGGAGGGGGAGAGACAAGGAGAAAAAGCATCAATGTGAGAGAGACACATGGATTGATTGCGTCCTGCACAGGGATTAAGTGTGTAACTGAGGCACGTGCCCTTGACTGGAATCAAACCCAGGAACCTTCTGCGGGCCAATGCTCTATCCCCTGAGCCAAACTGGCTAGTCCAGTCTATTACTCATTTTTTTAAAAATATATTTTTACTGATTTCAGAGAGGGAGAGAGAGATAGAAACATCAACGATGAGAGAGAATCATTGTTTGGCTGCCTTCTGCATGCCCCACACTGGGAATCAAGCCCGCAGCCTGGGCATATCCCCTGAATGGGAATCGAACCATAACCTGCTGGTTCATAGACTGATGCTCAACCACTGAGACACGACGACTGGGCAAGTCTATTATTGTCCCTCCTTCCTTCCCTCCCTCCCTCCCTCCCTCCTTTCTTTCTTTCTTTCTTTCTTTCTTTCTTTCTTTCTTTCTTTCTTTCTTTCTTTCTTTCTTTCTTTCTTTCTCTTTCTCTCTTCCTTCCTTCCTTCCTTCCTTCCTTCCTTCCTTCCTTCCTTCCTTCCTTCCTTCCTTCCTTCCTTCCTTCCTTTCTCTCTCTCTCTCTCTCTCTCTCTCTCTCTCTCTCTCTCTCTCTCTCTCTTTCTTCTTCCCTCCCTCCCTCCCTCCCTCCCTCCCTCCCTCCCTCCCTCCTTCCTTCCTTCCTTCTTTCTTTCTAGAATAAACACCTTTATTTTAAAAATATGGAACACTTCACAAATTTGCGTGTCATCATTGGGCAGGAACCATGCTAATCTTCTCTGGATCGTGCCAATTTTAGTATATGTGCTGCCGAAACAAGCACAGGTCTATTATTTTTAAACAAGGTACACCAAGATCTGTGTGGTCATTCCAGGAAGGTAGAACTCTTAACTGCAATAAAGGAGAATTTATGGAGCATCCATAAATACCCTGTTTTAAGTGTCTTTGTAAAAAAGCAATGCTTGCTTTTTGTGTTTCTACAAAAGACCAGGGAGGAGAAACTTGTCTATCCCTCTGTGTCTCAAGTAAAAGGCCAAGGTTGGCTCTTATCATAGGGTTACAATTTGTGCTCTGAGGAAATTAATAGGAAGCATCAGAACATTTTCCCCACTTTGGAACTTTTTGCTCACTTGGTTTAGCAAATGTTCAACAGTGGGAGAGAACATCCCTCCTGTTGTTGATGCTCACTCTGGGGCCCAATCCTTATCAGATCATTGAGCAAGATCCCCTCTGGCAGACAGGCAGGGGTAGTTGGGTTGATATCAGGACAATGGCTACAAAACAACACACACACACACACACACACACACACCTTGGGCTGCAATTAAACAAAACAAGCCTCCTTTACAAGTCTTTATCTGGGTATCCTTTGATTTTTGTCTCATTGTGAGGTTTTAAAAAGTGAAAACACGGTTCTAGTTAGAGTGCTAAGGAATCCCAAATTTTGACAGGTTCTATATATGTGTGTTTTTTAAATAAATGAGATTGTATCTCATATACTGTTCTGTAATTTGTTCTTTTCATTTAATAGTATATCACCTACATGCTACCATCTAAATTCATCCTATCTATACTAATAAAAGGGTAAAAGCTAATTAGACTGGGTCAACCGGCCATCTTCCGGACATCTGACCTCCTTCCGAACAAAGCCGTGGTGATGGGGCCGTGGCAGAGGCAGTTAGGGGCAAGATCAGGCTGGCAGAGGAGAGCAGTTGGGGGTGAGATCAGGCCAGCAGGGGAGGGCAGTTGGGGACAACCAGGCTGGCAGGGGAGAGCAGTTGAGGGCAACCAGACCAGCAGGGGAGAACAGCAGGGGGCAATCAGGCTGGCCGGGGAGCAGTCAATCAGACCGACAGGGGAGTGGTTAGGGGGCGATCAGGCTGACTGGCAGAAGTGGTTAGGGGCAATCAGGCAGGCCAGCAGATGAGCACTTGGGAGCCAGTGGTCCCAGGTTTTGAGAGGAATGTTCAACTGCAGGATCAGACCTAAACTGGCAGTCAGACGCCCTTGAGGGGCCCCAGATTGGAGAGGTTGCAGACCAGGCTGAGGGACACCCTGCCCCTGTGCACAAATTTCATGCGCTGGGCCTTTAGTGTATGAAATATAATAAAAGCCTAAGCGACTGTCACGGTGAAATGACCAGTACAACCGGTCATTATGATGCATACTGACCACCAGGGGGCAAATATTTAATGCAGGAGCTGCCCCCTGGTGGTCACTGTGCTCCCACAGGGGGAGTACCACTCAGTCAGAAGCCGGGCTCATGGCTGACAAGCACAGCAGTGATGGTGGGAGCCTCTCCTGCCGCCATGGAGCTCTAAGGAAGGAGCAGTAAGTCAAGCAGTAAGGAGCAGAGAGCAGGTGGGTAGTTAGGAGCGAGCGGTCCCAGACTGCAAGAGGGTGCAGGCCGGGCTGAGGGGACTACCCTCCCCCTAGTGCATGAATTTCATGCCCCAGGCCTCTCGTTATTTATGCTAGTTTTATAAATATATTCACACACACCATAGGGCCATAGTTATAAATGACCTCATTATCACATAGTTATAAAATGTGCCATGATGTGAATGTACCCTAACTTATTGAAACTTTTTATTAATATTTCACTTTGATTCCAAGTTTTACTTATCCAAACAATGCTTTAATAAATATCATTATGCATAATTTGATGTAATAAATATTTTTATGCATAGTTTTTTGGAGTGCAGTTTTCAAAAGTAAAATTTCTGGTAAAAAAAAATACGTGCATTTTACATTGTGGTTGGTGTTGGAAAAATTTTTTCCACAAATATGGTACCAATTTACATTCTCATAAAGGATATTAAAATGTGTATTTCCTCACTAAGATTGGATATCCAATTTTTGAAACTTTGTCAATCTGCTAGGCCAGTGGTTGGCAAACTCATTAGTCAACAGAGCCAAATATCAACAGTAAAATGATTGAAATTTCTTTTGAGAGCCAAACTTTCTAAATTTAAACTTCTTCTAATGCCACTTCTTCAAAATAGACTTGCCCAGGCTGTGGTATTTTGTGAAAGAGCCACACTCAAGGGGCCAAAGAGCTGTATGTGGCTCATGAGCCACAGTTTGCCAACCACGGTGGTAGGCCAACAAAACTGTATCCTTCTTTGTTTTAACAATTATTTCCATAATTAGAAATGAGATTGTGTCTATTTTTACATGTTTACTAGACACACATATATATTAAAATCCTAATTCAAGGATATGTTTTACTGATTTTTAGAGAGTAGGGGAAGGAGTGAAAGAAAGAAAGAGGTATGAGAGAAACATCAATTAGTTGCCTTCCATATGTGACATGATGGGGATTGACCCACAACCTGAGCACATGCCCCAATGGGGAACCAAATCGGCAACCTTTTGGTGCACAGGATGACACTCCAACCAAATGGACCACACTAGCCAGGGAGCATTTATATTTCTTATTAGAGGCTCAATGCACAAAATTCATACATGAGGTGGGAGGAGGGGTTGTCCCTCATCCTGTCCTACATCCTCTCCAATCAGAGATCCTGTCCTACATCCTCTCCAATCAGGGACATCCCTCTCACAATCCAGGACCACTGGCTCCTAACCACTCACCTGCCTGCCTGCCTAATGCCCCCAACTGCCCTCCCCTTCAAGCCTGGTCACCCCCAATGGCCCTCCCCTACCATCTTGGTTGCCCACAATGGCTCTCCCCTGCAGGCTAGTTCACCCCCAACTGCTCTCCCCTGCCAGCCTGATCTTGCCCCTAACTGCCTCTGCCTCCAACACCATGGCTGTGTTCAGAAGGAAGTCGGACATTCAAAAGATGGCCGGTTGACCCAGTCTAATTAGCATATTACCCTTTTGTATAGATAGATTATATAGGATAGGATTGCTCAAATTGAGGGGGGGGGGGCGGGCTTCTTCAGCAGGAGAAGATGCTCTTGGCAGACAAAAATACATAACCCCTGCCCTAACTGGTTTGGCTCAGTGGATAGAACATTGGCCTGCAGACTCAAGGGTCCCAGGTTGGATTCCAGTCAAGAGCATAAAAGTTGGTTGCAGGCATATACCTAGTGGGGAGTGTGCAGGAGGCGGATGATCGATATTTCTCTCTCATTGATGTTCTGAATTCTCTGTCCTTCTCCCTTCCTTTCTGTAAAAAATCAATTAAAAAAATACATAACTCCTATATCTGGACTGATAGCCAACCGTATTCATTATACTGCCAAACCAGTTATTAAAAAATTGAACCTCTTTCTTACACCTTACACCAAACAGCTGTTGCTTCTCTGGGAAATCCAGAACAGCCCTGCTTTCACATCAGCACTAGCACTTCAGTCATGGCCCCAGTCCACATGGGTGTATCTCTGGTTGCTCTGAGAAGTGGCACTTCAAGTCTGTTCTGGTAGCAATGTTGAATTCTCATCCATGACTTAACCTTCTTACAGTGCAAGCTCTGTGAAGGCAAGCATTTGTCATGTTCATTCTTAGTTCACTCATAGACTTTTCCTGTGTCTATGCATCTATGCTAGCACTTCATGATGACCGGTCAAATGGTCATTTCAGTCATCATGGTCACTGCCTTTTTTTTAAAATATATTTTATTGATTTTTTACAGAGAGGAAGAGAGAGGGATAGAGAGTTAGAAACATCGATGAGAGAGAATCATCAATCAGCTGCCCCCTGCACACCCCCTACTGGGGATGTGCCCACAACCAAGGTACATGCCCTTGACCAGAATCGAACCTGGACCTTTCAGTCTGCAGGCCGATGCTCTATCCACTGAGCCAAACCGGTTTTGGCACTATATATATATATATATATATATATATATATATATATATATATATTAGTTCTTTAGAGAAGTTGGTCCCTTAGGAGGTCTGTCCAAGGGCCAAAACTGATCCCTTAGTGTTTTCTTTGGTTAACAATTGAACTGTAGAAAGTATAATATCTTAGATAACAAAAATGAGGGGCGAATAATGTAGCTGAGCAGGCCTCGGTTGTAAATAGAGCTGGGATTTGAACAACTTCAGAATCCTTCTTTCAATCTTCTCTGCCCTCTGCACATTGGCTTTCTAAGGATTGTCCCCTAACTTCCAGGGGTTCCTAAGTTCCCATTTCCCATGTTAGTCACACTCATTGGCCCAGTTTTGGTCATGCTCCCATCTCTAGCCTGGTGTTAAGATGATTGGTAGTCTTCAATAGAGCCACATGCTTGAAAGAGGAGAAGAGGGAGAGAAGAGGAGAGGAGAGGAAAGGAGAGGAGAGGAGAGGAGAAGAGAGGAGAGGAGAGGAGAGGAGAGGAGAGGAGAGGAGAGGAGAGGAGAGGAGAGGAGAGGAGAGGAGAGGAGAGTCCAGAAAAGAGATGGATATGGCAAGGACTAATTAAATGTCTCTCAATATCTTTATTTTCCTTTTTCTTCTGATTTTTATCTGGACACATGGCAGCTCAGAATGAAGACAGCATTTCCAAGTTCTTCCTGCCTGCCTATGATTATGTGACTAAGCTTTAGCCAGTGGGATATAAGCAGAAGAGTGTGTGCAACTTCTAGGAAATGTCCTAAATAGAACAGGCATGTCCCTTTCCTCCTTCCTTCTACCTGAATGGCAGTGTTTTGGCTGGGCCTCGAATAGCCAGTATCACAAAACAAAAGCTATAGCAACAAATTAAGAAGGAATCAGGGTCCCTGAAGACCATGGAGTCATACCAGCCCTAAACTGCCTAGATTTATGGAAGGGAAAAATAAAACTCTAGCTTTAGTTCCTAGCATTTTGAATTTGCTGTCACTTGCAGCCAAAATGGTTTAAATCTAATTGGTGCAGAAGGTGCTATTATACCAGAAGGAGGGAAAGTTACTGGGGGGTGAGGGGGAGAGAAAGAATACCTATTGCAAAAATTTTAATTTTTTAATAATCATAATCTCCCATTAGTTATCCACAAAGCTAACTTCATCACTTCCTTCAAGTCCATGCTAAACTATCCCTTTCATAATTTTTAAACACCGTTATTGAGGTATAATTGACATACAGTAAATCTGCATATATTTGAAGTATACAATTTGTTAAGTTTTGACACATGTATATATCTGAGAAGCAATAACCATAATCAGCATAGGGGATGTATTAATCACCCACATAAGTTTTCAGGTACCCCTGTAACTCCCTGCCAGCCACTCCCTATCCACACATCCATTTTCTATAACAGTTAGTATTTTCTAGAGTTTTATATAAATGGAGTAATACAGTATGTACTTTTTTTTGGGGGGGGGTCTGGATTCTTTCATGCTCTTGTGTGTATCAATAGTTCATTTTTTTTTTAATTCTGAATAGTATGTCATTGTATGGCTATATCACAATTTTTTTTTATCAACTCATCCATTAATAGACATTGGGTTGCTTCCAATTTGGGGCTATTACAAATAAATCTGCTATAAATATTCATAGAAAAGTATTTACATAAACATATATTTATGTTTCTTTTGAGCAAATACCTAAGGGTTGGCTGGGCCATGTGATAGATATATATTTAACTTTTATTTTTATTTTTATTTTATTATTTTTTAAAAAAAATAAGGTGTGTTTTTTTAATAGATTTTATTGATTTTTTACAGAGAGGAAGGGAGAGGGATAGAGAGCTAAGAAATATCGATGAGAGAGAAACATCGACCAGCTGCCTCTTGCACACCCCCTACCTGGGATGTGCCCACAACCAAGGTACATGCCCTTGACCGGAATCGAACCTGGGATCCTTCAGTCCGCAGACAGACGCTCTACTGCTGAGCCAAACCGGTCTCGGCTATATTTAACTTTTAAAAAGACTTCCAAACTGGTTGGTTCTGCTTCACATTCCCACTGTCAACATTTGAAGTTCCAGTTTCATCATATCTTTGCTAACACTCTTTATTGTCCATCTTTTTTATTATGGTGGCTGCACACTAGTATTCCATTGTGGTTTTAATTTGCATTTCCCTAATGACTAATAATGAGCATATTTTCATGTGCTTATTTGCCATCTGTGTATCTTCTTTGGTGAAACTATTCAAGTCTTTTGCCCATTTTTATTGAATTGTTTGTCTTCTTATTGAGTTTTAAAAGCTTTTATGCATTCTGAATACAAGTCATTTATAAGATATATGCTTTGAAAATGTGTAGTACAAAAAAAGTGGCTTGCCTATTCATTCTCTTAACGGTATCTTTCAAAATGCACAAGTTGTTTTTTTTTTTATGAAGTCAACTTTATTAATTTTCTTTTATGAATTGTGCTTTCCATCTAAAAAGTCTTTATCTAACCTAAGGTAACAAAGATTATATCTTTTTCTTATTCAGAAGTGTTGTAGTTTTACATTTAAACTATGATCCATTTTGAGTTAATTTTTTTCATATGATATGACATGTAGATTGAAATGGATGAACAATTGTTTCAACACCATTTTTTGAAAAGACTATCTTTGACCCAACCGTGTGGCTCAGTGGCTGAGCATCCACCTATGAACCAGAAAGTCACAGTTTGATTCCCACTAAGGGCAAATGCCTGGGTTGCAGGCTAAATCCCCAGTGGAGGGCATGCTGGAGGCAGCCAATCAATGATTCTCTCTCATCATTGATGTTTCTATTTTTCTCTCCCTCTCTCTGAAATCAATAAAAACATATTTTTAAAACTAAAATACAATTAATAGGTCTTTATAAGTGAAAAACCACTTTTTAAAATATTATATGGCCCCTATTTTATATATTGTGACCTTAGAGCTCAACATATTTGGGGATTTGAGGAAAATAACAACATGCTTGGCAATCTAAGGAAAAAAATTATGCTTAAAAAAATTTTAAGAATCTAAAGACACTCTGGGGTTTATACTAATGTGCTCAGGAGGAGTAAGTGTTGGCTTCCATAGCGCAATGGGATAATAATTGATGGTATCTAGGGTTCTGAATGCCCAGAATGTGCTGAATTCTGCAATTTGGCACTATTACCTGGAAACAGCTTTAGGATTCAGAGGAAACTATTGGGATGGATAATTCAGCTCTATTTGGAAGTGTTTCTAAAAAGTTGGACTCTGTGATAGTTTCAAAATATGTCCACAAATTCTTTTTTTTTTAAATATATTTTATTGATTTTTTTACAGAGAGGAAGAGAAAGGGACAGAGAGCCAGAAACATCAATGAGAGAGAATCATCAATCAGCTGTCTCCTGAACACCACTGGGGATGTAGGCAGCAACTAAGGTACATGTCTTTGTCAGGAATCGAACCTGGGACCTTTCAGTCTGCAGGCCCACGCTCTATCCACTGAGCCAAACCGGCTCCACAAATTCTTTGATATTTTCCCCTTCAGGAGTCTCAAGCTTCCCTTAAGTGTGGTCTGGACTTGGTGAATTCCTTCTAACAAATTGAAAATGACATAACTGACATGTCAATTCTGAGACTAGGCCATAAAAGACATTGCAGCTTCTGTTAGGGGTACTCTCTCCTGGATCACTCATTCTGGGGGAAACCAACTGTCACATTGTGGGGAACAGCCCACTCTGTGAGGAACAGAGCCAACAGCCATGTGAGTGAGCCATCCTGGAAGCAGATCTTCAGCTCCATTCAAGGCTGCAAACGAAACCTTGACTGCACCGTCATCGGAGACGCTAAGCCAGATCCACCGTGCTAGGCTGTTTCCGCATTCCGACCTTCCAAACAGTGTGAGATGATAAATGTTGCATTCACCGCTAATTTTGGGGTTATTGTGCAGCAATAGATAACTAATAAAGAACCACTGTGAAACGGGAGTTTCTGAGACTTGAGATAAATAGCAGCAGGCTTCTAGGACTCAGAAGGTACCAATGTAAATTTCTTTGCTAGATTCTGTAAGAAGCTCTCAGAACATTGATGGAAAAACAAGGCTCAGAGGGCCCAGGGACAATGGGGGACAAGTGCTTCAGTGATGATATTTCTGTGGTAAGTGGATGCAGGAAAGTGGTCCCATGATTCTAGGGAAGTGCCAGAACTTGTTTGTTTGTTTTTAATGGTGACAAAGAGTCACACAGATTTCAGAGAGTTTAAGAAAGAAAAGGCAAATATTCTGGAGCTCAAAAGTTAGAGGAATGTTTTCTGAAACAATGAAAAAGGGGAGGAGATCCAAGATGGTAGTCTACAGGATGGCAGTCAGCAAGGTAGTGTGAAGGAGTGAGAGAGTGAAGGAGAGTGTGTGGACATGTGGGGAGTGTCTGTATTTGTGAATGAGGGGGCTATATTCCACAGGACTGTTAGGGACGAGAGGACAGGCTTCCCTGACCAGGCAGCCTCTACTACTGCTGAAATCTTTCCTGGAGCAGCTGGCTCTGCCACAGAGACCACACCATCTTGAAGAGGAGAGCAGCTGTGATCAGAAGCCCAGCCTTACCTTCCCCAGGGGGACCTCAGACACAGAGCAGATAGAAGAAACAGCTAAATTAAATAACATCCACCCAGCATTGGTGGGTTAAGCACAACTGGTGAGGCAATCCATGGATGGAAAGGTCAGAGATCACCTGTAGAGAGGTGAGATCTGTGATCTGGGCTGAAGGGAGAAATGCACACAGCTGGGACTAGAATCTCAGAGGAAGACTGCACTGCACCAAATCCAAAGCCCTTGGGGTCAGTATAGCCCTCAAATGTGGAAGGGGGTCCACAGGGCTGCTGGCAGCAGGGAACTCTATATCTAAGCCCATAGCTATGGGGGGTGAGGGGAACGATGACAGGACAGGTGGTGGTACGCTGCTTTGTCTTTATAACTTCGTTCCTTTTACTTGCTAAACCCAGTGCAAAGACTCTTTTAATTAAAAATACTCACTGAGCCGAAACTGGTTTGGCTCAATGGATAGAGCATCAGCTTGGGGACTGGAAGGTCCCGGGTTCGATTCCGGTCAAGGGCATGTACCTTGGTTGCGGGCATATCCCCAGTAGGAGGTGTGCAAGAGGCAGCTGATCGATGACTCTCTCTCATCGATGTTTCTAACTCTATCTCTCTCTCCCTTCCTCTCTGTACAAAATCAATAAAATATATTAAAAAAAAAATACTCACTGAGACTTCAGGGGAAAGCGGTTTTTGTGGAAACTGGGGAGCAGAATAGGGAGAGATGAGCAGGAAACCAGCTCTGGGACAGTCCATCCCTCCAACCCAGTCTTGAGTGCAGCAGGGAAAAGAAGAGTCTGAACATCCCCAGGGACCCTTGGGGGACTGGGTTGAGAAGCCATTCGGTCCCAGAAACTAATACAGAAACACTGCCACCCAAGGGAGGTGTTAGGAATAGATGCTTGTGTAAATACAACTGAAGGCAGGCAGAGAAACAAGGTAAGCAAAATGATTCTGCCTGCTTGAAACCAAGGTTGTGGTTTAAGACACAGAGGAGTGTTGGGTTCTGAGAACTTCAGCACTGTGCTGACTACCTGACAGGAAATAGATGTGCCAGGCAGAACAGTAGAAAAGGATCTTAAACCAGCTCCCATGGGTCACTGAAGCTCCACTGAAGTGAACAAACTTCACTACTTCACTTTTTTAAAAAAAATATATATATATTTTATTGATTTTTTTACAGAGAGGAAGGGAGAGGGATAGAAAGTTAGAAACATCAATTAGCTGCCTCCTGCACACCTCCCACTGGGGATGTGTCCACAATCAAGGTACATGCCCTTGACCGGAATCGAACCTGGGACCTTCCAGTCCGCAGGCCGACACTCTATCCACTGAGCCAAGGTTTAGGCTTTACTTCACTTTTTTATTTTTTATCTTTTACTTAAACTAAAAATTTTTTCTCACTTTATTTTACTTTTTTATTATATATATATTATTATATATATTATATATATATTATATATATTATATATATATTATTACTATTATTTCACCATTTTAAAAATTTTTATTTAATTTTATTTTTTAAAAATTGTTTTTGGATTAGTGTTCTACATTCTATTTTTATTCTTTTATCGTTATTTTACTCTATATCAATTTTTCCTTTATGCCAACACTTTCTTTCTCACTTTTCCCCTTTTTCATCCTGTTTCTCTTCCCCTGTTCCTGCTTTAGTTTTTTTTTCTATCCTTTCTTTTTACTCCCTGTTAAAAATTGATCTTACTCATGTATGTAATTTCCTCTCTCCTGCTCCAAGTCTATGCACACTTCTCTTTTTTCTTTCTTCATTAGCCAATTATTTTTCCTTTTCTTTCTTTCTCTCTTTCTCTCTTCCTTCCTTCCTTTTTCTTT
Source organism: Nyctalus aviator (assembly GCA_036971965.1). NCBI lineage: Eukaryota > Metazoa > Chordata > Mammalia > Chiroptera > Vespertilionidae > Nyctalus > Nyctalus aviator. Next base: position 129,139,008 of record CM072923.1, on the reverse strand, counting down.
CTTGTTGTTTGATTGCTTGTTAGTTTGATTTTTTTCTGCTTTTTTAAAAATTCTTCTGTTTTTTTTCTCTCCTCACTTTTTTCCTTCTTCTACTAATAGCTTAATTAGTTTCAATAACCAACTCAAGCCTATCTGTTCTATATTCTCCTTTTCCAAAAATAGATGAATGCATAGATAGATATATTAAATAAAGGGGAAAATGTTATATATACATATAAATTTATTTATATATATTTTAATGTATATTTTTCAGTTGTTATTTATTTATTTATTTATTTATTAGTATTTGTTTTTTTACTTTTTTTCTTATACACTCATTCTCTTTCTACCTCCTCTATCCTGAGTCATGGCCACTTCGCCATTTATTCAATTCCTTGACCTTACCTTCTGGAAATAAGCTCTGCCTCTTCAGATTCAGCTTCCCTCCTTTTTTTTCTGGGTGTTTGTTGTTTGCAGTTTTTGGATTAGTTGTTTTTTTTGGAGTTTTCTCCCCATATACATATATTTCCCCCCCCCCTTTTTTTTCTTTTCTTTCTTTTCTCTCTCACCTTTTCCCCTTTTCTCAATATCATTTTTGCACTCTTTTCTATCCCCTAATTCTCTTTTCTCTGGTGGTCACCTTTATATGGGGTTATTGGTATTGGGAATACATTTGTGTTTGGTACCTTCTGTGTTGTGTCTTGTCATGTTGTATTTTGTGCCTTTAAGTCAATGTGGTAGAGTGAGCTACATAACCAGACACCCTGAAAGGAGTGAAAATGGGGAGACAAAGAAACAGCCCCATATGAAAGAAAAGGAAGAATCACCAAAAAAGGACATAAATGAAATGAAGGCAAGCAATTTGTCAGAGAAAGAATTCAGCAATGGTCATAAGGACTCTGAAAAGGATGGAAGACAAATTCAACAACATGTGTGAAAACCAAGAGGAAATGAAGAACCAAGAAGAAATGATGAGTGATATAGCTGCAATAAAGAATACAACAGAAGGCATCAACAGCAAGCTAGAAGAAGCAGAGGACCGCATCAGTGATCTAGAAGACAAGGTAGGAAAAAATATCTAAGTAGAGCTACACTTGGGGGGGAAAAATTTAAAAAAAAAACAGGAAGAAAGCCTAAGGGAGCTTTGGGACAACACAAAATGAAACAACATCTGCATAATAGGGATGCCAGAAGAAGAGGAAACTGAGCAAGGAATAGAAAACCTGTTTGAAGAAATAACAGAAAACTTCCCTGATGTCAGGAAGAAAAACTCACACAAGTCCAAGAAGCTCACAGAGTCCCAAACATGATGAACCCAAAAAGACCAACACCAAGACACATTATAATTAATTTAGAAAACACCAACAACAAAGTAAGAATCTTAAAGGCTGCCGGAGAGAGACATAAAGTTACTTACAAGGGATCTCCCATCAGACTACCAACTGATTTCTAAACAGAAACACATCAGGCCAGAGGAAATGGAATGAAATATACAAAGACATTCTAAGCAAGGGTTTGAATCCAGCAAGGCTATCCATTAAGGCTATCATTCAAAATTGAAGGTAAAATCAGGAGCTTCGCAGACAAAAAAGGACTAATGGAGTTTATTACCACCAAACTAGCAATGCAAGAAATGCTAAATGGACTACTGTAAAAATAAGAAATAGGAATGGAAGAAGGAACACATGCATAAAGAATAAAAATAGCAACAAACAAAGACCTATCAATAATAACTTTAAATGTAAATGGATTAAATGTCCCAATCAAAAGACATAGAGTAGCTGAATGGATAAGAAAACATGACCCATATATCTGCTATCTGTAGGAGACCCACCTCAGAATGAAGAACTCACACTGACTGATAGTGAAAAGATAGGAAAAAATTTTTCAGGCAAATGTAAATGGAAAAAAAAAAAAAAAAAAGCTGGGGTAGCAATACTTATATCTGACAAATTAGACCTCAAAGTGAATGCTACAGCAAGAGATAAGGAAAGCCATTTCATTTCATAATACTAAAGGGAGCAATTCAACAAGAAGATATAACTCTGGTAAATGTATATGCACCTATTACAGGAGCACCCAAATACATTAAAAATTTCTGGAGGATATCAAGGATGAGATTTACAGCAATATAGTCATAGTCATTAACCAATACAGTTAATACCCCATTAACAGCATTGGATAAATTCTCTAAACAAAAACATCAGCAAAGAAACATCAATCCTAAATGACTCACCAGAATAGATGAAATTAATTGATATTTTCAGAACATTTCACTCCAAAACCACAGAATATACATTCTTCTCAAGTGCACATGGGACATTTTCAAAGACAGAACACATACTGAGACATTGGTAAAGTCTCTTCAAATTCAAGAAGATAGAAATCATATCAAGCATCTTCTCAGATCACAATGAAATAAAATTAGAAATCAACTACAATAAAAACAATGAAAAAAATAAAGCACAGGCTAAATATCATGCTATTAAACAGTGATTGGGTTACCAACAAGATCAAAGAAGAAATAAAAAGCATCCTGGCAACAAATGACAATGAAAACAACAATCCAAAATCTATGGGACACATTGAAAGCAGTCTTTTTTTTTTTTTTAATAAATTTTTATTGTTCATATTATTACAAATGTTCCTTCCCCCCCCCCCCCCCGCACCATTGCTCTCCTCCACCAGGTTCCCACCCCATCCTCTGCCCTTTCCCCACTCCCCATTGTCCTCATCCATAGGTGCACAGTTTATGTTCAGTCTCTTCCCACATCCCCATCTCCCCTTTTCCCCAAGAATCGTCAGTTCACTCCCATTCCATACCTCTGATTCTATTGTATTCAACAGTTAATATTGTTCATCAGATTTTTAAAAAATTTCCTTGGTTTTTAGATTCACTTGTTGATAGTTACGTATTTGTTGTTCATAATTTTTATCTTTATTTACTTTCTCTTCTGAAAGAACCCTCTTCAGCAATTCATATAATTCTGGTTTGGTGTTGATGAACTCCTTGAGCTTTTTTTTATTAGTGAAGCTCTTTATCTGACCTTAGATTCTGAGTGATATCTTTGCTGAATAGATTATCTTTGGCTGTAGGTTCTTACTATTCATCACCTTGAATATTTCTTGCCATTCCCATCTGGCCTACATGGTTTCTGTTGAGAAATCAGCTGACAATCGTATAGGTGCTCCTTTATAGGTAACTACCTTCTTTGCTCTTGCTGCTTTTAATATTCTCTCTTTGTCTTTTGCTCTTGGAATTTTAATTATGATGTTTCTTGGTGTGGTCCTCTTTGGATTCCTTTTGTTTGGAGTTCTGTGTGCTTCTTGGACTTGTGAGTCTAATTCTTTCACCAGGTGGGGGAAGTTTTCTGTCACTATTTCTTTCAGTATGTTTTCGATATCTTGCTCTCTCTCATCTTCTGGGACCCCCATAATTCTGATGTTGATTCGCTTGAAGTTGTCCCAGAGGTTTCTTAGATTATCTTCAACTTTATGGATTCTCTTGCCTTCTTGCTTCTGCGGAGGAGTGTCTTCTGGCTTATGTTCCAAATTTTTGACTTGATTCTTGCGATCTTCCATTCTGTTTTTAGGACTCTGTATAATATTTTTTATTTCAGACAATGTATTCTTTATTTCTTGTTGATCCCTTATCATTTCTTGTTGATTCCTTATTAATTCTAATTGATCCCTTTTCATATCCTCATAGGTCTTATCGATCTTTTCTAGGAAATTCTTGAAAAACCTTATAAGCGTAGATTTGAACTCTATATCCAGTCGCTTTTTGTCCCCCATTTCTTTCATTTGTGATCTATTTTGTTGTCACATTTTCGCAGCTTCCCTGATGGGGCGGGGTTTCAGGGTGGAGCTTACAGCTTTGGCTTCCATCAGCCCCGCCCTATGCGGCTCCTGAGTCTCAATAATCGCCAAGGTCCTTCAGTACTCATTGCAAGCACCTCTGAGAGACAGCTGCACTCGATTTTCGCCTGCTACCAAACAGTCTAGGCTCTCCCCCAATGAGCCCAGAACTGGGGTTCAGTTCAGTTGGAAGTGGAGTTGGAGATGGCGTTCAGAGCAGTCTGGAGCCCCAGTCTCCTTCCAGCCAGCGCAATCCCGTGGCACAGCCAACCGTCCCTTCTCTGCGCGCAATGTGCTCGCCTCTGGGACTTCCTTTCGCCGCTTCCCCGGGGTTCCGCCTTACAGCCCAGCTCCCTCTGTTTGAGCCTGGGTCCCCAGGGTCTGGCCTAGAACTGGGGTTCAGAGCAGTCGGAACTGTGTCCCAACACAGTCAGAGCTTTTATCTCCTTCCCGCTAGGGAACGCCCGCCAGGCACTCAGCCGCCCTCCTCTCCGGCTCCGTCCTCTCCGCGCGCCGCGTGTCTGTACCTTAGGCTTTTACAGCTCCTCCGCGCTTCCTTCTGGTTTTCTCCTTGCTTCTCGTTGTAGAATTTCCATCAGTCGATTTTCCTGTAGTTCTGGGTAATGTCCATTTTATATTTTAGTTGTATTTTATTGAAATTGTTGTGTGCGGCTGCAGATAGGTGTTTACCTGGGCAGCCATCTTGGATTCTCTCTGAAAGCAGTCTTGAGAGGGATGTTCATAGCTCTACAGGCTTACCTCAAAAAAAAAAAAAAAGAAAGAAAAAGAAAAAATGATAATAGATTATCTAAACCTACAACTCAAAGAGTTAGAAAGAGAGCAATAAGAAAAGCCCAGCGTAAGCATAAGGAAGGAAATAATAAAGATCAGAGTGGAAATAAATGGCATAGAGACAAAAAAACAAAACAAAAGATCAACAAAACCAAGAGCTGGTTCTTTAAAAGAATAAACAGGATTGATGAACGTCTAGCCAGGCTCACCAAGAAGCAAAGAATGAGGACCCAAATAAACAAAATCAGAAATGGAAGAGGTGAAGTAACAATCAATCCCACAAAAATACAAAGGATTATGAAAAAATACCATGAACTGTATTCCAAAATGGACAACCTAAACAAAATGGACAACCTAAACAAAATGGACATATTCTTAGAAAAATACAAGCTCCCAATACTCCATCAGAAAGAATTAAAAAACCTGAATTGACAAATAATTACCAAAGAAACTGAAGCAGTGATCAAAAATCTTTCAGCAAGCAAAAGCCTTAGTCAGGACAGCTTTACAGGGAGTTCTACCAAGCATTCAAAGAAGAACTAAAACCTGTTCTCCTCAGAATATTAAAAAAATTCAAGAGGAAGGCACTCTTCCAAGCTCTTTTTATGAACCCTGCATTACTCTAATTGCAAAACCAGATAAAGATACCATAAAAAAGAGTACTACAGGCCAATATCCTTGATGAATATAGATGCAAAAATCCTCAAAAAAAATTCTAGCAAATCAGATTCAGCATTAGAAAGATCATGCACCATGATCAAGTGGGATTGATTCCGGGGTTGCAAGGAAGGTACAATATCTGCAAATCAATAAACATGATACATTACATAAACAAATTGAGAGATAAAAAATAACATAATCATATCAATCGATGCAGAAAAAGCATTTGACAAAATCTAACACCCTTTCTTGATTAAAAAAAAAAATATCTCAGCAGAGTGTGAATAGAAGGACATGCCTCAACATAATAAGAGCCTTATATGACAAACCTACAGTCAATATCATACTCAATGGGCAAAAACTAAATCTATTTCCCCTAAGAATAGGAACAAAGCAGGGATACCCACTTTCACCACTACTGTTAGATATAGTACTGGAAGTGCTAGCCATATGATCAGACAAGAAGAAGAAATAAAAGGCATCCAAATTGGAAAAGAAGAAGTAAAACTGTCCTTATTGGCAGATGATATGATACTGTACATAGAAAACCCCAAAGACTCCATAAAAAACTGCTAGACAATGAATGAATTCGGCAATGTAGCAGGATACAAAATTACTCTAATAAAAGAGTAATGTGCAGATTGACCATCACTCCAACACACCATATGGCTGCCCCCATGTGGTCAAAGATCCTGCTCCCATGTGCACACAAGATGGCCAGCAAGGGAGGGCAGTTGGAGGCAATCAGCCCTGCAGGGGAGGGCAGTTAGGGGTGAGCAGGCTGGCAGGGAAGCAGTTAGACATCAATCAGGCTGGCATGGAAGTATTTAGGGGGTAATCAGGCTAGCAGGCAGAAGCGGTTAAGGACAATCAGGAAGGCAGGCAGGTGAGCAGTTGGGAGCCAGCAGTCCTGAATTGTGAGAGAGATGTCCAACTGCCAGTTTAGGCTCGATCCCACTGGGATCAGGTCTAAACAGGCAGTCAGACATCCCTCGAGGGGGTCCCAGATTGGAAAGGGTGCAGGCTGGGCTGAGGGACACCCCCCTATCCCCTGGCTCTGTGCATGAATTTTGTGCACTGGGCCTCTAGTCTTTAATAAAGGAGTAAAGGAGGCGTGAACACTCAATGGAGTCAAGACTCTTCAATAAATGGTGCTGGGAAAATTAGATACATGAAAAAAAAAATGAATCTAGATCACCAACTTACACCATACACAAAAACAAAACTCAAAATGGCTAAAGTACTTAAATGTGAGACAGGAAACCGCAAAAAATCCTACAAGAATCCATAGGCAGAAAAATATCAGATATATGTCATAGCAATATCTTTACCGACACAGCTCCTAAGGCAATGGAAACTACGGAAAAAGTAAACTAATGGACTACATCAAAATAAAAAGCTTTAGCACAGCAAAAGAAACCATCAACAAAACAACAAGAAAGCCCACTGCATGGGAGAACATATTTGCCAATGCTATTTCAGATAAGGGTTTAATCTCCTAAATTTATAGAGAACTTAACAAAAGGAAGATAAACAATCCAATCAAAAAATGGGCAAAGGACCTAAATAGATACTTTTTGAAAGAGGACATACAGAAAGTGAAGAGACATATGAAAACATGCTCAAAGTTTCTAATTATCAGAGAGATACAAATCAAAACAACAATGAGATATTACCTCATACCTGTCAGAATGGCTATCATCAACAAATGACAAGTGCTGGTGAGGATGTAGAGAAAAAGGAACCCTCCTGCACTGCTGGTGGGAATGCAGACTAGTGCGGCCATTGTGAAGAACAGTATGGAGTTTCCTCAAAAGGTTAAAAATGGAACTCCCATTTGATCCAGTGATCCCACTTCTAGTAATATATCCCAACAAACCAGAAACACCAGTTAGAAAGGATATATGCACCCCTATGTTCATAGCAGCACAATTTAAGATTTGGAAACAATCTAAGTGCCCATCAGCAGATGAGTGGATTAGAAAACTGTGGTATATCTACACAATGGAATATTATGCTGCTGTAAAAAAAAATTTTTTTTAAAGGAACTTTTACCATTTGCAACAGCATGAATGGAACTGGAGAGCATGATGCTAAACAAAATAAGCCAGTCAGAGAAAGATAAAAAACACATGATCTCACTCATACCTGGGATATAATGATCATCATAATTTGATGAGCAAGAATACATCCAGAGGTAAATGGCCAGGGAAGGGAGGGTTAGAGATCAACCAAAGGACTTGTATGCATGCATATTTTAGCATAACCAATGGACACAGACACTGGGGCAGTGGGGGCTTGCCCTAGGCGGTGGGAATGGTGGCAGGGAGGAGGTCAATCAGGGGAAAAGGAGACATATATAAAACTTTAGACAATAAAAATAAAAATAAAAATAAAAGGGGAGGGGTAGTTTACTTTTTCTCCCTTTAATTTAACACCAATACATTCAGAAACAATAGAAAATATAGATAGGAAAATAAAAATCACCATATACAAATAATCACTGTTAGCACTTTTGATATATTACTCTAACAAATAAATAAGTGCAGACAGATACACAAGCAGACAGACAGACTTAGTTGGTACTTTAGTTGCATTTTTAGAAGGTCATTTGGACATTCTTTGAGCCGGGCTGCATCTGGAGGGTGTGGTATATGATATGATCAGTGGAATCCAAGATTATAGGCACATCCTGCACCTTTGCCCTGAAGCAGATTCCCTGGTCAGATAGCAGGGTGGGGTTCTGTGCCTGTGGGTAGCGTATTTCATAAGCCCCTGGATAATAGCCCTGGCTGAGGCTCTGTGGGCAGGAAAAGACAAACTCATACCCGAAATAGATATTATCCTTTTGAAAAAACAAACCAACTAGCCTTTTCAGAATTAGGAGAGTTCCAACATCTAGCATGGTTTCCTAGAGGAATAATATTATATTGGGGGCTTAGCGTTGGTCTCTCTTGCTCACAGTTAGACATTCAGACGAGATCGGGCACGTTCAGGGTGGTATGGCCGTAGACTCACAGTTAGACATTCAGAGGCAGCAGTAACTAGACTGGTCTTTTCAAATGTGAGTCCATGCTGTTGGGCCCATCTATAGCTTTCATCACTGCCACATGAGCATATCCATTCTGTCAGCCCTGGGACTGCTGCTGATGAAGTCTGGTTAATATCAATTGGCTGAGCTATTTTGTCTAGTTGGTTGTTAAGTATCTGGTGAATGCTTTCTGTTGTGTGTTAACCTCTATATACTAGTATATAAAGCCCTAATATGTAAATAGACTGAACAGCGGAACAATCAAACGACTGAAAAACCAAACAGCCAGTCTCTAGGATGTGTGCTGACCACCAGGGGAAATTTGTGGAACATGGCGGGTGTAGGCCACAGTAGGATGGTGGAGCAGGTGAGTGGGGGCACTAGACCAAGACGGGGCGCTGGTCACTGTCATTGGGACGGGCCTCTGGTGATCACTGAAAATTCTTTGCTCCCGCGTGCCGCCCAGCACTTGCAATTGCTGCTGGTGCTGGCCCTGCTTGCACCTGCTGCTGGCGCCAGAGGTGGCTGCCGGCCCCAATAGCCCCTCAGGGCTTCTCCACCTCCCCTTGCTCCTGAGGGTGATCAGGACCGGCAGCCACCTCTCACACCCACTGCCAGCGCTGCCGCCCCGCTCAAACTTGCTGCTGGCGCCAGCCCCAATCACTCCATGCTGCCAGTGGGTGTGAGCGGGCCCGCACCATCAGCGTATTGGAGCAGCAGTGGCAGGAGTGGGGCTGCTAGCAGAGGGGGGACAGGGGGGCCGCCGCGGGAGGGGTCATCCAAGGGTGGGGAGGATGAGCTGAGATCTGCCCCTGTGCCCACTGAGACCTCTCGGCCCACAGTTCCTTTCAAGGTGCACAAATTCGTGCTCTGGGCCCCAGTGTGATATAAAAATCCTCACATTTTGCACTTGTTTCTACATTGCTGTAAACATTCTTCTCACCAGATCTCGTTGTCTCTAGTCTTCATTCCAGGCCTCCAAAGAGACAGCCACGCATGGCCCAGAAATCTATATGCATTCTTAACCTCAGGCCACTTTCCTTCCCACCAAAGCAGATGACCAGGTCCTCTGTTGCTCGCTCTGTCCTTTGGGAAGATTTTCCGCTGTCTTTTGGACCACTTCTGACTGGGGCTAGAATGCACGCTCCAGTTTTAGCCAGTATGTACTAAATGAATTGATCTATCTGTAAGCCAATCTTGGGCTTCTCTCTACACTTCACCTGGTCATAGGAACCCTTTATGAGTCCACGGTACAAGCCATGAGAGGGAAACTGGTATAATTATGAGGCTGAAATGAGGGTCTGAGCTAATTGCTCATACAGCCTGCTTGTGCCGCCTGTCCCTGATTGAAGTCAATCCTGGGTATATCATTTTGTGAGAGATTACTACTGGGCCCATCCAACTTTTTTTACTTGGTGGAATTGACAGAACATAACTTGTAATGGGAAGTTCTGGGACCTCATTTGATGTTCCATAGTCGAGTAGAGTAACTTGCTCTCTGTAATTTGCCAAGAACTGATTTTCAAATGATATGTAATTTTCTGCTTTCTCTAAAATCTTAGGGGCCAGCTTTGTGGTTCTCCCACTGGAGTCTCCATGGACCCTGACTGCATTTTTTGCCATCACTGACTCCTCGAACACCACTGGGCTGTTGGATCATATAACTCAAGTGGCAGGGATGATGGCTCCATGTTTTTTAGACTTGCTGGAATGCTCTTTTCTGCTTCAAGCTCCCTGAAGGCTGACAGACTTTCATGTCACCCAGTAAGTACATAGGTAGGAGCAATCTTCCTAAGTGTGGGCTTTCAGCCTCTGTGCTTCTTTTCTTATGGTGATGGTGAAAGATGCAACAACTGGTATTTGACTTTGGAGAGGTCACTCTGGCAAGCTTCTGATAGCTGGACTTCTGAAAATGACACTGAAGTAGCTGGTCTCCTAATCCACATGAAGTTTCTTACCAACCCTGGGATGCATATATCTTACTAAGGCATTGATCCACCTCTACCTGACCACAGGACACCCACAAGCATGTGAGTTGCTTATCTTAAATGGCAGTTGTCTGAGCCACCAAATAATAAATTTGGTGAGCTGAACGTTCCTTCATTAAGGGGAAATGGCATATAAAAGTTTAAGTTTAAGTAAATTCTGAAGGTGTCTCTCACGGTATGCCTACACCTTTCACACTCACTCCATACTTTTATCCTTATGAAAAGTTCCCTATGGTCAGTTGACCAAGGGGAAAAAAATTCAAGCGTGGATTGCAGATGGCTATCCACGATATGATATTACCTGTCAACATTGAACAGCTATGGCAGTCCAGCTTAGGGTGTCCTAAAAAGACGGTGAAGAACAGAAACCCTCCCGTTGGGCATAGCTTTGACCAGTATGTCTTATGATCCATTTACCAAGAAAAAGAGATGAACTGAAATGTAGATCTATATAAATTCAAAGGTAGGGTAAAATGGTTTGGTCACATGTTTAGAAAATTGGAAGGAAGAACAGAATGCCAGGCGACCAGTAGTTGGATATTTAGAGATGTATATAAATGAGTATCTTGGAATTATCCCAGAATGTGAGAAAATGTGTATTCATTGTGAATGCTCATCAAGCAGCCTTTGCAGTAGAAGATGCTCTGAACAATCAGGTAAAGAAGATTACCTATTTTGTGACTCAGATTCTTTCACCAAAACACTTCAGGACTTGCACAATAGGCTCATGGAAACACTAATAATGGCATGGACTTGATATGGGGTCTCCTTAATATAGGGATCTGGCTACTAAGACTGCTGAATGTTAACTTGGCATTGAACCCTCAGTGCTATTTATCTTGAGCACTCAATTCTGGACTACACTCAGCAGGAAAATACTGCCACCTCGTGGTAGATTGATTACATTGCCACTTCCCCCCACCACACCCCACCCCCACCCCACCCCCAAATTACTATTCCTTAGCATTACTATTAGTATCTTACTAAGGAATCGATCCACTATGATTGCTGAATGTTAACTTGGCATTGAACCCTCAGTGCTATTTATTTGGTAACTTGCCTCATTGGAGTATAAATTTATTCTGAATAATCTATCTTTCTTGCCAACATCATCTTCCAGAAATAGTATACATATTTACTTAATGCCTCATTCACCATCACAGTATATCATACAACATTGCTTTTAATCAAGGACCTCATTTTACAGTAAAAAATAGGTAAGGCTGTGTTTACTAAGTTCACTGGTCTTAACAAGTATCCCGTCTTCCAGCATTCTAAGCAGAGTAGTGTCCTTCAAGGTAATCTCTTCAAAGTTAACGGGAGAGTCATGAGAATTTGGCCCCGCTCCTAAGAAATGAGACAGCAGGAGTCAGGAGGAAACGCCTCGGCTTTAGCTAGGACTCAGGGTGGCTCTCTCCTGCTGTGCCAGTCTCAGGAGGGGAAAGCTGTGAGGCCCAGAAGGAAGGGATGCAGAAGGCAATCTGGTTCTTTTCACCAGGCCTTTAGGGGCTTCATGTCCAGAGTGTCATTATAGCATTAAGGGTTGCTCTCAATGGGGGAGCACCAAAGACCTTTTTTAAAAGTTAATTTTAAAAGTTAATATATAGCCGAAACCGGTTTGGCTCAGTGGATAGAGCATCAGCCTGCGGACTCAAAGGTCCCAGGTTCGATTCTGATCAGGGGCATGTACATTGGTTGCGGGCACATCCCCGGTAGTGGGTGTGCAGGAGGCGGTTGGTCGATGTTTCTCTCTCATCAGACGTTTCTAGCTCTCTATCTCTCTTCCCTCCTTTCTGTAAAAAATCAATAAAATATATATATTTAAAGTTAATATATATTTTTTATTTGACAATTAGAGAGGAAGGAAGAGAGAGAGAGAGAGAGAGAAACATCTATGTGAGAGGAAAAACACCTGCTTCCCACACACACCCAGACAGGAAATCATGCCCACAAATTGTCCATAGGATGAAGCTCAATCAACTTAGCCACAGCAGCCAGAGCCCTAAGACCATTTTAAAATCTTGATGGTTCTTGGGAAAGAATGATTCAACCTATGAAACCTAGATGCTTATGCAAATAGGACCTTAATTTTTCTGGAGAAAGGGGGGTGATGTACTTAGAGGAGGAAGATAAGGACCAAGAGGCTTAATAGTGATTACATCTCTCTTCTCAACTGCCTGAGGCTGTGCTCCCTCTTCTAGAACCTCCACACCAGCACTCCCTGTCTCACCCTTACGATGGCCTAATAAAGAGGTAAGATGACTGGGGAAACAAACCACAGAATAGGCAGGAGAGTTAGCTTCACTTGCTACTGACATGATAACGTAATCTCTCCTGCCTTTGGGCTTCAGTACGATGACAAAGCAAATACTTGAGTGTGTAAAGCCCAAACCCAGGGTTTGGTTTTAGGCCATTCCTAAGGGCACAAGCTCCAATCGGGCAGGCCTGTGTCTTCTGCCATCATTGGGAACAGTACAGTTCCGACTCCTTCTTAGCCCTGTGGGATTCTGGGAGGTGAGGCTGGCTGCCTAGACAATTACTCGGTGGGTTAAAATCAGTTCAGGTGGAAAGGAAGCCTGAGGCAAACCCAAACTCCTGATCCTCTATGAGGCAACCAGACTTGGGTTTTGCATAATCTCTTGACCCTGCTTCGTCAGAAGCTGGATGGGCCCTTGCATTTTTGACTCGGTCAGCCACTTCTGGGGCTGGGGCAGGTATAGGGGGTTGGGAAGAGCTCTGGGATTGTGGGGACGGGAGAAGGTGCATATTGGCCTCACTATTCCAAGGTCTAGACACTCTGGGAGGATCCAGATGAGTACAGGATATGAGGAAATTTGGCTGGGTTGTGCCTGGAATAATAGGTTTGCAGAGGAGAGCGAGAGGGATGTCAGGCGGTCAAGATGCCTCTTTCTTAGCAAGCACTTCCCTGCTCTCCACAGGTGCTCATCACCCAGCAGATCTGTCTCTATATCCTGGGTTTATCTCTACAACTTAAATCCCTGAATGTTTTTCCTTAGTCAGGACCCATTTATAATGGCCACTTATTTTCTTGAATGTCATTGCCTTGATCATTCTTATTATTTATTAGTTTGCCCGGGTTTCTCTTCACTTCTTGGCTTATCCTCTTTGAAACAGCTTTCTTAACCACATTTATTCTGACCAATGTTTTTTCTGCCATCACCCTTATTTCTTAAAAAAAAAGATTATTTTTTTAGAGGCACATTATGCCAAATTTTTTTTTCATTCTTTTAGAATTCTTTTTGCTTTTATGAAGGAGAACTTTCAATGGATCGATTTCATCAGATTTAATTCTGTTTACTATTTATAAACATGAGAACTGACTAATATTCAGTTTTCCTTTTGTTATCCAAATACCTTTCTAAAAAGTAGGCCATGATAGCTTGCCAAGCAATAAAAGAAAAAGCCTACAGAAAAAAAAATCATTACTGAGAGTTGATTGAAATATTCCAAGAGTGTTGAATAATGATGATGACACAGAAGATATTAGTGCTTTTCTTGTGATTCTTAATCTTGAGACTGAGACTAGGAGACTCATCTGTTGCCAGAAACTTTAGTTATTAGATTCTCATAAGCTCAAAGAATCCCATTTCTCTTCTTGCTGAGATATAAAACAGAACCATAAAATCATAGCTTCTCCTTACTTTTTTTTCCTACTGGATGGGAGGAGAAAAAAAAAAAAAAGAGAATGAAAGTATCTATCTGCCAGATATTATGGTATTTGTTTTAGAGATGACATTTCAAATAATCCTCACAGTGACACCATTGCCCATATTTGACAAGAGAATTTAAGCTCAGAGCAAGTAGGTAACTTAACCAAAATCACACAGGTGTTAACTTGGCAATGTCAGATCCAAACTCACATCTGCCTAAAGCATGTGCTAGTTAGCTAGAGCCATTGCTCAAAAAAAAAAAGACAAGGATCAATTACGAAACTCGGAGATGTAATATGGCTCCAGCAGTAAAGGCATCTGGCAAATGTTGAACTCTGTTTAACCTTCTGTGCTGTTTTATTCTCTGTAGCCTCAGGTTTGGCTGATTACCCAGAAACCTGAACTGCCACCCAAAGATAAACGTCAGGCTCCAGGAAAGAGGTTAATGAATGTGTAGAGTTCAGACAACTGCTTGATGTTATCTGTTAACTTATAAATGCATTGTTCTTCTGGTAGTCTACATGACTGCCCACTATATGCTTTTATTAAGCACCTATAAAAAAGTGACCATGTCCTGACCGATATTGTTCAGTGGTTAGAGCATCAGCTCGCAGGCCAAGGATTTTCAGTTTGATTCCTGGTCAAGAGCATGTATATGGATTATAGGTTCAATCTCCAGCCCTAATCAGGGCTTGCACAGAAGGCAACCAACTGATGTCTCTCTCTCTCACATCCATGTTTCTTTTCTCTCTGTCTCTCTCTGTCTCTCTCTGTCTCTCTCTGTCTCTCTCTCCCCCTCCTGCCCTTCCCTCCCTTCCACTCTTTCTAGAAATCAATGGAAAAGATATTCTTGGGTGAGGATTAACAACAAAACGAGACCCAGTCCTGGGAGGGGATGGATTCTTCCCGACAGGACACCACTGAAAGCGAGCAACTGTTTTGCCTGTGTATTTTGTTTTTCTTATTAAAAACTCTTATGAATTTGAATAACACTATGTATCAATTCTTCTGAATTGATTCTGAATTTAGAGTTTTGGGGCTTTCTTCCAACAGTCAGCAATCGATATTCAGGTGCCCACAAATATTAGAGGCCAATGCAAAGTACAGAATTGTTCGCTGTAAGCCAGGCCAATAGAGGTTAGGGTGGCATAGGTTTCAGAGGTCAGATTAGGAAAGTAGTTTCTGGGAGTGTGAGGCAGACAATGAGATCCTACCAGGATAAACCTGGAGGAAATTATAAAGTGAAATAAGCCAGACAGAGAAAGACAAATACTGTATTATCTCACTTAACACTGAGTGGCCAGATTATTATGATCTCTGAACGCATAATAATCTGGGCACTCAGTGTATATCTTATATAATAAAAGGCTAATTTGCAAATTGTCCCTTCGACCAGGAGTTTGACCAGCAGGCAGGCCAGCCAACTGCCCATGTCCCCTCCCCCTGGCCAGGCTGGCCAGACCCCACCCATGCACCAGGCCTATACTGAGTGGCCAGATTATTATGTGTTAGAAGATCATAATAATCTGGCCACTCAGTGTATATGAAATTAATAAAATTTGAACTCATAGAAGCAGAGTATTACAGTGGTTACCATGGGCTGGGAAGAGGGTAAATAAGAATGGGGAGATTTTGGTCAAAGGACACAAAATTAATAGTTCCATAGCATGAATAATTCTGGAGATCTAAAGAACAAGCATGGTGACTATCCTATATAATAAAGAGCTAATATGCAAATGGTCATCACGCCCTCATGCCATCATGCCTTAACGGCTCAGACACTCAACACTGGAAAGAGAGGAATGGGGACCAGCCAGACTGTGGCCCAGGATAGGGACAAGCCGCATGCCCCATGGTCCCCACAGTCCCAGGAGCCAGCAGCTGTGCCTGCAGCCTGGGAGAGGGACAAGCTGGCTGCCCCACGGTCCTGGGTGCCAGTGCCTGCTCCTGCAGCCCAGGAGAGGGACAAGCTTCCCGCCCAAGGTCCTCTGTGGCTGCAGCTGGCCTGGGTGAAGATGGCCTAGGTCCTGGGTGCCTGCAGCTGGCCAGAGGAGGGAATCCTGGGTCCTGGGGGCAGGGTGAGGCAGAGGTAGTTAGGGGCAATAGGCCAGGAAGGGAGCAGTCAGGGGTGATCAAGCCAGGAGGGGAGCAGTCAGGGGCGATCAGGCAGGCAGGCAGAGGGATTAGGGGCGATCAGGCAGGCAGGCAGACAAGTGGTTAGGAGCCAGCAGTCCCGAATTGCAAGAGGCCATCAGACATCCCCTGAGGGGTCCTGGATTGGAGAGGGTGCAGGCCAGGCTGAGGGACCGCCTCCCACCCATGCACGAATTTTGTGCACTGGGCCTCTAGCCTGTATATATATAAAAGCCTAAATCACCATTACAACCAGTTGACAGAATGACCAGTCGATTGGTCGCTATGACATGCACTGACCACCAGGGGGCAGGAGCTCAATGCAGGAGCTGCCCCATGGTAATCAGTGTGCTCCCACAGCCAACCTCCCACAGTCCCTCCTCCTGGTTGGCGCCCCCTAACTCCCCGCATCGGCCCTGATCGGGACTGGGCGAGAGAGACCTAATTGGCTCTGATCACCAGCCAGGCCAAGGGACCCCACCTGTGCACGTATTCATGCACTGGGCCTCTGGTACTTAATAATACTGTATTGAACACTGGAAATATGCTAGGTGTATAGATTTCAGATGCAATCCTTGCACAAAAAAAATAGTGACTATGTGAGGAGATGGTGTGTTAACTGACTTGACTGTAGGAATCATTTCACTATGTATATAAAATCATTCAAGTCTTAGCCTATTTGGTTCAGTGGATAGAGTGTCAGCCTGCAGATGAAAAGGTCCCAGGTTTGAATCCAGTCAAGGGCACATGTCCAGGTTGTGGGCTCTGTTCCCAGTGTAGGAGTGCAGGAGGCAGCCAATCAATGATTCTCTGTCATCATTTATGTTTATATCTCTCTCTCCATCTCCCTCCCTCTCTGAAATCAATAATATATATAAATAAAAATAAGTATATTTTTTATTATTTTAATTTTTTAAATTATTTTTGCTTTAAAAATACTCAAAATTAACTGTTAAAGGAAAATATGAGCTATTGCAAAAACATGGCATTATTTTAACTCTAATATGAATACATTAAATCTGAACTTCTCAGGAACTTGATAATCATTGAGTTAATTTCTCTATTTCTTTTTTCATCTCTGCATTCTCCTTCCCTCACCCTTAAATGATTAAACTTTACAACTGGATTGTTTAAATTAATGTTATTTTTGTTAAATAGAATTGTCTGCTCCCTAGTCTTAATTTGTAAAACTAAAAGCAAAAATTAGTTACCTTTAGCTTCTAAGGCATATTTTTGAATCTCATATCTTTAAATTTTTTTTAATATATTTTTATTGATTTCAGAGACGAAGGGAGAGGGAGAGAGAGACAGAAACATCAATGATGAGAAAGAATCATTGATTGGTTGTCGCCAGCATGCTATACAGAGAGGATAGAGCCTACAACCCAGGAATCGAACTGTGACCTCCTGGTTCAGAGGTCAATGCTCAAGCACTGATCCACACTGGCCAGGCACTTTAAAAGCTGCTAATCAATATTTTTTGTTGTTATTGAACATTGTTAAAGTGTCCAGAAACTAAAGCTTTCCCAAGTTGTTTATACTGCCTTTCCCTCCCCTCCTCTCCTTCTCAGTTTTCTCAATGGAAAGACTGATACAGGCAGGGCTGGGGTGGCAGAGACAGAGCTGGAGTAGGAAGAGTAACGGAGAGAAGGGACAGATGTCCACTTTCTTTGCATGCACCTCACAACCCATTATTGAACATTCTACATTATTAGTCTCAGGCTGCAGTCCTGCCCCAAGACAATATTTGACAGCCAATGTTCTAAGTTAGAGAAAAATATA
Organism: Nyctalus aviator; assembly: GCA_036971965.1. Lineage (NCBI taxonomy): Eukaryota > Metazoa > Chordata > Mammalia > Chiroptera > Vespertilionidae > Nyctalus > Nyctalus aviator. The sequence goes on along the minus strand of CM072923.1, from coordinate 129,121,114 downwards.
TACTTCATTTCTTTTAACCTGGAGACAAATATTCTATTTAAGAAAACAGATCAATGCTTATACTGACTTGAAAGTGTGACATTTTTGGGAATTGCTAAGCTCAAATAGCTTTCTGGAACTAGGAAACCTAAGAGCCTGCCAGCTGACATTTTTTTCTCAGGGGAGAGAAAAGGTAGAGAGGAGAAGCAAATTTGGATTCAGAGCCTAATGTCTGGCTTAGATGTTCAACCTCTCTGACTGAGAGTGTGCTTTCTTGCTCCTGTGTTTGGTGCCATGCCAAGGGGACTGCCAGACCACAGATCATCACTGTTAACTTGCAGTGGGAACCAGAGCCATTAAGGCAAATGTTAAGAGCCTGTTCCAGGATCCTAACATTTTAGAAGCCAAAGAAATAAGATACCTGGCTAACCTTTTTTACTGGGTCCTAGATGGAAACTATGCTGACCAGCTAAATTTTAAGCAAGGATGATGACTTTTCCATGATTTGTCATAGTAGAAAAACAAATTTGCTGTAATGTGGGCACTAGGGAAAACAAAGGCACCAAGCCTGGGTAGCTCAGATTTATGATGGGGCAAAGTTCCCTGGTTCTAATACCTCTAAGCTCCAAGGAGTTGCCTAGGTCGCAGAAAGCAACCGACACTGGGGCAGGATGGAAATGGAATTCCTTTGGCCTTCACTGTAAAACTCTCCTGCCTTCTCACACTGTATTTCAGAAGATCTTGCTACAAGATTTGCAAAAGCTAGATCCCTAAAGGTTATTTTCATCAGAAGTTACAACTAAATATCCTGAGTAATAGATAAGGATGGGTGGAGGGATTTCTCCAACAGTTTAAAACATTTCACTTCTTCTGTTAAACACACACACACACACACACACACACACACACACACACAAAAAAAAAAAAAAAAAAAAAAAAAAAAAAACTTTAAAATTGATTTTTAGAGAGAGGGAGGGAGAGGGAGAGAGAGAAAAAAAAAACTTCAATGTGAAAGAGAAACATCGATCAGCTGCCTCCGGCACACACCCAAGTCTGATCAGTCCAGTCTCCCATTTCCTGCTGCGCTATTAGGTGTATTATTAGAGGGTCTCACCTAGAGATAAAGGAGACTAAATCTTTTTTTTTTTTTTTAGATTTTTAAATTTTAAATTTTTATTTTTGACAGTATTACAGATGTCCCCGTATTATCCTCCCGCCTTGTCCCCACCCCCACCTGGCCCCTGTTCCACACCAGGCCTTCTCCACACAATTGTCTGTGTCCATGGATTATGCATATGTGCATATTTTACTTTGTTTAATCTCTTCCTGCCCCTCGACCTTCCTCCCTTCTGAGATCTGTCATTCTGTTCCATGCATCCATGAGTAGACTACATCTTAAATTAAGCAATACAAAAAGCCCTGGCCAGATAGCTCAATTGATTAGAGCGTCATCACAACACTCCAGGTTGTGGTTTGGATCCCTGTCAGGGCACATACAACCATCAACCAAGGAATGCATAAATAGGTACAACAATAAATATTGATCTTTCTCTCCACCTACCCTTCCCTGTCTAAAAAATAAAATAAAATAAGATTGTCCTGGCTGGTGTTGCTCAGTGGTTAGAGCGTCCGCCCACGCAACAAAAGATCTTGGATTCGATTTCTGGTCAAGGGCACATACCTGGGTTGCAGTTTCATTCCAGCCCAGGTCAGGGCACATGTGGGAGGCAACATGGATCTCTCTCTCACATCCATGTTTTTTTCTCTCTCTCTCTTTCTCCCCCTCCTCCCTCCCTAAAAAATAAATAAATAAATAAATAATAATAATAATAATAAAATAAATGGGGAAAATATCCTTGGGTTGGGATTAACAACAAACCAAGAGTCCAGCTGGCATGGCTCAGTGGTTGAGCGTCAACCTATGAGACCAAAAGGTCACGGTTTGATTCTTGATTAGGGCATATGCCTTGATTGCAGGCTCGATCCCCAATATGGGGCATGCAGGAGGCAGCCGATCAACTATTCTTTTTCATCATTGCTGTTTCTGTCTCTCTCGCCCTCTACCTTCCTTTCTGAAAGCAATAAAAATATATTAAAAACAAATAAATAAGATTGAGATATTTTTTTTAAAAGCAATACACAAGTAAGGAAGTCTTTAAATGCTTCAAATCTGTTTACTTATTCAACAAACATTTACTGAGCACTTTCTATGCTACCTACCTATTGTGCTAGGAACTAGGGAATTTGTAGCAAAGAACAAAGCAGACATAAATCCTTGCCCTCGGCAGTTCTGTAACCCAGCCTCAGACTGCTAAAATGCCGAGTTCTAACAAGGTGCCGAGCATTTACTGGAACCAGCAGAATCTTTTGTGATTAAATAAGTTTTATCATAGATTTTGTGGATTCTAAGAATAATCTACTCTACAAAGCATATTAAAAATGCAAGATATTAATAGAAAGAGACATTAAAATCCTATTTTTTCAAAGAACTGAATCACTTTGCTGGTTAGAGTTTATATGCAATCAGTTCTGAATCTAAAATGACTTCGGAATGTAGAGGCATGGCACAAGGTCATACGCTCATCTTTCTACAGGTTTTCCAAACATCAGCACTGCATTAAAAAGAAAATGGTTTAAAAAGAAAGAAAAGATAAATCCGAGGCCTGGAAACGAGAAGCATAAGAATGTGAGTTCATGTTGCAGAAAAAAGTGATCAAGCTATTTCATCAATTTATTTCAGTAAAAGCCTTCTTAGCGGTATTTTAATTCTTCCATTATTATTATTAATGTTTTTATATTAGGTTTTACTTTGTGAGGTTGAGTTGAAAAATTAAATAAGAGAATAAAGAGAAAATAATCAGCCACACTTCTACCATTTAAAATCATTGCTTCCAGTCTTTTTTCATATTTATACTATTTTTAAAATATTTCTCTATCTCATATGTACACACTTTTAAAATATATATACTCTAGGTATATGTATATTATCTATATCTATCTATATCTATATATCTATATCTATATCTGTATCTGTATCTATATCTATCTATCTATCTATCTATCTATATAAAACCAAAGTATTTTTTTTGTTGTTATTAATCTTCACCCCAGGATATTTATCCATTGGTTCTTAAAGAGAGTGGAAAGGAGGGAGGGAGAGAGGGAGAGAGAGAAAAATGAGAGAGACACATCATGCACCCCAACATCAAATCTGCAACCTAGGTACATGCCCTTGACTGGGAATCCAACCCATGACTCTTAGGTGTGCAGGCCAACACTCTGACTATTGAGCCATGCTGGCCAGGGCCATATTCAACATATTTTAAATTAGAACATTAAACTAATGCTAAAGTCCCTTTTGAATGTTTTCCCTCTTAATTCCCAGAAGTAATCATTATTTTAAATTTGATGAGTATCATTCTATATACACTGAGTGGCCAGATTATTATGATTTCTGAACGCATAATAATCTGGCCTCTCAGTGTATATCCTATGTAATAAAGGCTAATATGGCCGAAGCCGGTTTAGCTCAGTGGTAGAGCGTCGGCCTGCGGACTGACAGGTCCCGGGTTCGATTCCGGTCAAGGGCATGTACATTGCCCTTGCGGGCACATCCCCGGTGGGGGGTGTGCAGGAGGCAGCTGGTCGATGTTTCTCTGTCATCAACGTTTCTAGCTCTCTATTCCTCTCCCTTCCTCTCTGTAAAAAATCAATAAAATATATTAAAAAAAAAAAAAGGCTAATATGAAAATTGTCCCCTTGACCAGGAGTTCGACCAGCAGGCAGGCTATCCCCTCCCCCTGGCCAGGCTAGCTGGACCCCACCCATGCACGGATTCATGCACCGGGCCTCTAATATATATATATATTATATACACACATATACATATACACATACATATACATACACACTATACATATACATATATACTGAGTGGCCAGATTATTATGCATTCAGAGATCATAATAATCTGGCCACTCAGTGTATACATGACCAAAACTGAGTCAACCGGAGTATTTCATGCCCTGGCCAGAGTTTTTCAGCTTAACAATAATGTTAGTCAGCTTAACAATAACCCACAACCTTCGGACCAACTCAGAGTTTTTCATAGCTTGGTCAAAGCTAGGTCAAATCCTAAGCCAAGTGAGTTAGTTTCCATGCTCAGAATTTTTTGGCTTGGAGCTTAGGGGGGAAAAATATGTCTTTGTCTATTGGCAAAACTATGAGAGGATGGGGGTTCTGTTAAAATAAAAGGACTTCTAATGTAATGTTTACCCCACATTGCCCGAAGATCTAAAAATATCCTCTCCCCAACCCCTGTTTCCTAAATAAAATTTCTCTTCAGGGTGCAAGGAGAGAGTAATGGGGTTTGTAAAAGGAAGCAATTCACATTGAGACACGGACAATTTAAAGCTTCCCCATGTAGATAATGAGGAAGGTTGTACATGTGTGAGGAAAAGGGGTATAAGGAGAAATCACTGTGTAAAAAATCATTCAATTTTGTTGAGAGCCTAAGACTACTCTAAAAATATATAAAGTATAGCCCTAGCTGGTTTGGCTCAGTGGATAGAGTGTTGACCTGTGGGCTGAAGGGTCCCAGGTTCAATTCTGGTCAAAGGCACATGCCCGGCTTGATCTCCAGTGGGGGTGTGCAGGAAGCAGCTGATCAATGATTCTCTCTCATTATTGATGTTTCTATATCTCTCTCTTCCTTCCTCTCTGAAATCAATAAAAACATATTTAAAAATATATAAAGTATATTAAAAAAAAAAAAAAAAAAAAAAAACTTCCCTTGAGGCCTTGCCTTATGAGTGAACCTTTTTATGACCAAGCAATTCTATTCTTTGGTGTGTAACCAAGAGAACTGAAGAACTATGTCCACACCAAAACTTGTACACAAAATGTTCATAGCAGCATTATTCATAATGGCCAAAACGTAGAAACAACTGATGAACGGATTTTAAAATTTGGTTATCCATCCAACAGAATATTATTTGACCATAAAATAGGAATGGAGTTCTGATAAATGCTACAACAAGGATGAACCTTAAAAACTTAATGCTAACTGAAAGACACCAGTCACAGAAGACTACATATGGCATGCTTCCATTTATATAAAATGTCCAGAATAAGCAAACCATAGTGGCTTAAAGTAGATTAGGGGCTGGGGGAGAGAAGATGGACAGGGACTGCCAATGAGTTCAGGGTTTCTTTTTGGGTGATAAAACTGCTCTGGAATTCAATAATAGCAATTCAATTGCACAGCCTTGTAAATATACTAAAAAGCCACTGAATTGTACATTTTTGAATGGTGAATTTTATGGTATGTGAACTATATCTAAATTTCTTTTAAAAGGCTGAATTGTTGACTTTCCTGATAGGATTTAACAAGGGGATGGGGAGTATATTTGAGCAGCAATGGCTTTCTTACATTCCCTTCTTCTCTGTGCTGTGCTCTTACCACACCTTCAGCAAACCAGAACCAGAAGGGTAACATGATCTGCACTTCCACACACACACCGAAGTTAATGGAAATATTTTCATCAATCTTAAGATTTTATCCCATAATTTACTTAAAAATTTGGTGTCACTTCTTATCATTAGTAAGTGCTAGGGTAATGCTTGGCATGCCCAGATAGAAATGAGACTCATTAGGCAGAAGACTGGAAGTAGGAAAGACCACTGGAAAAACCCCAGTTTTGACATTATAGGCAGAACTGCCATTAGACAAAAATCATGAGCAGGTGTTCGTCTTCAGAGGCTCCCATCTTTTCTTTCTGCCCTTTTCTCTCAGATCTCAGTGCTCTCTCACATACCTTTCAACGCCCTAGGAATCTGGGATCCCTCTCAATTGGTGACTCATCCTTGAAATTAGTTTGTTATTACCGCAATTTAAAACTTTAGTCCATAGAAATATTCACAAAGTACACAAAGACACATGTGTAAGAATGTTCATTGTATCATTTTAATAATAGTTTCCAATCAGAAATAACCTATAAAGTTGCTAATGGGAGAAATATTGCACATCCATTAAAACAACAACAAAACTCCTCCTTCACCTGGCCAGTGTGGCTCCGTTGGTTGAAGCATTGTCCTATGCACTGAAAGATCATGAGTTTGATTCCTGGTCAGGCACATATGGGAGGCAACCCATTGACATTTCTCATTCACTTCTCTCTCTCTCTCTCTCTCTCTCTCTCTCTCAACAAACAAATAAAAAATTCAGCTCCTCATGGAAGATTAGAGTGGACTCAGGGTGAAAGCCCCTCCTAAACTAAAGTGTAATGGGCATAGTTATGGGTGAGAATTGGGATTTGGGTAGTGGTGAGGAACTATATAGAGGCTGATTTGGAATCCCAAGCTTTTGCTCATCCTTTGTTAGAAATAACCCCCACAACCCGTCCTTCATATCTGAACTTTAAAGGGATTACTTTCAACATTATGTTGCTCAAATGCTACATATCTATATGCATCTCTTAACCACTCAATTACGGGCTCCTTGGGCTCATTAATTTTTGAATCTCCAACATTTAGCAGATTGCCTGGCATATAGCAGAAGTTCAATAACTATTTTTTAAAAACAAAATAATATATGACTGAACTTATTGCTTCCAACAACGTTAGTTATTCCATTCCCCGTGTACCTATAACACGCTCTATCCTTTTGTGGCATATGACTTTTCACCTTGTATTGTAGTTTATTTGTGTTAATGTCTGCTTTCCCACCAGAAGGAAAATCTTTTGTGGACAGGAACCACATACACCAAGCATAGGGCTTTGTGTATAATAAGCATTCAATCAATAATTAATGCAATTGGGGGGGGGGAAGGTTTTTGATAAACAAAAGTAATTATTATGATCTAATTAATATGTGAAGCAAATGTATGTATGCTAACTATGCAGAACTATAGATAGGACTTTAATGAGGACAATGGGTGGGAGGAGGTAAGGGCAGAAGGTGGGGAACCGGGTGGAAGGAGGCTATGGGGGGGAGCGGGGGGGGGGGGGAAAGGAGAAACAATTGTAATAATCTGAGCAATAAATATTGTTTTTTTAAAAAAAATAGGACTTTATTTTCACAGTACTGTCATCCTAGAGCCAACAGAGGCAGTGTGAGGTTGAAGAGAGCTGACTGATGATATACATAGCGCCTCGCAGCCTGAGCAGTTCAATCAACTGACTGTTCCTCTCTCGTTCCCTCAGGCCTCTCCTCCAGCTGATGATAATTTTGACCTTCACACTGTAAGGAAAAGCAGCACCTGGAAAAATCAGAATGTTACTTCAGTTCAAACAGAAAGTCAACTGTAGAATCAAGACTAGATCTGCCCCCTCAGTCGCCCTGGCATTGATCTGCTGCCCAAGTCCGGGCCTTGGGAACGTGGGGACAATTTCGAAGATTTACACACGGATGACATACATCAAAGGCAAAGCTGCTTGTCAATTTTATCCCTTTCCCCATATTTGGAATAATGGAGGGGAGCCTTCTCTATCTGAGATCTTAGGACCCCAACATTTATCTATTTTATATCCCATACTCTCCTTAATGGCTTGTAGGTATGTCACAGTCTCAGCAGTAGGTAGGGTGCAATTATCTTTATGTTGTGGGAGGAACTTTGAGGTATAAGCTATTTAATATTCTGCGCACAATTTGTAGGTACTCAGTTTAGTCACAAAGTCTGTTTAATGATGCTGAACATGGAAGTCTGGATTGTCTATTTCCAAGCTGTTATCTAGGCTGGCTAAACGATCCATATTCCTCTGGCCTGAACTCCAAGAGGAACTGGAGTTTGGGGTCCCACCTGTATAATCCTGGTCAGCTGGACCAGGGTTTCTTACAGCATTATCGACACTTTGGGCCAGATAATTCTGTTATTGGACTTATCCTGAGCATGATAGGATTTAAATTTTTTACTGATTGATTGTTTTTGAGAGAGAATGAGAGATATTTGCTATTCCACTTATTTATGTATTCCCTGGCTGATTCTTATATGTACCCTGACCTGGGATTGAACCTGAAACTTTGGCATATCAAGATGACACTCCAACCAACTGAGATGCCTGATCAGGACTAATGGTACCATCTTAGCAGCATCCATTGTTTCTATACATTAGCTGCCCACAGCATCACCCTCTCCTAACCAGTTGTAACAACCAAAAATGTCTCTAGATTTTGCCACTGTCCCCTACGGAGCAAAATTATCCCCAGAGAACCTCTGACAGAGACCCTTGCTCATTATCTTCCAGGCCAGAGACAGATGTTTCCACACCCCTCTTACCCTCAGCCTAGGTCATGTCTTCTTTCACTGAGCCTTAGCTTTGACTCTCCCTTATTTGTCTGGCACTTACAGGTCTCCTGGTTGTCTGAGCTCCTTGACTTCGTTTCCTGCTGACCTTAGAATAACCTCTTTATTTTCCTGTTTCTGCCCATGAACTTCTGGGTCAACAAAAATAATGCATACCACAATATTTATAATATTTATTTAATAAACTTCTATTACTATATATATTCTGCTCTGATGGTATGCTAGAATATGCTAGAGATATTAGGACTTATTGTTTAGAATTATGTTCAGTTGCAAGTGACAGTGTCTTGAACAAGATAGAAGTTTATGCCCAGCCAAGTCCAGAATGAGGCAGGCCAGAACCAGAGTGGTGATTTTGCTCCATGAAGTTGCTCTGCCAGACCTGGCCTCTCTTCTAAGATCACTTCATGGTCCAAGATAGCTGCTCACCTTGAGTCATCGGCTCTACCAGCCAGCCAGTAGGAAGAAGGAAGGAAAGAGGGGAAAGCTAAACTAAGGAAATTTCCTGGAGGTTGCTAGATAACACCTATGCTTACAGGTATTTTGTCTGAATTTAATTACTGGGCCACACCTACCTGTAAGGAAGGCTGAGGAAATGTGGCTTTTATTCTGAGTGGCCATTTGGCTCACTTAAAAACTAGGGGTGAAGTATAAGGTGACCAGATTTTAACACTGGTAAAGCTGGACACCATTGACCTGGGCGGGGGGGGGGGGGGGAAGGGGGGGTGTGGTTGATTGAAAATTTGGTCTATATGGAGCAACAAAAATTTTCATAGAATGCAATCTCCAGAGCCAGTTGGGCAGCACTTGAGTTCAGCCACACAAGGGCCCAGGCCACAACCAGCATGTCAGATACCTCTAAGGGAAATTCGGGGTGCCAAAATAGTTGGCAAAGATGGTACCTTGCAGGAAGGAGGGCCAGTCTATTATTATCAGCCCTTTACTACCAGTGACATCCTGAATTGGAAACATCCCACCCCAATTTACTCTGAAAAACCTCGGGCCATGAGAGACCTTCTAAAACTGATCTTTCAGACCCAGAAGCCCACCAGAATGGACTGCACGAAGCTCCCTTTAACATTCTTTAACACTGAGGAGCATAGGAGAGTAGTAACAGATGCTCAGAAGGGACTCCAGACCCAGGCCCCAGCAGGACTATTAGATACAGACACATGGGCCAGGGTCTGGAGTGAGGAACCCGAACTCAGAAGATGGAAGTACTGGACTAGAAAGATATCGTCTGGCCTTCCTCCAAGGGGTCAGGGTCAGAGCCAAGAAGTCCACGAAAATGGCTAAAATCTCTAGGTTTTCCAGAAGCCTGATGGAAGTCCAGCAGCTTTCTCTGAGAGGCTATGTGAGGCATACCGATACACACCACCTTTAGACCTGAGGACACCGACAATCAAATCATGGTAAATGCCACTTTTTTGTAGGCCAAACCCAGCCTGACATCAGGAAAAAACTATAGAAACTGAAAAGGTTTGCAGGAAAGAATGCTACTGAACTGCTAGAGATAGCTAACAAGGTTTTCATCAATGGAGACAGTGCAGCAAGGAAGGAGGAAGAAAAGAGAATACCAACAAGGGCCAATATAACAGCAGCGGCTTTAGACAGATCAGCAAGGATACAGACCAGGGGGAAAAGGAAGAGCGAGCCTGAGACGGGACCAGTGTGCCTATTGTAAGGAAACAGCACACTGGAAGAATGAATGTCTCAAATGGCAAAGTAAAAACACTGGGCCCCCTTTTCCATCCACTGGCTATCAACCGGAGCCACCTGAAGCAGATCTCACTAGGATAGCAATGGCTGATTCCAACTAGGACAGACCAGGCTCATTCCAGCTACACCTCCACGAGCCCATGGTCAGAATGAAAATTGGGGGCCAGACTGTGGATTTTATGGTTGATACCGGAGCTGAGCACTCAGTAGTCACACAGAAAGTAGTGCCTCTCTCATGAGAGAAGGTCACCATTATTGGAGCTACTGGGGACCAGACCCATCGACCATTCTGCCGCCCTCTCTGATGCCAACTTGGCGGTCATCAAGTAATTCACAAATTCCTGTACTTTTCAGACTGTCCAGTGCCTAATGGGTAGAGAGCTTTTAGCCAATATGGGGGCAGATATCACTTTTGCCCCAGATGGCTCATCAAAGCTTAGCCTAGGTGAGGAGGCCTCCCCAATGATCCTGTCCTTAGCAGTGCCGAGAGAGGAAGAGTGAAGACTTTATACCCCTAAACAAAGACCTTACCATTAGAACCTGAATTAGAGAAGGAATTCCCACTGGTCTGGGCAGAAAGGAATCCTCCAGACCTGGCTAAGGACCAGGCCCCGGTTCCAATCGAGTTAAAGCCTGGGCCACAGCCTGTTAAAATTCTCCAATATCCAATCCAAAGGGAAGTACGCCTAGGAATCCAGGTCCACTTACACCGGCTGCTTCAGTGGGGACTTGTTAAACCATGCAGTTCTCCATGGAACACACCTCTTGCCTATCAAAAGCCTGGGACTAACGACCATTACCCAGTGCAGGATCTATGGGCTGTTAATGAGGCTGTCATAACCCTGCATTCAGCACTGCTGAACCTCTACACTCTTCTGGGGCTCATCTCATCACAGGCGGAATGGTTTACATGCCTAGATATGAAAGATGCCTTTTTTCTGTTTTTGATTAGAGCCTTCCAGTCCGCCTCTCTTTGCTTTCCAATGGGAAAACCCAACTACAGGGGCCAAGGAGCAGTTCACCTGGATTAGACTGTCACAAGAGTTCAAGAACTCTCCTACTCTTTTTAGTGGAGCACTATGATCTGATCTAAGTTCCCAGGACAGGGATTGGGGTGTGGTCTACTCCAGTATGTAGATGACCTTCTATTGGCCAGTTCCACACAAGCTCCGTGCTGGGAGGGAACACTAGCGCTTCTGAGACTACTAACTGAAACAGGTTATTGGATATCCAAGAAAAGACGCACCGATTTGTCAGAAAGAAGTCAAGTATCTAGGCTTCCGGGTCACCCAAGGGAAACGAAGGCTACTGAAACCAAGGGACTGAAAGGAAGCTGGCCGTATGTGCCATCCCAGTCCCTAGCACCCAGTGGCATATTCAGGAATTCCTGGTGTAAGGTCCCAGCTGAGAGGTTTGCAACGCAGAAGCAAGACACATTGTCCAGGCCATTAAAAGGGGGGAGGTTTTAATCTGCACTCCATCCCAGGCGAAGCTCGCTGGTCCAAGGGTGGGCCAGGGAAGTTTGCGCCAAAAGGTGGCATAGGTACTTCTTTTATACAGCTGTTTAGTGAAGGGAGGGTGGAGAGCATGAGAGGTGTGTATTCCTGCCTTGGGCCAGGGGTCTAGGAAGGCCCGAGGAAGGCTCCAGCTAGCCAGCTATCTTTGTCACCATCAACCTTGCAGATGCTTGCATCAGCTCTGGGCTCCTCCACCCCGCCCCCCTCAACACCTGGGAACAGCAGGATTCTGTGGAATTTGGATCCCAATGTTTTCAGACTTGAGGTTCTTGCCTGAGGTCCCTCCACCCAACAGCACCAGCCCCTGCGGGTGGAGTCTTTCTTCAGGTGCCCTTATATTAGGATCACTGTGATGGGTTAATTTTTTAAAATATATTTTATTGATATTTTACAGAGAGGAAGAGAGAGGGATAGTTAGAAACATCGATGAGAGAGAATCATCGATTAGCTGCCTCTTGCACAACCCCTACCGGGGATGTGCCCGCAACCAAGGTACATGCCCTTGACCAGAATCGAACCCGGGACAGTCCGCAGGCCAACGCTCTATCCACTGAGCCAAACCAGTTTCGCCTGATGGGTTAATTTTATGTGGCAACTTGACCTGGGGTCATGTTGGGGTTCTTTTGTCAGCCTTACAAAGGGGTCAGCATTCTGGAGAAAGGGGCTGCAGGTAGATGATTAAAGAGTCTGGAGATGAAAGATAATTTTGAAAGGCATTGGGGGTCAGAGGAGCTTCAGCTGAAGGAACTAAAGCCTCTCCTTGTCTAGGGCCCTGTGCTATTAATCAAACACAATCTGTCCTAAGGCAGTGGTCGGCAAACTCATTAGTCAACAAAGCCAAATGTCAACAGTACAATGATTGAAATTTCTTTTGAGAGCCAAATTTTTTAAACTTATACTTCTTCTAATGACACTTCTTCAAAATAGATTCGCCCAGGCTGTGGTATTTTTTTGGAAGAGCCACACTCAAGGGGCCAAAAAGCCACATGTGGCTCCAGAGCAGCAGTTTGCTGACCACAGTCCTAAGGCAAGGTGGAAATATACACTTCAAAGGGTAGAATACTGAAGCATTATCAGTTTAGGGAATGGGCTATAACTGTTCAGGTCTTTGGCCAACAGGAGGCAATAAAATTCCCTGAGCTGCCTGGCAGCTAACAATTAATCATATTTGGTTTTGGGGGAAGTGCCATTTAGCCATTTCCAACAGGTAAACTACATATGTAGATCACCTTCTTTGAGCTGCCCACGCTTCACCAACCTTTGGGTGAAACTCTTGTAATTGTTACATGCTGGAATTGGTTCCTGGCACGGTCATCAAAGTTTTGAAACTCACAAAGCACCATTGGTACACAGAACACCAGTGACAACCGCTGAACTTGACAGCTCTAAGGATTTCCCAGGTAACTGGTAAAACCATTCTGGTGTGAATGGATGGGGTCAGCATTTGATTCACTAGATGAGTAAGGAGATCTTAGAGTGCAGCTGGGCTTCCCCCAAACTCCTGGGGGCCAAAGTGGAATAGAAAGAGGAAGGAAGGATGAATCTCTCTTCTTTGGTTTTAGCTGATGGTGAACATAGGTTCCTGGTTGTCAGGGCATCTAACTGCAGGGTGTGCACCAGCTGCCCTTTATTCTCAGGCCTTTGGCCTCACACTGGGGCTTACGCCATGGGGTCCCTGGTTCTCAGCTCTTTGGACTTGGCCTGAGTTATACCATTGGCTTTGTAGGTTCTCCACTTGCAGAAGGCAGGCATTGGGACTGAAGGTATAAGCTTATTCTATAAATCCCCAACCAGCACCCATGTGTTTCTGTTGGCTATTCTGGGGAACGCTGCCTAATAGAGTGACTAAGCACAGGGAAGAAGCTCACTCATTTGTGCAGTGTGTTTGCTCCCCATCCTGACAGGCTGATTTCAGAGCATGTTCTCTAGTCTTGCTTTATAGTGAGACCAGAGGTATAATGGGAATAAGTCAACCTCCCATGGATATGACCTACTCCCCTGCCCGGCTCATATTTTATGTGGTGTAGAAATCCTAAGAAAAACTAGTATTTTGGTCAAAGGATTTTGGATGATTTAGCTTGCCTAAAGCAGGTTATTTCCTCCAAGTGGAATAGAAAAAGGAAGGAAAAATTCTCTGTTCTTTAGTTTTAGCTGATGGTGAACATAGGTTTCTGGTTGTCAGGGCATCCAACTACAGGGTGTGGACCAGCTGCCCTTTATTCTCAGGCCTATGGCCTCACCCTGGGGGATATGCCATATGCTCCCCTGAGTCTCAGGCCTTTGGACTTGGCCTCTGTTATACCATTGGCTTTGTAGGTTCTCCAGCTTGCAGAAGGCAGGCATTGGGACTGAAGGCAGAAGCCTATCCCTGTAAATCTCCTACCTGCATCCATGTGTCCCTGTTGGCTGTTCTGTGGAATGCTGCCTAACACAGCGACTGATCACAGGAGAGAAGCTCACTCGTTTGTGCAGGGTGTCTGCTCCCCTTCCTGACAGGCTGATTTCAAACGTGCTCTCTAGTCTTGCTCCATAGAGAGTCCGGAGGTTTAATGGGAATAAGCCAACCCCCCATAGATATGACCTGCCCTCCCCACCCCCTCCCCCCCACACACACCTTCCTGGGTTATATTTTATGTGGTGTAGAAATCCTCAGAAAAAATTACGCCCCTGAAAAACTATAGTATTTTGCTCAAAGGAATTTGGATGATATTGCTGGCCATAAGCAGGTTACTTCCTCTGCACCAGGCTGACAGGCATGGGCTGGATGGCCCAGGGACTCTGTGCCTCTCCAGTATGGACAAGCCCTTCTGGAACTGAGGGTCATGCCTTGTCCCTGAACCCCTCCTAGCATAAACCCTGAGATGTGTGAGTCCACCTGCAGAACCATAGGGAACACTGGCATACAGGGTCAGAGCCAGCAGCGAGGTCCCCTTCACTTCAGGGATTGGTGGGCCACTTAGCATGGCCCATTGTATCCACCCCCTGAGCAGCCACAAGGAGGTCAGAGATGCCCAGTTTAGAAGAGAAGACCTGGAGAGAGGGATAAAATGGAGCTGAGCCCTGCAGCCAAACCGCATCCCAGCAGTTCCAGGTTCTGATCCTGAACCCTCCCAACTTTTTTTTTTATTTTTTATTAGTAACTGCAGGGTACTGAGATGTAAAGTAGGGAGACAGGTGAATACATACAAGAGGACCAGATGGTTGCCTTTGAAATTGTCTTTATTTCTGATTCCTTTACAATCATCGACCCCAGTATTCACTCCCTCACAAGAAGATCAAGTCCCAATTCTGCCCCTCCCCAAGCATATGAGATTCATGTTTCTGATTGTAGGACACTTTGCCTTTGAAGTTCCAATAACTACCCGTCTTTTGTCCCTGCAATCTTGTAACCCAGGCTGTGTCCCTCCTGTTCCCCATTCACACTGAGCATGAACCTGACACACAGGTGGCCCCTGTCTAATGCACCCCGGTCCGAGGTTTCAGCTTCCAAAGGCCCAGAAAGAAGCTCAGGTGCTCTCACTGAGCAAGGTCATTACAGGTGCACAGCACGGGGTCCCAGTCAGGAAAATGTCACATCATAAAACTCCCTGTGGCCACTGTGCTTGGTAGCAAGGAGGATGGTCCTGGGCTGTCCTAACTCCCTCAGAATCCCCATCAGCTCAGCCCGGACCAGGGCAAGTCTGTCCTGGTTGACAGTGTCCTGGGTCGTGTAACACTCCAGGGGGACGGGGTACAGTTCCAGCTCTAAGCTGCGCAGCCTGGCTGTGTGACGCAGCAGCTTCCCCACGGTGGCCAAGGAGAGGCAGTTCTCAGAGAAGGTGAGGGAAATGAGCTGGTGACAGCGGCTCAGGACAGGCAGGATGGCTTCGACTTGGGAGTCCACCATGGCACAGTTATTGAGGTACAGATCCCGGAGGGTGGGTGACACTGCATCCAGCAGAGCTCGAAGGGGCTCAGGACTAAAATCAGCGAAGTTGGCACAATACAGACCCAAGGACTTCAGCTGCCTGAGGTTTGGGCACTGGAACAGGTGTGTCAGGTCTGAATGGGTCAGGCTCTGGCAATGCGTTATGGTAAGTTTTTCCAAGGGGGTCTGCAGGCACCTGCGGAGACACACAGCGGTTAGTTCTGGGGATGGGGGTGGCTGGTAGAGGGGGCCTCCTTGTGGGACATGACAGATTTGTCCAAGCCAAGAGTTGTCCTGACAATTTTATGAAGGGAAACACCCAGGAAGCCCAGTATCCTTTTAGGCTGGGTCAAGTTCACCACTTCTCCAGAGCTTCCTTTCCTCAGCCGCCATGCAGAGCACTGCACTCTGAAGGGTGCCTGGATATAGGGACACCCCAGGGACCTGCTCAGAGAGCCTGACAGTGTCTAGGTCAAAGTGGGCATCCCTGCATCTTATGATTGGGAAACAAAACCAACCATCCTGTCAACTCAGGCTCCCTTCTGTCCACTGCTTGGCTCCAGGCACCAGACATCTTGACTACACGGGATTCTAATTCATAGGGAACTTAAGAGGTCCTAGCCTGTTTGACTCAGGGGATAAAGCTTTCCCTTTGGACTCATGGGTCTCAGGTTTGAGTCAAGGTCAAGTGCACAGATCTCAATTGATGGTTCAATGCCCAGCCCGGGTTTAGGGCATGTGCTGAGGGCATCAAATGGTTTCTCTCTCACATCATATTTCTCTCTCTCTCTCTCTCTCTCTCTCTCTCTTTTCCTCTCTCTCCCTCTCTCTCCACTTCCACTTAACTTTCTAAAATTCATAGAAAAAGCCAAAACCAGTTTAGCTCAATGGATAGAGCGTTGGCTTGGGGACTGAAAGGTTCCGGGTTCGATTCCGATCAAGGGCATGTACCTTGGTTGCGGGCATATCCCCAGTAGGGGGTGTGCAAGAGGCAGCTGATCGATGACTCTCTCTCATCGATGTTTCTAACTCTCTATCTCTCTTCCTTCCTCTCTGTACAAAATCAATAAAATATATTTAAAAAAATAAAAATAAGTAAAATTCATAGAAAAAAAAAACACCATCCTCCTTTGAGGATTTAAAGAAAAGGGAGAGAGTAAACCAGAGGAAGATTCTGCAACATCAACTGGGAAGACCAGTGTGACTTCCATCCATAAATCACCACAAACCACTGGTCACTCTGCAAACATTTCCAGTCCTACTCCCTTAGCTGTGGAACCATCCCTGTCCTTTCTGCTAATGACCTTCCTGGTACCCAAAACCATCTCTGACATAGGCTCACGTGTGTCCATGTGGCTGTTGGGCACAGAACTTATGTCTGAAAATCCTCCATCTGATGTGGGTTTGCCTCCTCCCAATCCTCTTCCCAACACCTCATCACTTAGACTTCTGTCCCTAAGGAAGATTTCTGGGTCACTGGGTCCCTCATTGAGCCAGTACTGTTACCCATCCTGACAGGTTGATTTCAAAACATGCTTCCTTTGGGTGCTCACAGGATATCACCCTCAAAGGATCTAACACCACCACTCCCTTTACATTCTAGGGCTGCATCCACTGTTACACAGCTCACCTGAGCATCTGGTCCAGACGGCCTCGGAGGAAGGAGGGGGAATCCATGTCGAGCTCATGGAGGTGCTGCAGCCTGAGCATCTGAGAGAGGAATTGGGAAAAGGATCCCTGTTCCTCTAGCTCCTCCTGCTGCTCCTGATCCTCCTGCTCTTCCCTCTGCCACTCCTCTTCCTCATCCCACTCCTGTTCCTCTTCCTCTTGCTCCTGCTCCTCCCTCTTTGACTCATCTTCCTCTCCCATCTCCTGATCCTCATCCTCCAGTTCTTCCTCCTCCTCCATATTCTCCTCATTTTCATCCTCATCCTCCTCACTCAGCACTTGGATGCGGGAGAGAGAGAGTTTCTGCAGGTTCTTCATCTGCCCCAGGTAAAGAGCAAACTTCCCCAGGGTGGGCAGGTCCCAAATGCAGTTCAATTCCACCTCCTGGATGCAGTCCAGCTGCACCGCATCCAGGACCTTCCTCACCCTCTGGAAGGGCACCTCAGAAATCTTCAGCGTCTTGCAGCACAGGTGTAACAGCCCTTTCCTCTGCTGGGCCCATTGGATGACGTACATGAAAAATGCATATCTGTCCCTTTCATTGAAGTTAAGGTCTAGGAACACCTCCACGGAAGCTAAGGGGTGCTCCATGTTGGGGCTGGACCTGTGCACAGCCACTGGTACCATTGGTGAGGGCTTCTGGGTACTGTATCCACACCACCTTCTCCAGAAGTCTGCACCCAGGTTCCTTAAATCCAGTACCCGCAGTTTCCATCTCCTGTGGGGAAAGCAGGCCATTAGACTATATTCATTGAGGTGAACATGACATTGGCTGACAGTGTGTCTCAGTGGTTGAGCATCTACCTATGAAACAGGAGGTCACAGTTCAATCCCCAGTCATGATATGTGCCTATGTTGCACGCTCAAGGCCCAGTGTGTGTGCGTGTGTGTGTGTGTGTGTGTGTGTGTGTGTGTGTAGTATGCAGCAGATCAATGATTCTCTCTCATCACTGAGATTTCTATCTCTACCTCTCCCCTCTTATCTGAAATCAATGAAAAATGTTTTTTAAAAAAGATCCACTGAATGAGGGCAGGTCAGAACGAGACTAAGCATCGGAATTGAGGCAACAACCAGACTCTCCCCAAACCCTGACCTTAGCTTTGATTCTCAAGGTCAGTATCTCCCTTGCCCCCTGCTTTGCTTTGCTCATCTCCTTCCATCCCTCCTGCTCAGCACTTCAGTGGTACCTTTAACTACCACTGGGAGGAGGCAGGGCACGTTTTGGAGGTGCCTCTGCCCAGTAGGCAGTGCTCCACTCCCCAGTGAGCTCAGCAGTGTGCCAGGGCTCCCTACCCTCACTGGCACTTTCAGAAAACCCGGGTCCCCTTAGGCCCTCCACACAACCTGACCCCCTTTGTCTCCGGGATGCCCAGGACCCTACCAGCAGCCTTACCTGGGAGGAACCTCCTGGGCAAGCAGAACGTCAAGCCCATCCAACACGGCTTTTAGGACCTTGACCCGAGGCCGCTGCATCAGGCCGCCCAGATGGAGGACCCGGTAGGGCCAGGCTTGGGCCATCGTCTTCAGGGGCTCCTGGTGGCGTCTACTATGGGAGGCCAGGATGAACAGAGGCGGGAAGAGCTCTGCGGGCAGGTGCTCCAGAGCTGCGATGCCTGAGGCCTGGTCCCTCAGCAGGCGCTTTCCTGCCAGCTCCAGGAGTGTGGGCAGGGTCTGCATGCTCATCCTCAAGGTGCTCAGAAAAGAATCCTGCAGAAAGGACTGGAGAACAAGACATCCATGTCAGGCCAAGCATTTGCACCCCCATTGTCTGTCTCCCCATCCCTCAGAGGAATCAGCTCAGGGCCAATGATCAACCTTATGACCGGTACCCCCAAAGCCTCCAGTTCGATAAACCTGTCCCCCAGTTGGGAAAAAAAAAAAAGGAAGAATATGAAAAGCTCTCCGTGCCAGGTCAGGCTTCGTACCACCAGGAGGCTGACTCCTTAGCTGGGGTCGGTTCCTTACCTGCTGTGACCAGGTTGGCTGGAGCTCAGATCTCAGACCTGGTGGAGAACCAGGGCCCTGACTGCAGAGTTGAAGGACTCTGACTCTCTCCACTGGTGCCTGAGGTTTTTATACACCTTCTCAATTACTAGCGTCCAATCAGAACCCCTGGTCTAAATCCCTCAACCTGATGGGATTTTTGCCTTTCTCCATATTAATTGGTTACCCCAGAAACGAGATTAGGAAAGAGAAAGTTCGAGAGGGGCAAGGGTGTGTCCTGGGTCATTGATTACTTCCACAGACTCTGACTGAACTTGACTGATGGCCCACAGTTGTCAGCCTGGGTGTGAGACAGTGAAGGGTGAGATGGGTTCCTGACTTCAGACAGGAAAAAACACAACCTGAGAACATGGCTGCTGGGAGGTCGTTGGCCACCTCAAAGTAATCCAAATTATCCACAGTGATAACAGCCGAGAAGGCACCGGTGGCATCGGAAGGAAAAAATGTGTCCGTGCATTTAGTTGTCACTCAGATATTCTGTCACTCAGGTGACATAGCAGATCAGTAGCTCCTCAGGGAGCAAGGAGTGAGCGATGGAGGATGCGGGTGGCCCTTCAGACCACAAGGCTTCTCTGAGGGAGGCCAGGTCACAAGGACCATAAGAGCCAGGGGTCAGGGCTGGGCAGGGTGGCACTGGGCCATCCTAATGAGACCCTGTGAATGACCCTGGGCCATGGAAAAGATGGGGGGGGGGGTTTTCTTGGAAAGAAGAGAGGTGGAAAGCTCTTCTCTGGGTGAATTTAGGGTCTAAAAGAGATAAGCTGGAGGGAAGACAGTGCCATCCTAGAGGTCAAAGGAAGAGGATTCCATCTTCTGTCCGGCACAGGTGGAAAAGGGTGTGTCGGCTCTGGGGGAGATGGGATTAGCTCAGCGAACTGGTTGGAGACGGTTGAATGTAACAATGTGATTAGTGGGAAAGTGGCCCCATCTGGGAGTTACTCATTTTCAAGCCTGCAGGGCACAACAGCGCACAGTTGTGGGCTCTTTGAGATGTTTGAGCCAGGGACAGAAATAAAGGTGGGCCAATCACAGGGTTACCAAAGGTGGGTAACCCTGTCAACATCATGGCAGCTGCCACCAGGAGACGTTTATCAAAGGGAAGATGTTTTTTCACAGAGAACTCTTCCCAGATAACAAGTGCCTTCCCGAGCTGCCCCATGTCTCCATTGTCCCCAATCCTGCCCTCATGGCACCCTTTCACTTCACCACACCTCCAACGGCCTCCCTCATGACAACCAGCCCCGAAAATCCCCCCTTCGGGAAGCCTGTGCCCCAGTATCTCTCTGTTCTATGCTTGTCTAACATCACTCTGGCCTGCTGGATGAAATGCTCTGTGAGGCCAGGGTGTAATCACAGCTCCTTAGACCAAGTGTGTGGAATGGATGCGTGGCACTTGGTGGCCTGAGGGAGGCCAGTAATGGCCAGCCAACCGCTGCCATGTGGAACTCTTATCCTGCACAGCCTCCATTAGGCCCCCATCTTTCTACTGTCAGTCACGCATACCACGGATATTCCTGAGCATCTAGTGTGGGCCAGGCTCTGTCTCTGGGGAACTCTGAGTCACAAGGGGAAGACAGTGGCACTGAACAAACAGGGTAGGGAAGATTGAGTGGAGGTCCCAGAGTTAGTGCTGATACTTAAGAGTCAGGGAGCGCCCTGAAAAGGGACAGCACAAGCCCAGGCTGCCTCCACTAGGCATCATGGAATTTGTCTGCAGTATGGAATCACTGCCAAACAAACACATGTGGGCACATGAGCCAAGAACACTCTAGACCCAGATTTGCCCCGAGAAAACTGAGCTGGGCTTCTGCTGGCACTTCCTGGAAGGGAGAGGCAGTTTGCACAAGTCTGAGCCAGGCTGTCCACGGACCACCCTGCATGGGCTCAAATCTGAGCTGGGAGACTCATTCGCAGTGTGAGCTCAGACCATTCACTCTCCAGGGCCTGTTTCCTCCACTAGGAATGGCAGTGACATGGATAACTCTGCCTAGGGTTCCTATCAGACATGGTGGTGGCATCGTCACCATTTTCATTTCTGGACTGTTCCTCCTCTTTTGTTGGGGGCCATTGCTATTTCTGTGGTTGGAACAGTCCTGTCATTTCCTGTCTGGGATCCGTTGTTGCAGAAATCCACATAGGCTTAGAGTTTTTTGGAAATATGTGAGAGGGCAGGGCGGGGCGAGGATGGGCTCCTGACTCCACTGTGGGGCAGGGCGGAGTTATCCTCCATTCTGTAACTGAACCTTAACCCTCACCCAACCAATCAGGGTTAGCCGAGGCAGTGACATCACCACTGACCCGAGTAAAACCCCTGGGCTGGGCGAAATTTGCTCTCTGTTCCGCCATGCTGCCGGCGTGAGTGGGACAGAGCCCATGCTAGCATGGAAAAGGCTCTTTTGTTTATTGCATCGGACTCAGCTCCCTGGTGGTCCTTGGGGATCACAAAGTCTGGGTGTAACATATACAAATATATTCTCAACCAAAGATTAATAAAGGCATCTTTTCTATAAATGTGACTTGGGATCCTTTTTTCTTTTTTTGCCCAAACAATTTACCTTTGGCTTATTTTGATACCAGGGACAGAAATAAACGTGAGCCAATATTTGGCTTATTTTGATACCATGTGATTTTTTTTTATGGTTGTCTTGCTATTAACATTACAAATGAAAAATCATTTTCAAAGTAAAATGTGGGATCCCTTAACACAACCCATGTGGTTCAGGGTCCCGTTTCTGGAGAAGGCCGCACACTAAAATAAAGAGACTGGAAAAGTGTTAATTTGGGAAAATGGGGGGCCAGATGGGAGTCAACCTCTAGGGGGAAGACTACCACCAGGCTCTGGCCTTGCTATCCCTTTTATTGAGGCTATGGGATACACCCTTAAGCAGGTTTGGAAGACACCAGCACCTAGGGATGAGGACAATGGGGGTTGGGGAAAGGGCGAAGGGGGTGGGAACCTGGTGGGGGGGTGGGGGGGAAATGAGGAACTTTTGTAATAATATGAACATTAAAGATTGACTTAAGAAAAAAATAAGAAAAAAGAAAAAATACCTCTGTCTTCCTTTAGAGCAAGCAACCTTTAAGGCTGTTGCTTGAACTAGCTATTTACAAGTCACTTTACAATAAGGGTGACTACTATTTTATGTCAGATTTAATACTTTAGCAATCTTCAGTTTACATTGCAAATACTCAGGAAAGAGATTTCAAATTTTTCACATTTCTTCTTTCTATTAAATCTAGAATTATATTATCAAAGAGTACACCCTTTGGCTCATTTGCATATACAGAGGGATCATGGAGGTCTCAGTCACTTTTTTAGAAGACTTAATCAGGGGTTGGCCTTTGCTGTTCCAAGATGGCGGCCCCAGGAGGAGCGGCAAGCCAAGGGCCAATATGGTGTCTGCCACGTCAGACAGTCCAATATGGTGGCTGTCTAAACTGTTCCTTGACAGAAAAGATGGTTTGTTTATTCTCACAATAAACAAGGGAAGAGCAAACCAAAAAGACAGACAATCAAAATTACATTGCAGACAAACAGAAATCTCACTTGCTGTTTCTGGTGGCTTTATTAGAATTTCATTGTTTATAAAAACATTGCCTTTTCATTTAGCTGAAATTATATGAAACCTTGATTATAATTAAAAAAGGTAATTTATTAAGTAATTTAAGTAGGTATCTTTTATTGAAAAGGCAAAGCAGAGCAAATTCAGTAAATGTTTACAACTGATTCACAAGGCACAAAGGTCACCCCAGCTCCATCCTAATTAAAAATGCAGGTGGCTAGAGACACTTGTATTTTAAATTTCCTCTTGAAATTTCACCCTGCTATTTGGCTTCTGTAAATTAAACCTTCCACAGGCAAGGTTATCAGTGCTGGCGCCAGGCCAGGCCTCTGGTTGAGGTTTCAAGGCCCCAGTACACATGGGCTCTTTAAGAACTTGCAAAAGGGGGCCGAACCACTCCATATTTGGGAGACAAAGAAGGTAAAATTGCCAAAACCGGTTTGGCTCAGTGGATAGAGAGTCAGCCTGGGGACTGAAAGGTCCCGGGTTCGATTCCGGTCAAGGGCATGTACCTTGGTTGCGGGCACATCCCCAGTAGGGGGTGTGCAAGAGGCAGCTGATCGATGATTCTCTCTCATCGATGTTTCTAACTCTCTATCCCTCTCTCTTCCTGTCTGTGAAAAATCAATAAAATACATTAAAAAAAAAAAAAAGAAAAAAAAAAGAAGAAGGTAAAATCATATAAATAGGGAGAATTCCTGCATGTTGGGGCCCAGAATTTGAGAGACATTTTCTTCTGGACCCACACTTAATTAATATCACTCCATCTCTCTGGTATTTGCTTTGTTCTTCTTTGGTTTTCTGTAACATTATGAGTCTGTTCCTATAAATCTTCAACCTGTGTCCATGTGCACCCTGTTGGCTATTCCGGGGAACAATGCCTAATACAGCGATTGATTACAGGGAAGAAGCTTCCTCATTTGTGCAGTGTGTCTGCTTCCCATCCTGACAGGTTGGTTTCAGAACGCGTTCTCCAGTCTAGCTCCATAGACAGACAGTAGGTTTAATGGGCATAAACCAACCCCCCATGGATATGACCTCCCCTCTCTCTCCCCCGGGTCATATTTTATGTGGTGTAGAAATACCAAGAAAAAAGTGTTATGCCCCTGAAAACCTAGTATTTTTGTCAAAGGATTTTGGATGGTTTAGCTGGCCTAAAGCAGCTCTTATTTCTTCTGCACGAGGCCAACAGGTATGGGCTAGGAGGCCCGGCAACCTGGTTCCTCTGCGGTATGGATGAGGCCTTCCGGAAGTGAGGGTCCTGCCTTGTCCCTGAACCCCTCCTGGCACATTTTCTGAGTCCACCTGTAGAACCATGAGGAGCACTCAAGTCCAGGGTCATAGCCAGCAGCCAGGTCCCCTTCACCTCAGGGATTGGTGGGCCACTTAGCAAGTCCCATTGTGTCCACCCACTGAGCAGCCACAGGAGATCAGACAGGCCCAGAAGGATAAAAAAGGCCTGGAAGGAGTGATGCTGAGTACTGCATCCCAACCACTCCCATCCCTCCAGGTTCTGTTCCTGACCCCTCCCCACTTTTATTAATCAGTAACTACAGGGTCCTGAGGTGTAAACTGGAGAAACGGGTGAATACAAGCAAGAGGACTGGAAGGTTGCCTTTGAAATTGTCTTTATTTCTCATCATTCCTT
Source organism: Nyctalus aviator (assembly GCA_036971965.1). Classification (NCBI taxonomy): domain Eukaryota; kingdom Metazoa; phylum Chordata; class Mammalia; order Chiroptera; family Vespertilionidae; genus Nyctalus; species Nyctalus aviator. The sequence goes on along the minus strand of CM072923.1, from coordinate 129,096,805 downwards.
TACAACCATCCACCCCGGGATTCACTCCCACACGGGAAACTCAAGCCCCAGTTCTGCCCCCTCCCCACGCAAATGAGATTCATGTTTCTGACTGTAGGACACTTTGCCTTTGAGGTCCCACGAACTCCCTGTCCTTTGCCCCTGCAGCCCTTTACGTTGGCCATGTCTCTCCCTTTCCCCACTCACACTGAGCATGAACCTGAAAGCCCGATCCAAGGTGTCAGCTTCCAAAGGCCCAGCCTTTGCCGTTTGCACCCACTGAAGCAGGGTCCATACAGGGGAACAGCGCGGGCTCCCGGTCATTAAAACTCAACGTCATAACACTCCATGTACTCGGTGGCAAGCTGGATGGTCCTGGGCTGTCCTAACTCCCTCAGAAGCCCCGTCAGCTCAGCCCGGACCAGGGCAAGAGTCTCCTGGTTGACAGTGTCCTGGGTCGTGTAACACTCGCGGGGGACGGGGTAGCACTCATGTTCTAAGCTGCGCAGCCGGGCTGTGTGGCGCAGCAGTTTCTCCACAGTGGCCACAGAGAGGCTGTTCTCCATGATGGTGAGCTCGCTCAGCTGGTGGCAGCGGCTCAGCACAGGCAGCATGGCCTCGACTTGGGAATCCACGATGGCACATTTCTCGAGGTACAGTTTCTGGAGGGTGGGTGCCACTGCCTCCAGCAGAGCTCGGAGGAGCTCAGGAATAAAACCAGTGAGGCTGGCACAATACAGATACAGGGACTTCAGCTGCCTAAGGTTCGGGCACTGGAACAGGTGTTCCAGGTCTGAATCGGTAAGGCACAGGCAACGAGTTATGGTGAGTGTTTCCAAGGGGGCCTGCAGGCACCTGGGGAGACACAGAAAGGTTATTTCCTGGGAATGGGGGTGGCAGGTAGAGGGGTTGCTGAGGGCAACCAATCATCTCTCTATCACTATGTATTTCTCTCACTCTCTCTTCCCTTCCATTCCACTCTCTAAAGATCAATGGGGAGCCGGGACCGGTTTGGCTCAGTGGATAGAGAGTTGGCTTGCGGACTGAAGGGTCCCGGGTTCGATTCCAGTCAAGGGCATGTACCTTGGTTGCGGGCACATCCCCAGTAGGAGGTGTGCAAGAGGCAGCTGATCGATGATTCTATCTCATCGATGTTTCTAGCTCTCTATCCCTCTCTTCCTTTCTGTGAAAAATCAATAAAATATATTAAAAAAAAAAAAAGATCAATGGGGAAAAAATATCCTCCTCTGATGATTTAAAAAAAAAAAGGGAGTAAACCAGAGGAAGATTCTGCAACATCAACTGGAGAGACCAGTGTGCAGAGGCAACTTCCTTCCATACAGCACCGCAAACCACTGGTCACTCTGCAATCCTTTCCACTCCCGCTTCCTTAGCTGCGGAATCATGCCTGTCCTTTCTACTAATGACCTTCCTGGTACCCAGGAGCATCTCTGACAGATGGGGAATCTGAGAGAGGCTCACGTATGTTCACGTGGCTGGTGGGCACAGAGCTTATGTCTCCAATCCTCCATCTGATGTGGCTTTGCCTCCTCCCAACCCTCTTCCCAACACCTCATCACTGAGACTTCTGTCCCTAAGGAAGAATAAACACACCCAGGCTCGCTGGGTCCCTCATTGAGGCAGTTCTGTTACCCATCCTGACAGGATGATTTCAAAACATGCTTCCTTTGGGTGCTCATGGGATATCACTCTCAAAGCATCTAACAACGCCACTCCCTTTACATTCTAATACCGTGTACAGTGCTAAGCAGCTCACCTGAGCATCTGGTCCAGACGGCCTCGGAGGAAGTAGGGGGCATCCAGATCCAGCTCGCGGAGGTGCGTTGAGCTAAGCATCTGAGAGAGGAGTTGGGCAAAGGCTGTCTCCCTCTCCCGCTCCTCCCTCTCCCACTCCTCTTCCCAATTCAGTATCTCTTCCTCCTCCCACTCCTGCTCCTCATCCTCCTCCCACTCCTGCTCCTCTTCCTCCTCTTCCTCCTCTTCCTCGTCTTCCTCCTTGTCCTCCTCCCAATTCTGCTCCTCTTCCTCCTCTTCCTCCTCGTCCTCCTCCCAATCCTGCTCCTCTTCCTCATTGCCCTCCTCCTCTCTCAACACACGGATGTGGGAGAGAAAGAGTTTCTGGAGGTTCGGCATCTTCCTCATATAAAGAGCAAACGACTCCATGGTGATCAGGCTCCAGGCGCAGTTCAGTTCCACCTCCTGGATGCAGTCCAGCTGCACCACATCCAGGACCTTCCTCGCCCTCCGGAAAGGCACGGCAACAATCCTCAGCTTCTTGCAGCACAGGTGTAGCAGCCCTTTCCTCCGCCGGGCCCATTGGATGACGGACATGACAAACTCATCTGTGTCCCTTTTATTGAAGTCAAGGTCTAGGAACACCTCCACCGGAGCTAAGGGGTGCTCCATGCTGGGGCTGGACCTGTGCTTAGTCACTGGACCAGTCAGCCAGTGCTTCTGAGTGCTGTCTCCACACCACATTTTCCAGAAGTCGGAACCCCGGTACCTTAAATCCAGCACCCGCAGTTTCCACCTCCTGTAGGGAAAGCAGGCCATTAACCGAGATTCTTTTGGGTTCACAGCGCATTGGCTGACATGCTGTATGGACAGTGTGTCTCAGTGGTTGAGCATCTACCTGTGAACCAGGAGGTCACAGTTCAATCCCTGTTCAGGATACATGCCTGGTTTGCATGCTCCATGCTTAGGGTGTGGTGTGTGTGTGTGTGTGTGTGTGTGTGTAGGAAGTTGCCATTCAATGATTTTCTCTCATCACTGAGGCTTCTCTCTCTCTCTACCTTCCTCTCTGAAATCAAGGGGGGAAAAATGTTTTTTAAAAAAGATCCACTGAATGAGGGCAGGTCAGAATGAGACTAAGCATCTGAGTTGAGGCAACAACCATACTCTACCCTGACCCTGACCTTAACTTTGATTCTCAAGGTCAGCATCTCCCTTGCCCTCCTCTTCCCTCTGCTTTGCTTTGCTCCTCTCCTTCCATCCCTCCTGCTCAGCACTTCATGTACCTTTAACTACCACTGGGAGGAGGCAGGGCACATTTTGGAGGTGCCTCAGCCCAGTAGACAGTGCTCCACTCCCCAGTGAGCTCAGCAGTGTGCCAGGGCTCCCTACCCTCACTGGCACCTTCAGAAAACCCGGGTCCCCTTAGGCCCTCCACACGCCCTGACCCCCTTTGTCTCCGGGATGGATGCCCAGGACCCTACCAGGCACCGGGAGCAGCCTTACCTGGGGCGAACCTCCTGGGCAAGCAGAACGTCAAGCCCATCCATCACGGCTTTGAAGACCTGGAGTGGAGGTGGCTCATTCAGGCCCCCCAGAGGGAGGACAGTGAAGGGCCAGGCCTGTGTGATCGCCGTCAGGGACGAGTAGTGCCTGCTCCGGAAGGCCAGGGTGAACAGCTGCGGGAAGAGCTCGGCGGGCAGGTGCTCCAGAGCTGCGATGGCCGAGGCCTGGTCCCTCAGCAGGCTCTGTCCTGCCAGCTGCAGGAGTGTGGGCGGGGTCCTGATGCTCATTCTCAAGGTGCTCCAAGGGAATCCTGTGGAAATGTCCAGGGAATAAGGCATCCACCTCAGGCCAAGCCTTTGAGCCCCATCCTCTGACTCCCCATTTTCACAGGAATCAACTCAGGGCCAAAGCCCCCGCCTGGCAATGGTGTGAGCCTCAGTTTACAGAAGCCCTCTCTGGGCGAGGTGAGCACAGAGCCATGGCTCCCCTGCAGGCCCCAGGACAAATATCTCAGAAGCACCCACATTTTTATTCCAATCTGCCTAGGGAGTGGGTACGAAGGGCCTGAAAGCTGGCCCCCTCCTTTCTTGGGAAAAATTTCAGACCAATATATGGACACAAACTTAATATTTAAAATTTCCAGAAATAAAACCACGGCTAAGATGTTTTCATTAGGGGCTTGGAGGGAGGAGCGGGTGTCAGGGAATCAGCTTGGTTACACCTTTAAAACAGAGCAAAGCACAAATCCAGATTTTGAAATTCGGAAAAAACTACACTAAGAGGCAAACTCAATGCCTTCAATCAGGCTGTTAAAACAGCAGAAGAAAAAGGGAAAGGTCTGTGCCAACGTGAGACCAGCTGCCTTAGCGGAGGCCCTTACCTGCTGCGACTGGCTTGGCTGGGGCTCAGATCTCAGACCTGGTGGAGGACCAGTGCACGGACTGCCGAGCGGGAAGCCTCTAAATCTCTCCTCTGGTGCCTGAGGTTTTTATACAAACCTTCTTAAACACCAGAATCCAATCAGGACCCTCAGTCTCCCACCCTTAATCCTAAGGCCATTGTTGCCTCCTTTCAGATTAATGGATTGGGAGAAAGTTAGAGAAGGGCAGGGTGGAGGCCTGGCTCATTGATCCCTTCCACAGACACTGACTGAGGTTGACTGATAGTCCATAGGCCCATCCTCCGTGTCAGACAGCGAAGGTGTCATGGGTTCCTGGTGTTAAATAGGAAAAACCTGAGAGCATGGTTTCTGGGGGGTCTTTGGCCACATCAAAGTTATCAGAACATTGCAGAGTTAAAACATCCTCGAGAAGACACTGGCGCATCCCCAGGAAAACAGGGACATGTGTCCGGGCATCAGATTCGGTTTTACAGCAGGTGACATAGCAGATCCTGAGCTCCTCAGGGAGGAAGTGGTGGGCAACTGAGGTTGTGGCTGTCCTAGACCCCAAGGCTTCTCTGAGGGAGGTCAGGTCGCAAGGACCATGAGAGGCAGGGGCAGGGCGGGGCAGGGTGGCGCTGGGCCATCCTAAGGGGACCCTGTGGATGGGGGTTTTCCTTGGAAAGAAGGGAGATGGGAGGACTCTCCTCTGGGTGAATTTGGGACCTAAAAGGAGACGAGCTGGAGGGGAGGCAGTGCCATTCTTGAGGGCAAAGGGTGAGATTCCACCTTCCGTCCCGCCCAGGAGGAAAAGGGTGGTCTTCTGTGGGGAAGATGGGATTAGCTCCGCCACCTGGGTGGGGGAAGATTAAATCTAAGAATGTGAGCAGCCCTGGGAGGTAGACATTTTCAAGCCCAAAAGGTATTGTGGCTGGATGCTGTGGGCGCTTTGGGATGTTGGAGCCGGGGACAGAAATAAAAGTCATCCAATCACAGGCAACCCTGCCAAAATCAAGAAAAAAAACACACACGGGTTGTTGTTTTTTTAAAAATATCCACCGAATGAGGGCAGGTCAGAATGAAACTGAGCACCTGAGTTGAAGCAACAACCAGACTCTACCCCCACCCTGACTTGAACTTTGATTCTCAAGGTCAGTGTCTCCCTTGCCCTCCTCTTCCCTCTGCTTTGCTTTGCTCCTCTCCTTCCATCCCTCCTGCTCAGCACTTCATGTACCTTTAACTACCACTGGGAGGAGGCAGGGCACGTTTTGGAGATGCCTCTGCCCAGTAGACAGTGCTCCACTCCCCAGTGTGCCAGGGCTCCCTGCCCTCACTGGCACCTTCAGAAACCTCGGGTCCCCTTAGGCCCTCCACACGCCCTGACCCCCTTTGTCTCCGGGATGCCCAGGACCCTACCAGCAGCCTTACCTGGGGCGAGCTTCCTAGGCAACCAGAATCTTTTTTGGGGAGAAATTTTTAGACCAATATATGGACACAAAGTTAATATTTAAAATTTCCAGGAATAAAACCACGATTAAGATATTTTCATTAGGGGCTTGGTGGGAGGAGGCTTGGTTACATCTTTAAAATAGAACAAAGCTCAAGTCCAAATTTTGAAATTCAAGAAAAACTACACTAAGGGTAAGGTGACCAGATTTTAACATTGATAAAGCGGGACACCATTGATGGGGGTGGGGAGGGTGTTTGATTAAAAATTTGGTCTATATGGAGCAATAAAAATTTTCATAAAACACAAAAATAGTATTGTATTATATTTTTTAAAATAAATTTCAACATAAGGACAATTTACAAATATAATAAATTAAAAAATTAGGTATAGCCGAAACCGGTTTGGCTCAATGGTTAGAGCATCAGCTTGGGGACTGAAAGGTCCCAGGTTCGATTCCAGTCAAGGGCATGTACCTTGGTTGTGGGCATATCCCCGGTAGGGGGTGTGCAAGAGGCAGCTGATCAATGACTCTCTCTCATCAATGTTTAACTCTCTATCTCTCTCCCTTCCTCTCTGTGAAAAAATCAATAAAATATATATATTTTTTTAAATTATGTATAGTCGTGTCACTTTCAAGGCCCGTGCTAGACTTTTTGCCGCCACTATAAAATATAAATAATATGAGTACTGTCTGCTAAATTCAAGAAAACTTATGTATTTATTAAATAAATACATAAATTACTTAACCTAAATTATCTGAATAGCTGATTTGTAATGACATCACTTGTTTAACTAGCTTACTAGCACACAGTACAATGTGTATCATCTGAGAGACAGTTACAAAATGTTTTCGTCGTTGCCAATCCCCAAAAATGCCATTGTTCATTAAGTCCAAACAATGGTGGTCAAATTCTAACAACTGATCAACAATGCAAACTTTGATAAGCAGTTTTCAATAATCAGTTCTCAACAGTTACTTGTTATTATTAAAGTTTAACATTATAAAATTAACAAAAGTAATATAAAACTCATATCCTGGCTAAATAGCCATTTGGCTGCCAAAAACCCTATATTCCCTTCCCATTCTCCTGCCGTTCCCTAGCTTGTCGTGCATTCTTTCCAAAATCAGGACTTTTTTAAAACGCCGCGGGACGCGGGGCAATTTGTTGAAAATCGGGACTGTCCCGCCAAAAGCGGGACGCCTGGTCACCTTAGTGTAGTATTCACCTTAGTGTACCATGAGTATTGGAGGGCAGTCGGAAGCGTCTGCTGCATGGAAGGTGTAAGGGCACTTGAAACACACACCTTCCCTCAAGATGCTTCATCCAGTGGAAGAACTGACTGTACACACTACCTCTGGTTTAACTTGACTAAAATAACATTTTAACACAAGGGGAAGATATGGTTACAATACTGATGTAATTATAAGGACCATAAACTAAATACTAGCCCAATGTAGATAAGGACATCTGTTTGTATTTGTGCAATTGTGACTTCCTTAGATCTTGAAATTTTATTTTACGACAAATTTGAGTTTATTTTTTTGCGGGGGGGAGGGGAAGGAGTTTACATTTTAGGAAATGAATACAGGAAACTCAAATACCAGCATATAAAATGTTGGAAATAATAATTTTTGTCATCTAGTAGTGGGTATCGAATTAGCCACCGCTTTATTTTTAGCTATGTGATATGTCACTCAGCGCACATTCCCTGGAGGGTTGCATTGGCTGACATATGAAAAAGATCTGCAGTGTCATAGGGTTGCCAAGTTCTCATCAAAGATTATCTCCAGCTGGTAATTTGCTTTTTGGTACAAATTGGCATGCAATCTTCCAGTGCCAAAACTCAGCATGATCAAAGAGAGTTGGAGCTGAGGCAGCTCTTACTCTCCCATTTTCTACATTTTACAGAGCTCTTTGCTCTAAAGAACTCTATTCCAAAACAGTGTTGTTCTCATGGCCTCCATGGAGTGTTGGCCCAGTCTCAAGGCTCTGTCATAGATTATTGATTAAGCTTGAGGGAGAAGAGTATAGTTCTGAACTTCTGAGTAGGAAGCAGAAAGCCTAAATACTGATCAACAAATTTGGAGCCCTGGCCAGTTTTGCTCAGTGGACAGAGTTGGCCTGCAGACTGAAGAGTCCCAGGTTCGATTCTGGCCAAGGGCACATGCCCAGGATGTGGGCTCGATCCCCATTAGGGGATGTGCAGGAGGCAGTCAATCAATGATTCTCTCGAATTATTGATGTTTCTATCTATCTCTCCCTCTTCCTTCCTCTCTGAAATCAATAAAGAAATATATATATATTTTAATTTGGAAAAGAATCAAGAGAAACTTGCCTCATTTTGCTACTTTCATAAAAACAAAGCTTAGTGTCCTCCAATTCTGACCCCAGTTTCTGGAATTGTCTGGATAAATATAAACTCTTAAATGTGGAGAAGAAAATGAGGTGCTCTTAAAGCTGATATTCCTGGATAAGACAGAGGAGGTGGCCATGTCCATGTGATGCAGCAGATAATGAGATCGCTTTTCATGTTTTTATTGATTTCAGAGAGAGAAAGGGGGAGAAAGAAATAGAAACATCAATGATGAGAATCATCAATCAGCTGCCTCCTGCATGGCCCCTACTGAAGCACATGCCCTGAGCAGGAACTGAACTGTGATCATCTGGTTCATGGGTCAACTCTCAACCATTGAGCCACACAGGCCAGGCTAATGAGATGGCTTTTGTTGTTGTTGTTAATCTTCACCCGAGATATTTTTTCCATTGATTTTTTTTTCTTTTTTCTTTTTTAGAGAGAGTGGAAGGGAGAGGGAAAGACACACAGAGAGAAACAACGATGTGAGAGAGACACCAATTGTTTGCCTCCCACATGCAACCTGACTGGGGTGGGGATTGAGCCTGCAACCAAGGTATGTGCCCTTAACCAGAATGAAACCCGCAACCCTTCAGTCCATGTCCAATGCTCTGACCAATGAGCCAAACCTGCTAGGTCTGGAGATGGCTTTTTAAAAAAGCTTTGGGACCTAAAGAGGAGGAGCTGGGTGAGGATGGGGTGAAAGTGGCAGCTGCAATTAGATATCAAAAGGCGGTCTTTCTTTACACAATAAGACAGTGTCTTTTCAGCCATTCCACACACTTGGGTAGCAAGCACCATCAGTAGAATCAGCTTCCAACAGGAAGAGTGATGGAATCCTTTCATAGCTTCACACATACATACGTCCTTTTCTGTGAGGGAAAAACCTGTGTGGAGGGCATAGCACTGCCTGGCATATGATAGTAGGTTCTCAACAAGTGAGAACCATTGTCATTGTTATTATCCAAATGAAGGGCACCACAAAACCTCTTTCTCCTGACCTGCAAATCCAACTCCGAGGTCATGTATGCAGATTAGAAAAAAATGTACTGATTACCCAGACCGAGGCAGTATCTCTCACCTTCTTGTAATACTTGTTAACAGGTTCATTTTTACCAATCATTCTCCTCCTCCTTTCTCAGTGGCAAGTGCCTACTTTTTCTTCAAGGACCAAGACAAATACTAGCTTCTCCCTGTACCTACACCTCATCACATTCCCACATAGACATCCACTTTCTTCGATGGATGCCCACAGCACTTTGATTATACATGTTATATGGTTGTTATGCTGTGATTTATTTATATGTTACCAACACCAATGACAGTAAATTTCTCCAGGGAAGGGATGACTTCTTCACTCTTTCTGCATCTTAAATGATTAAAGTATTGTCTGACTGGATAAACTGTATACCCACCCAGTGGATATTGTTCATAGATGAAAAGAAATGAACTGCCAAGACATAAAAAGACACAGAGAAATCTTAAATGCATGTTGCTAAGTGAAATAAGACAGTCCAAAATGGTTATACACTGTAGACTTCAATTATACGCCATTCTGAAGAAAGCAAAAGGATAGAGATAATTAAGAGTGGTTGTGCCCTGGTCAGGTACCTCAGTTGATTGTAGCATTGATGGGTGCAGGGTGGAGGGGGCGGGGGGTCAATGGGAGGAAAAGGGGACCGCTGTAATACTTGCAACAATAAAGATAAAATTTAAAAATAAATAAATAAAAATATACGGGTTGCCAGGGTTTCAGGGTGGAGTGAAGGAGTGGGAAGGTGAAGTACAGTTGACATTTGGAGAAATGAAACTATCTATATACATGAAGAGCCAGGGTCGTAACATCCACAACAACCGGAGGTTTGACCGAACACCAGGCTTCGGGTGCAGCGGGTGAATGGCCTGAACTGCTGACCTCTCGGAAAGAGATAGGTGGACCTCGCCAGCAGCCAAACCTCTCTCTCTCTCCCAGAGGTCATTAGTTCTGCCCGCTCACCAGCAGCCTGGGGCAGCAGCTGGTCAGCCCCACTTCTATGATCAGGCCCAGAGATAAATCCAGAGATGCTGACAGGCATAGGAACTGACCAATTAGGACCAAATCTGGGTGAATTGCGAGGAGCCAAGGGCTGCCTAGAAGGCGGGGCTTTTGACACTGATTGGCATAGAAGCCAACCAATCAGAACCTAATCTGGGTGAACTGCGAAGGCAGAACCTAAGGTGGGGGCTGAGGAGGTGTTTCAAGGGCAACAGCTGTTTGGTGTAAGATGTAAGAAAGTGATTCAATTTTTTAATGACCAGTTTGGCAGCATAGTGCATATGGCTGGCTATCAGTCCAGCTATAGGGGATTATGTATTTTTGTCTGCCAAGAACATTTCCTCCTGCTGAATAAGGCTCCCATCCCCCCGCCCCATTTAAGCAATCCTATCCTATATAATCTATCTATACTAATAAAAGGGTAACATGCTAATTAGACTGGGTTGACCAGCCATCTTCTAGACGTCTAACTTCCTTCCAGACAAAGCCATGGTGGTGGGGGCTGAGGCAGAGGCAGTTAGGGATGATCAGGCCTGCAGGGGAGGGCAGTTGGGAGGCAAGATCAGGCTGGCAGGGGAGAGCAGTTAACGGCAATCAGGCAGGCAGAGGCACTTAGGGGCAATCAGGCTGTCAAGGGAGAGCAGTTATGGGTGAAATCAGGCCAGAGAGGAGGGCAGTTAGGGGCAATCAGGCAGGCAAATAGAGGGGTTAAGGCCAATCAGGCAAGCAGGCAGGCGAGGGGTTAAAAGCCAGTTGTCCCAGATTGTGAGAGGAATGTCTGACTGCCTGTGGGAT